>CAKNYM010053332.1:123131-186395 GCA_932195095.1 Andricus curvator | reverse complement strand
ACCGTAAGTGATAGGTCAAAATCGATGTCAGTTTATGATACGGATATCATATTATAGTGTAGTATATGCGGTACTCAAAACTCAAAAATGACATCCATTTTTACCTATCTCTTACGGTTTACGAGATAATTGTTGTTAAAAATAACAATAATGGAAAGTTCCCCTCAGGTCCCATTGGAACGTTCCTGGAACGTTCCAGTGGAACGTTCCCAAGGGGCGGACATTTTACACGTTCCTTGAACGTTCCTGGAACGTTCCGCTGGAACGTTCCGAAGGTGCCCGCGGAACGTTCCAGGAACGTTCCCGGAATGTTCCGTGCTATTAGGGCGGGAACGTTTCGAAGGTGCTCGCGGAACGTTCCCGGAACGTTCGGTGCTATTAGGGCCTTTGCGTTCGCAACGTCGCAACTCTGTCATTCATCCGCGTGCAAGAAGAGGATAAACCTGATCGACGGCTTTCCTTTATTTTTATTTAAAAAATAACAAAAACAGACATGAAATGTTTCTTATACATTTTTTTAGCTTTACAATTGACAATGCGTCAATGTATGTGACTCGCCGAAACTGTCAACAATTTTTGTCAAAAATTGTCAACTGTCAAAAATCTTGAAACAGGGATAGTATTAGGTATATTGCGAATCAAATAATGTATGTGAAATTAATTGTTTCGCGTGCACGAATTGCGCTACTTTTTAAGTGTGAGCGTCCATATGGAAAGAGGGCCCTTGTTGTCGGCAGAGAGTATGTCACCTGTAAAAAGGAGAGCATTGAAGTAGATTCTATGGCATTGAAAAAATCGTACACTTTAATGCCTATAAATCCAAACAAATTCCGTTTTTGTCCGAATGCGCTTCATGACATTAGACAGTTTTCGTTCGAATCATTTTGAATCACACAAAAAAATTATGGCATTAAAGTGACTTCTTTGTGATGCCGTTGATTTAATGCCATTAAATGCACTTGAATGACCGTATCAGTTTAATGCCATGCAATCCCTTCAGCGATCGAAGGCATACAATGGAACCAATGCCGTTCAATGCTGTTGAATTACCAAATAAGTCGAATGCCATTTAATGCTTTTTCCGACCGGATATATCGAATACAATCAATGCATTCGAATGCCGTTAAATCAACATTCGGACAAAAACGGAATTTGTGTTAATGTATAGGCATTAAAGTGTACAATTTTTTCAATGCATATAATCCACTTTAATGCTCTCCTTTTTACAGGGTCGGTTCCAGTGTACGGGAGATGTTTGCGCTTTTGCAAGTCAGGCCAAAACTGCCATTTTCGGGTTTGCATGGGGGATATTTTAAATAGTTTTATTTTGATATTTTGTTAATAGTAGGGAGTTAACTATTGAAATTTGCGACCGAAATCAAATTGAAACGCTTGTGCAAATTTAGACTTGTGAACACGCCTTTGCGTTTGATTGAATCGAAACTTGACCGCGAATTTTAAACAAATAATGAACAATTCTGGACTTAAACATTCGCTTTAAAACAATTAATATCCTAAAGTAATATTATACAACATCATAGAGAAAAACTGCAAAGTGTCGTCACAAAATAAAATATCATAAATCAGCAAAAATGAATTCTTGAATTTCACATCAAGGTTACGGGACCTTATTTTTTATTCAACCAGAGATTTTTTATTCAACCTCATTTCTGATTCAACTCGGAAAAAAAAACATTTTTTACCAAAATAATATTTAAAAATTAGTTTTTGTTTTTTCAAGTAGATTCAACTAATTCAAATATTATGAAATTATTATTTATTCAAATTGAATACCCATTGAAACATAAAAACTAATACCGAAATAACATCAAATATCAATATTATTTACCGATAAAAATGTTTTTTCCTACAAATGGAGTGTTCAGTCCATTGAAGTAAATTACGTCATATCTTTGAATGCCTACCTCACAATAATCACAACCAATCGCAGAGCTCGAACTTGTTTCAAAGTTTCAAATGCACTTTCTCTTCTCCATTTTCTCGTGGTTCGTGGCTTGTTGTTCGTGGTCGTGGTCGTCACTATTTGTCCGAAATAGCAGTACATACTTTTTCTCAATTTCCTTCAACATGATCCGAGTGACTTTGAATTTGTGTATACGAGTTTGACGAGCATACGAAAGACTTGTTCCAAATCAAGAAACACGTGCAAATATCCTGGGATCCTCGTCGATGCGGAGCAAATTCTGATTTCTTTCTTGGCCAAGATCGACTATATCCTTTTCTCACATTCCCATCCGCCTACAAGATTTCACACATTTTGCTCCTTATGCTGCTACACACAAAATGTCTTGTTTATATTTCGACAAATGCACGCGTTGATGAAAATATCTCCGTGATCTTGTCGCCCTAAGTGTTGTCCTCGTAACCAATGTGGCCAATCATCGCCGGTCCATTTTAAACGAATGCACCACGACCTCTCACATCCGAATCAAGTGCAGTCTGTCAATGTTCAAACAAGCTGACATTTTCTCCAATTTCGTTTCAAAGTAGGTTTGAAAAATCGAATTCAAGTTACAACCGACATGATGAAGAGCAGTGCGTGCACAACGAAGAAGGAGAGCAAGATGCGAATTCGTGCTTTTCCGGTAAGTTTTTTTTTAACAATTCTGAAGTAGCTTTTCTCTGTTTATTTACTCAATTCTTCTCTAACCTAGTTGCTGTCTTTATATTTTATCAGCTATATAGTGAGTCCTGGGTCACTAAACAAAGATTGTATTTTTATCCCTCGATAATGCTTTTCCGTCTGATTGAAGTACTTTATGTTTTTATGAAACAAGTTGATATACAAATTGAAAAAGAATTTGACAAATTATTGAATGGAGAGTGCAGTTCGGGTAAGATTTTTATTTCCTGTGCCTCCGGCTATCACTTATTCGTGTCATCGACGACAAATTAAAAAAAGGGAGAATGACATTAAAAAGTTGAATCTAGCCCTGCAATCTTTGTTTTGCTTCAAATTAAATTTGTGTCTACCTTATCTCATTTCTTTTTATTTTCCACTCAATTCAGAGACAGGATTTTTCTCTTTGTATGTTATTGGAGGGAAACATTATGCATTTAGGAAACCAAGTGCTCTCAAATCTGGTAAAAGTAGACAAAATTTTAATAAAACTATTTAGTGATCCGGGTACAAAAGGACTCACTCTTGAGTTCTTTATTCTAAAATCTTCAAATTTTAAAGCATAAATTTGCAAGTGATTTAATTTCGCTCGTAATACAATCAGATATAATTAAGAAAATGCAGATTATGAAGGAAATTTAATGCAATTTATAGTAAAAAACGAATGTTTGATTACAAAATTATTCTATAATTATAAAATCAAATTCATTTGTTTTTTCAATGGTGCTCGGCAATCCTAAAACAAGATCTTGCTAGTATAGTCTAATCTCAGACTCCAAGACTCTGATTTGCAGTCATAATATATAATCCAATTAAAAAAAGATTATTTTCCTTGTGATTACCGAGAACAAATATCTCTAAAATTTGCTGGCTCAAAACCGCTCAAACCTTTAAATTTTCACACATCGTCTCTAGGTATTTGAACCAATCTTTTTCACAGTAAATTAAAAATCTCCATTACTCGCAGATTTAACTTTATTTTTAACGTCGAATTTCAAAACAATACCAATTGCTTCTGTCAAAAATATTTCTTGATATAGCTCCTCTTTATTCAAGATAAAATCACGGTCGTTGGTATAGCAACTGGAAATGACGAACAAAAGAGCGCGATTTGACTTTCTTTTGCAAGTTGAAATCAAAATTTCCGTCCAACTTACTGCAAAATTTAAAAAAATTTAATAATATAAACCGCTTGAAAACGTCAATAGGCACATTTCAATCCCGGAATAGACACGAAATTATATTTATGGAAAACTTGTACGCTTACTGTGTGATTACTCATCTTGAATTCTATTTCAAAAAAATAAAAAATAAATTACATCAAGACACTTTTTTTAACGATTCGCAATTGAAGAAAGCTTTACAGTTTATGATTGTTTGCAACTCTAAAAGTCTGCAGTAGGAATTAGTGATGGATTGCCATCGATATGCAGCACAATATACAGGATCTATTGTTCCAAGTTCATCTAGAGTGAGGGGTGAGATAACCCCCACTGCAGGGTTATGTCGATTCAGCAATGCAAATCCCTTTATGATCACCGAAACCCTTGTGAGGGCTACTGCCTTTTCCCCATTTTTTAACAAGTCGAAACTATTTTAATATAATTATAACCATTTATGTGTTTCATTTCCAAGACTTTGTTATGATGTCATAGTAAGAAGCAATCTTATCAAGACTTCCGCCTTGTAGAATTAATTGTAGGACTTTCTCTCTATTGAACTTGAAATTTTAAGGATTCTTTTTATTTTCTCCTTAGACGACTATGGATGAGAAGTATGTGGAAAATATCTGGGCGTTATTGAAAAATGCTATCCAGGAGATTCAGAAAAAGAACAACTCTGGACTCAGCTTCGAGGAGCTTTATCGCAATGCATACACAATGGTTCTCCACAAGTATGGGGAACGTCTTTACACCGGGTTGAAAGAAGTCGTCACACAACACCTGGAGAACAAAGTTCGGGAGGATGTTCTAAAATCGCTTCACAACAATTTTCTGCAGACTTTAAATCAGGCGTGGAACGATCATCAAACTTCGATGGTTATGATTAGGGACATCCTGATGTACATGGACCGGGTGTATGTCCAGCAGAATAGCGTTGATAACGTTTACAACTTGGGACTCATCATATTCCGAGATCAAGTAACTAAGCGTTTTGATGTATGGATTTAATTAGAGCTGTAGTTCAAAGATTTTTTTACATGTTTTTAGTATTTTTCAATTGAAATCCCTTCAGTGTTTAATGATCTTGTGATGATAATAGCTTGATCAAATTTCTTATCGTTTTTAATTTAAAAGCTTTGACCTAGCGCTTCAAAAGCTTCCATGTTTAGAAGCTTCCCAGTTGTAAGATATGAAGGTATTACAACAAATTTAATTATATTGAATTTCAAAAACTTTGTCACTCAAACTTGCTTAAATTCCTAGGTTGTAAGATACGGCTGTGTACGAGACCACCTCAGAGAAACTTTACTGGACATGGTGGCTCGCGAACGAAGGGGCGAAGTCGTTGATCGCATAGCGATTAAAAACGCATGCCAAATGCTGATGCTACTTGGCATAAACAATCGCCTCGTCTACGAAGAAGACTTTGAGAGGCCCTTTTTGCAACAGAGCATAGACTTTTATAGAGTAAATAAATATTTTCTCAGAGATTTAATTAATCTAAAATATATATCTTTTTACTCAATTATTTTCCTCTTTCTTCTAGATGGAATCGCAAAAGTTCCTAGCTGAAAATAGCGCATCAGTGTACATAAAGAAAGTCGAAGCAAGAATAAGTGAGGAATCCGATAGAGCTAAGCACTACCTGGACGAATCAACCGAGCCGCGAATAGTTGAGGTTGTCGAGGAGGAACTGATTAAGATTCATATGAAAACGATTGTCGAGGTACTTGAAAGTCCTTCTAAAAGTAGAAAGATTACGTTAAAGCTTCAATTAATGCTCTTTCTAAATTAAATTCACAGATGGAGAATAGTGGAGTCGTGCACATGCTCCAAAATCAAAAGACGGAGGATCTAAACTGTATGTATAAATTGTTCTCCAGAGTGACGGATGGACTGCGTACAGTCTGCGACTGCGTTTCTCAGTTTCTTCGTGAGAGAGGACGAACTTTGGTCCAAGAGGATCAGGAATCTACCACAAACGCTGTTTCTTTCGTACAAAATTTGTTGACTTTAAAAGACAGATTCGAGCATTTTCTTCATTATTCTTTTAACAACGATAAACTCTTCAAACACATGATTGCAGCAGATTTCGAACACTTTTTGAACCTCAATCCCAAGAGTCCAGAGTATCTTTCGCTCTTCATTGACGATAAACTGAAGAAAGGAGTCAAGGGAGTGAGTATTAATTTATTTTCTAGCAAACTTTATTTTCTAAGACTTTCATTTTCAAGGTGTCTGACTAGGAAAAGGTCAGGGAATTCGATTCAATGACGGGATTTTTCATTCGATTGTACTAAAATTAATCTTAAAAGTGTTTTGATATTTTATTACTTTCATTTTGTTCAACCACGAAACGATTCATGAAATGGACTTTATCGTTGATAAGTGATGCTGTTTGAATTTTTTATATATTTTGAAATTTTTAAATCCGGCGTACACTCTCACTCGTAAATTAGCATCTATCTGAAATTGTAAACATATATTTTTTAAATGACAGAGAGAAAGATTTACGTCTTAAAATAAAAATGTAAAAACTGTTATTATGATTTGGAACAGGTGATTTTTGAATTCTGAATTTGAAAAGAGAATTTTCTAAGAGCATTATTATACCTATGACTTTGAACAGGGAATTTTGGAAAAGAATCGTAATTTTGAGTTGGTCCAATGCAGAGTCGGGACATGGAAATCTCAAAAAGAAGTATAATTCCCAGACCAGGAAAATGAAAAATTGACCATCCGTCGGGTAGACGGGTTCTAAAACTTTTTGTTGATTTCAGATGACTGAGCAAGAAATCGAAGGCATCCTCGACAAGTCAATGGTCTTGTTCAGATTCCTGCAAGAGAAGGATGTATTTGAGCGATACTATAAGCAACATTTAGCCAAAAGACTTTTGCTGAACAAGTCGGTGTCTGACGATAGCGAAAAGAATATGATATCTAAACTCAAGGTTCGTTTAACTCTAGTTCCTTAAACTCTAGTTTTATTTTATTTCCATGAATTTCCCCCCGAGTACTGCCAGATGCGATTTGATAAACAACCTAGTTCTGATAGACGCAAGGGGCCTTCAACGTCGAAGTGGACCTTTTCCTCGCTATGAAAAGCCTGCATGTCGAACCTTTCAATCATTTCTTGGGCCCCATCATTATCCAATGACGAGTCTGTATCGTTCTGCAAAATTATCCCAGTCCTCATCCAGTCCTTCCATTCCCGTCAGACTCGATGAAAAGTAAGTGTATGCTCTGTAAACCATGCTGAAAGGGATTTGTCTCCATTTTTAAATTAGTATCGTATGTGAAGGGAAAAGAAACTAAACTGCGATGGGCACAAGGTCCCCAAATTCGGGATTCCAAATGAATCCTTTTTAACTGGAATTGAATGTTGGCAAATAGCATTTTAATAAAGTTCCAGTCGTAAAAACTGTTGAAATGGAATATCTAGGAAATTAAGGACGTTCTGCTCTTCTTAAAAAAGAAAATCTAATGTGCTTTCCGAAATTTGCTAGAAAGAATGCAAACAGCCATGTGATAGCTGATATTAGTAGCACGGTCATACAGAATTGCCGCGGAACTTGTTCGCATGGTTTAGTGAAGCTTGCACTTTATTTTCAAATCAATACGAGTGACTTTGCGACCTAAAATTCCAGCTATTGCAGGACTTTGCTAATTATTAACTTGTTTTTTAGTGTCTCTAATAACTAGAAAATGCTTTTGATTTTTGCAGACTGAATGCGGATGCCAGTTTACGTCGAAATTGGAGGGTATGTTTAAAGATATCACGTTGAGCAATACCATCATGGATGAATTCAAGGAACACGTAAATAGTGCTGGGGTAAGTTATAATCATTCTCTCCTAATAAACCTCAAACATTTCCAATCAGAAAGTTCTTGCACCTGACTTTTCTTTACAGAATAATTTTTTCTCATAATTTTTAAGTATTTTATACTCAAAACGAAAATAAAGTATCTAGGGTAGAGGCACCAATTACCGAGGGTGTACCAGTTGTCAAGGATCGCCATATATTTTTCATGATACTTAGTGAATTATAATCAATATTAAAGTAAAATCAATATTATAATAAAATAGGTACTCATAACAACAAACTCTAAAAAAGTCCATATTTTGAGAAAAGAAATATATTCTGAATTTAATATATGTAATACAGTTTCTCATCAAATTGACAGAAAGTTGCCATTTTCTGAATATATTATGTTTGTTAGATCGAAATTTTTAATCCAAAAATTTAGTTACTTTTTGATTTATTCTTTATATCTATAATTATATTAAAATGATTGGGAAGAATCAAACGTTTTTTCAAATAAGTAAATTATTGGACAAAAGTGGATTTAGTATTTATTTCAATAAAACGTCGGATAATTGGATATACTTTTTTAAATTTCAACTACGTACTTAATATTTCTGATTTAATTATTGAATTGTCAGCGTTCTCTCTTTTATGTGGTATTTTTAGTTATTTCGTGTATACTTTATTCTATAATGTTATCCAGTAATTAAGTAAATTTTTCCTTTATTTTAATTTTTTTGTTAAGTTGCCAATTCGCGCCATACTTTCAAGTATAATAGTACATGCAGAAATTATAGTTTGATACATTTTCTGTTCAGGCAAACAAGTTTCAAAGTTATAAGAGTTGTCGTTTATAAGAAAGAGGCTAATGAAATTTGAGATTGACTATTCCCTCGATAATTGGTTCCTTTACCGCTTTACCCTAACCCCGTTTAATTTGGAATAAGTAAAATTCAAATTTCAGAAAATTAGTTGCTTCTTTTAATATTGTTTAAGAAGTGTTATTCCACATTAAAGACTGAGAAAAACAGTATTATAAATTTTTTTTTTAATTTGAAGCTGTGTGTTTTATGGAAGTTGTTGTATAGTAGAAAATGGTTTCTTGTCATTAAGGTGATTAAAACGGTTTCTCACTCGACTTTTCTTAATTGTTTATAACTTTTGGATAGTTTTAAAACATTTTAAATATTTTTTTTTGAATAAATTGGCGAGCCCTTTTTGAAGTAAGTAAAATTCAATTCTATTTTTACAAGAAATATGTATTTAACAAACAGCCCCTTATAAGGGGAAGTTGTTATATTTACTAAGTATTTCGCAAGAATTTGATTTAATTTCCTGTTTAATGTAATACTAGTACTACTACAGTCATCAAACTAAAAGAAAATGGTTTGATAACATTTTTTTTTACTTTTTTAAAATTTGAGTCTCCAAGATTTTAAATTTGCCTTTGAACTAAGTACTTATAAATCGTCAGAAATATGCTTTCTGGAAAGAAACATCGAGTTCAACGTGTTTTAGGTTCAAGATGGTTGAGGCTTATTATGCTCTAATTATTTCTTTTAGTTTTTTTTTAATTAAATTTTAATAAAATTATTTCATTTCTTTCAGACGAATTTGCACGGTGTGGATTTAAGCGTTCGAGTTTTAACCACCGGCTTTTGGCCAACGCAATCTGCTACTCCGAAATGTAGCATCCCTCAAGCACCACGAGATGCCTTTGATGCTTTCCGTCGTTTTTATCTAAATAAACATAGTGGACGTCAGTTAACTTTACAGCCACAATTGGGTAATTTTCACTATTAATATGATTTTTAACACGATTTTAGAAATGTCATCCAACTAGACTAAATTCTTGGTATGCATGACTTTTTTGCTAGGCTCTGCGGATCTCAATGCCACCTTTTACGGACAAAGGAGAGAAGAAACGAGTGGACCGAGTGGCGTAGATGCACCCATCTCATCAAGTTCAGTTTCGACCAATGGAAATTCTAGCAGCAATACTAGTGCGAATGTTTTGAGCCAAGCAAAGTCCAGCGGAAGTGGAGGCGTCAGAAAACACATCATTCAGGTTTCCACATATCAGATGTGTGTGCTGATGCTTTTCAATAATAGAGAAAGGCTTACGTATGAGGTTCGTTTATTATCCTTAACTAGCAATCGTAATACGCGCGCAAGTAGTTTCTAATTGATCATCCAGTTCTGTGTTAAATATAAATATTTATTTTCAGAAGGAATGTTTATCTGGTATGAAAAATTCGTTCCATTTTTTTTTTCAATGAGAAATAGAAATATAGATCCTTCTGAAAATAAATCAAATTCATAAACGAAAATGAACTTAAAAAAATGTAAAGATTTGAGTACTCTCACTTCGTTATTCAAAAGTTCTGCAAGAAATTAATGGAAATTAAAAATTGCACAATTGAAGGGTGACAGATCGAAGGGGGGTAAGGTACAAAGTGGCAATTTTACAGGCGAGCATAAAAACATTCTCTAAAATCGCAATAATTGCAATTTAAAGAAAGAACAAAAGTCCAATTCCGAGCTGAAAAGTTACTGATCCTATGGTATCCTTTTTGCAGCCCATAATGGCTGCCACACAGTCACTATTAGTCACTTTTTTTCTCAAATCACTTTTTAGTTATTTTTTTAAGATAAAGCTACTATAGTCACTTCGTAAGAAAAAGTCACTATAGTCACTTTTATTTGAATAAATAACTCGTGGGTTAATCATTATTCAATATATATTCCATACCTATTTCTGAATTTTAAGGTATTTTACGAAATTCTAAGGAATTTTCAAGAGCTTTTAAAAGTTTCAAGGGATTTCAAAAGATTTCAAAGAATTTTAAATATTTTAGGGGATTTTAAAAGATTACAAGGAATTCTATTATTATTATTATTATTAATTTGAAGCGATTTCAAAGCGCTTGAAATATTCTAGGATAAAGAATTTTCTTAAATTTCGAAAGAAATGGAACGATTTTACAGGACTCGTAAGGTTTTAAAATATTTAAAAAGATTTCTTGGTATTTTATAAGGTTTCCGACGTTTTCAATTATTGTAAGGGTTTTTTAAAGGTCTCAAGGTATTTTAATAAATTTTCCAGTATTTCAGCAAATATCATCAGATTTCATAGAATGTTACGAGATTTAAAAATATTCTAGTGGATTTTAAAGAATTTACTCACGAGAAGTGCGGTATTTCGTAGGGTTTCAAAGATATGACGAGATTTGGAATTCACCCTGAATTCTTATTAATTTATCCTGAATTCTTTTAATTCTTTAGAATTCTTTTGAATTTTCTTGAATTCTTCTAAATTTACTCAATTCTACTTAACTAAATGGATTACATTTTTTTCTTTTAATTTCTGTTTACTTGATCCTGAGGATCAATTGATAAAATGATCAAAGTATGTATTTGAAATATTTTAAGGTATTTTTTCAAATACAATATTTAAGGGTATAATAAAAGATTTCCAGGCTTTTTCAAGGGCTGTAAAAAGTTTCAAGGGATTTCAAAAGATTTTAAATATTTTAAGAAATTTTGAAAGATTCCCAGACATTTCTCATTTATTTCCATAGTTTGAAGGGATTTCAAAGACTTCGAAATATTTTAGGGTATTTAAAAAGATTCCAATGCATTTTCGAGAGATTTAAACAATTATAAGGGATTTTAAAAATTTGCATGCGGTTTTGAAGAATTTCCTAGGATTTCAGAAGATATGGAAGTATTTTACAGGACCTGTAAGGTTATAGAATATTTTAAAGGATTCTAAGTGATTTTATAAGATTTTCGAAGATTTCAATGACTTTTTGACATTTTAAGAGCTCTGAAGGTATTTTAATAAATTTTCCAGGATTTCAGAAAGTATCATCAGATTTCATGTAATTTCATAATGGATTTCGAAGAATTTATTCACAAGAAGTGGGGGATCTCGTAGGGTTTCAAAGATTTCAAGAGATTTTCAAATATTTTTTGCAATTCATTTGGACTTCGCTCTGAATTATTATTAGTTTATCCTGAATTATTAAAAAATTTTTTGAATTCTTCTAAATTCACACAATTCTACTAAATTCAGTGGATTTAAAAAAAGTTTTGGTTTCATTCGTCTTGAAGTATTTAAAGCTCACCTTAAATTCTTAGGCATTTAATCAAATTCTTTTAAATCCTCTTTAAGCTTTCTGAACTCATTTCACACTTACTCAATTCAATGCATTTTTTCATATTCTTGAATTGAATTCTCTCTAAATTCACTCAAATTTTATTGTAATGAATGGAATTTCTTTGTTCTAAAATTTGTTTTCCAATTTATTTTAATTGTTTTGTAATCATTAGTCAATTTTTTGGTTAGAAATTAATGGGGTATCAAAGATTTGATGAGATTTGAAATTATTTTTTTGGAATTCTCTTGAATTTTTGTAATTCACTTAAATTCTTCTAAATTTACTCAATTCTACCTAAGCATTCATTTAAATTTTTAAAAATCCATCTTGAATTTTCATGAATTTCATTCAATGTTTCTCGTTTACCTTAAACACATGAAAATCTATTCTAATTTTACGGAAATCAATGGCATTTTTTGATTTAAAAATTTGTTTCCAATTGATTTTAATTTTTTTTTAATTTAACTTAATTGTTTTGAAGTCTTATGAATTTATCCTGAATTTGTTACCCTTTGAGGGCGAAAAAAGTACCCTATGACCGTGACAAAAACTACCCTTTTATCCCTATATTTTATCCCATAGGTACTGTGAGGCCTGAAAGTAAAAAAAGTTTGATTATAAAAGTTGTCCAGTTTCGAAGAAATATAAATGTGGATGTTGACAATCTCAAAATTACACTAGCCCAAAATTGGAACAGGCTCGGTCGCAGATTGTGATGAAAATATCAATTTTCAGTTTAAATAAAAAACAAAAATACAATTTTAAGTAATTGAGTTTATGAATACCTGCAGAAAAAATTTGATTACGACTTTCGGTAGCGATTGAAAATCGGATTTTCATTTTTTTGCCAAAGTAAATACTTTCTCCCGAGATATGAGGGTGCTGAATACGGAACAAAAAGTTGGATCGAAAAAACTGTTTTACTTCCAAGAAAATTAGGATTTTTTTTGATTTGCACATTTTTGTTATAAAAAACATAGATTAGTATTAAAAAAACTTTGTTACTAAATGACACCGAACATAGTTTACAGAAAGTGTTTATTTTTCGAGAAAATGAAAATCGGAAACTGAGGTTAAGATTCGACTATATACTGTCCTTCAAATAATATTAGGAAAGGTTTTTATTTACATCGATTTTCATGTTGATCAGTAACTTTTAGCTATTTTAATTCTTTATGTAACTCTAGGAAGAGGAATTATGTTAGGAAAAGTTATGAAAGATATAGAAAAAACATTATTCGAAAAATCCTTTAAACACAGCAAACATTTCCTGAACATAAACCCATTTTCTGAAAAATTACCCTTACCGCCTTATGGAATGTCACCCTTTAATTTTACATATTCCAATTTGAAACGTTACAAATGTTTGGTTTTCAAAACATTGGAAAATTTAATAAAATAGAATAAAAAATTGTAAATTGTTTAGTTTTGAAATCCTGAAATTTAGAACTGTTGAAAAAATTTTATCATCCTCCTTATTTTATATTGGCAAAATATTACAGAAATTAAAATTAAAAAATATAATAAAAGACAATAAAACTGGAAAAGCGAGCAGAAACGTAGGAACTTAATGTGGACAAACAGACCCGAGACCATCGCATTGTATTATTATTATTAATGGTTTAATTTCAAAATTGAACGCTTATTAAATTCGAGGAATTTGAATGTACAATTTTTAACAATGTTTCAGGAAATTCAGAGCGAAACGGACATCCCCGAGAGAGATTTGATAAGAGCCTTGCAATCCCTTGCAATGGGCAAAGCAACTCAACGAGTTCTTCTAAAAAATCCACGAACAAAAGAAATTGAACCAACACATCAATTTGTAGTCAACGATAGTTTCACAAGCAAATTACACAGGTATAGCCTTCAAAGAATCTAAAACACGACGTGTAAATTTCCACTTTACTTTTATTTCTAATTTCTTAATCAATCTCTTGTTTACAGAGTGAAAATACAAACTGTAGCTGCGAAAGGAGAATGTGAGCCGGAAAGAAAAGAAACGAGAAATAAGGTTGATGAGGATAGAAAACATGAAATAGAAGCTGCAATCGTGCGTATCATGAAGGCCCGTAAACGCATGGCAGTAAGTATTCAATATAATTATTTAATGGTATACACACATAGGTCAAATTTCTTATCTACGAAATTTTCAGCATAATATTCTCGTCACCGAAGTAACACAACAACTGCGTGCTCGATTCTTGCCTTCTCCCGTCATAATAAAGAAGCGCATTGAAGGTTTAATTGAACGAGAATATCTTGCTCGAACGCAAGAAGATAGGTGAGAACAATATCTAAATTTTCATTTGTTTTTAGTATTTATTCCCTGAATCGAGATTTAATGATTTTCTTTTTTTTCCTCTTTGCAGAAAGATTTACACGTACGTCGCCTAAGCACATTTCTACGGATTTGTACAAACGTGTAAGTGTTCTGCCATGACGCGCCCTGAATTTCACTACATATTGGTATTTGCCTTTCGAATTAGAGAACTTGATTGATCTCTGTTGGTTTTTTACTTTGCCTCAGGGGTGTACGAAACGCATGTAACTATTTTACTCATAAGAAAAAGAATAGATTAATACATAGTAAGCAGTATTTAAATCTCTTTCATTAACTAGAGACGAAGCTGAAACTTTGCGACTGTAGCCTTTATTTAAAAGCATATTCCTATTTTAAGTCAAAGGAAAGCTCGTGTTTTTATCGACTGACTGTATGGAAGTTTAGGAAGCTTTCCAAACCGAGCCTAGATTAAATACCACCCCTCAGTTATAATTTTATTTTCTCATTTTGTATTTTTAAACTAAACTGTTTAAACTTGATGTTGTTTTATGTTCCCAGCAGATGATTGCAACTTGGAAAATTTCATCTGCAGATTTAGGTGTAGAGTTTGCAATCACCTATCAGAGGCTTTTTATGTTTTGTAAAGTTAACAATATAACAGTTTTCTTTTTTCAATTTGTGTTTTCATTCAAGATAAATATAACTTTTCACTGTCAAATAGTCGGCAGCTTTTTTTAAATCCCTTTGCTTCGATTGTATTTGACAAATAATTTGCTTAATTTGAATGAGAAATAAGAAATTATGTTCTTTCAGAAACTACCAGGTTTGGACTGAGCTAATCCTGATCCACATCATGCGTTACATTAAGATTTAAAAATAAATTCATCAGTGAACTTAAATTATTATAATCCAAATATATACTTTTTGTATGTATCGTCCCTTGATAGTTTCTTCTTCGCGTAGGCTGTTATTTTTCTCGTTTTTCTTTGTTTCCATTTCGGCAATTCTCTCAAGACTGTGAGTTTCCAGATGCAGAAAAAGTAATCCAAGATGTATACAGTCCGTGGGACTCGAAGAAAATAGTGCTAAGGATAAGTGTTGTAAGATATAGCAAGAGTGTTGTAAAAAAATACATTGATTATTGATGATTGGTCGATCAGAAAATATAAAAGGTCATTGTCAAAGCAGTTTCTTCGATTATAAATCCTATATAGGCAAGTCAGCCCTTGATGGTCGATTGCAAATTCGCATTGGAATATTAAAAATTTTAATTCTCTGTAACATTATGGTTTTACAATGATATAATTTGTTTATTAACTACAAATCTTTCTCATCTAGACACGCATGTATAAAATTATACTAAAAGCATTCATTTTTAATCTTGAGTTAATTTGCGGGTTATGAGTGCTTTCATCGACCATCAAGGACAGTTTAGTAATTCTCGAAATGCATCGGTAAATTTGTTATTTATTGATATATTACGACTGCCAAATAAGTAAAATTTATATTAAAATTGATGTAGCGTTCGAGACTAAGATGTATTATAGAGAAAGGTTCAGGTATAGTGACCGATATTTGGAAAATACAGTAGATTAGATTATTATGAGTTACATTTTTGAAACTATATAATATGTAGTTTGAAATAATAAACTGCATTTCTTTTCGTAATGAAGCACTGGGTTTGGAAATTAAAATCCCTAGCGAACTTTTTATTTTAACACAAGTCTAAGATTACGATTTGAAAAACAAAGTATTTTTCAAAATTGTTGAGTATTCTTGCAAGTTGAAGTTAAAAATGGTTAAGAAAAACGAAATCGGCTAAATCTGAATTAAAAAAAAATGTTCACCTTTTTAATTCCAATCATCTACTGAGTATTTTAGCATGACGTCATGGTTTTATTTTTACGTTTAGAATATTTTTTCCAAAAAGTCGTATGCATTCACATGTAAATATGTACCAACTATGCTAACCTTCCTGACATTTCCACCTATCCTATCGTAACGGCATGCTAAAATACTCAATCCTGTCTAAACAAAAGTCGTAACTATACTTCACATACATTGTTGTTGAAAGCCTGATTGCTTGCGACACTGTGAATATTACTTTTAGTGGCTATTTTTAGTTTGTTTATCTTTTAATAAAGATTACGAATTTTCTGCACCATCAATTTTGAAAAGAAAAATTTCCAAAAAAGTAACGTTATTGTATGATAAAATTCATTTTCAAATGTGTGTAAACATTATTGATAAAAAGAACATTTTAATTGTAAATGACTTTTTCTTATTGGGAAATAATTATAGTCTTAACATTTTTCTACCATACTATAATTTGTAAACTCGTTCACACTTTCAAAAAGATGAAAAAAAATGAAATTATGGACAAAAACTTAAAATGCCTTAATTTGCGAAATGTATATACACTGTCGGCACCGGTAAATAATGGTCGGTAACGACAATAAGATTTCTAGTAAAATTTTAAATGATTTAGGTTTTATTTTAAAAGATTAATTTGAAATTTTGCAGATTTCAAAACATCTCGAAAAAGAATCTGGAGCATTTAAGACAAGTTGTTTCATTTTGTAGGATTTACAATTTTTTTAGAAAACTGAATTATATCAAAAGTTATTTAGAAGTTTTGGCAGTTTTTAAAATAATGTAAAACAAAATGTAGATTTTTCAAGGTTTCGATTCCCGGACGAATATCAATTTATTATTTATTTTGAAAATTTAATTTTAGGAGAAAATTGAAAAAGATTTCAAAACATAAAATGATTTCCTAAATTGTCAAAAAAGAATGTGAAATATTTTTAAGCAAAATTTTGCAAGATTACAAAATTTGAGTAAGTTTAAGTGATATTTAGAAACTTGGCTAGTCGTCCCGAATTTTCGGGATAATTAGTCCATCCCCTTTTCCAACTTCCTCAATTCTTCGGGACGATTAGACATACCATTACAAATACAAATAATTTACAACTTGAAAAGATTTTTTTAAATTTAAAGAAAAATATAGATTTTTGAAGATTAACTATTTTTTCCCTGTAAAACAATCCAAAAATGTATACATTTTTAAAATTGCTAATATTTAAAACATTCGTTATGTAAAAATCTAAATAAAGATTTCTTTCAAAAAATGGAGGTAAAAATTATGTGGCCTCAATTAAAAGAACTCTTAAAATATTCATAAGCAAACCCTGCATATTGAACGAATCATAAGTTTAGTGTCTCTATTTGAGATTTTGTATTTAAGATCGAAATGAAATATACTTTCTTATGAATAATTTTATGCAATTAAATCATAGCATGGAAAAGATTCAAAATTTGATTTCCAACCTACCTCCTTTTCGGCTCATTAAAGACAAATAAATAACAAAGGAAAAAAGAGGAGTGTTCACCAGGTGGTTCATTTTTTTGTCTTTTTGAGAAATTTTAAGAATTGTCGTGATGACTGTAGAAAATAATTGGATTATAATGTTGTAAATTTATACACAGGCACTTAATCTTTTACAATTTTTAATTCTTAATATTTATTCAAAAAGGTCGTTTTTTGAAATTGATTGAAATGGGGAAATGAAACTGATGTTAAAGATTAAAATATCAGGGAGGTTTATTTATTTAACAAAACAGAAATTGGGATCAGCTAATTTTTTGTTAAAGTTGTTTCTTTATTCTTGATATAAAAAATAATTTGTATACGTGTATGAATTTTCCACTAATGAATGCAAAATTAGATAAGTAACTTTTTTAAAAATATCTACATTTATTTGCAGGTATTGTGTAGTTTTAATTAGCATAAGGTTCTGTTAATCAAACCTTGTAGTTTTCCTATAAATAATCCCCGATGAAGAGATCTAAATTGGTCTCGAAATATGTTGGTTCCCTAGTAGTATAAAAAAGATGGAGAAAAAATAAGGAAAAAAGTGATAGGTTGGTTTTGGTTGACTTTTTCCTTTGTTAGTCTTCAATGAGCCGAAAGGAGAGAGTTTGAAAATCTAATTTTGAATTGTGAATCTTTTTCATGCTCTGATATCGTTGCATAAAATTATTCATAAGAAAGTATAGATTTCATTTCGATCTTAAATAGAAGATATTTGGAAGTTTTCAAAAGATACAACAAATTTAAAACTTTCAAAGATCTTAGCAAAATTAAATTTTTATAACCTTTAAAACAAACTTGAAAAATTTATATTAGAAATTTTTATTTTTAATAAAAATTGTTTTCCCACTAAAGTCGAAAAATAACTACGCACGCGCGCGACTGATGATGCTAGTTTTTATAAAATATTAATAAATTGGAATTTATAATTTATTAAATATATCCAGAGAGAAAAATGTAGATTTTCCAATTTCTTCCCACCGTACAAAAGCTTTTTCCCACCTATAACTTCTATATAAACAACATGCACTCGTCATATTTCGCTGTCAGCAACTGTCACTGTGAAATATGTCAAACTTCCTGTCTCCTAACCTTAAAACGTGATTTCGTCGCTTTTACTATGCGTACTATTTCTTATTGACGAACTCGTACCTATAGTTTAATCGTAAAATTCCGTTATGTCTTATGTCGATTTTCTAATTGGTACAAACTCCAAGGACTCAAGAATCATTCAGATAACCAAAAGATTCTTCAGACTCTTGAGATGCTCCAATATCCTCCAAATGCTTGGATCGATCGGATGAGATTTCGCGAGCTCTTTAAAATAAGGATAAGTTATTATAGTTAAATGGTTTCAAAATAACTTTTTTTTGCCATCGCGATTAGTGTTGTTTTCCTCCCAATTCTATAATAGCCTAATGTGTGATTTAAAGTCAACGACCTAAAAAAGAGTTAACGGAAGAGAGGTTAGAAAGTTCAAGAGTGACGGAGACGGAGAACACGGGTGAAAGTACGTGTCGTACGTGTTGAACTCTGTGTTGACAACCACTGAGAACCTGAGAACGTGCCTACCATGGCTGCGCCCCACCTTTTATTTAGAGTCAACACAAGCCTATCCAGACTTCCTCTCATTCAATTTCTGAACCGCTCTGTCACGTTAACCTCGCAGTCGAGTTTTCAGTCGCCGGTTCACAATTACAACTCGTCGAATCATTTGCAGGAGTATTCGTTAACCAGGAACTTTAGTACATCTGCTGCAATGGCAAAGATAAAGGTAAGCTGTTTTTTTGTTGGGATATGCGGCTTCGAATTGCTATTTTTTACACCAAAGCCTTTCCTTCAGGTTTTGGATGGAAAGACGGAGCCGGAGGTCAAAGTTCTTTTTTTTTTGGAAGAGCTACATTCATTGTTTGAAATTGAGATTTGGATAGCAAATGATCACGGGGAAAGTAGATTTCGAGTTTACTGATATTTCAGGAATTATATGATTTTGATGGGATGATGATGATTCCAAATATAGTTCATAACTTTCACATACCGATGGAGAAACTCGGACAAGACCTAACAAATTTCCCGGATATTTTTTCTCATAAAAATTCATTACAATTGAAATTCATCAAATTTAAAAACTTTATAGATTGTAAATATTCATTATGTAAGACACTGCAGATTGTTTAGTAGTGCTTTAGTAATTTTACTCACTGTCAAATTAAAATTTTTGAACTTTAACCTTTGGAATTCGAAATACAATTTTACAGGTATTTTTTATATTTTTTAAATACAATTTTTTATGTTCATAAATTAAGCTTTTTATTCATATTTTTACATCGTGCTTATTCTTTGGCTTTTAAAATTAAAACACTGGGGTCAAAGTCCCTTTTTATGTAAATGAGCCATTCATTAATTCGAAACTGGGATTCGCTGGAAAAATTTAATACTCCCTACTGAAAAAGAAGTCATGAATCATCAGAAAAAAGTCATGACTTCTGTTCACTTTTGTTACGTTTCTCGCCGGAAATCGTCAGGAAAAGTCAAAATTCGTGAGAAAATGTTCAGAAATCGGCAAAACTTAGGATCGAAGGATAATCCTTTTATTAGGGTTCCAAGAATAGAACGTCATAAAACCTAATTCCTTCATATTTCCCAAGTTATTTATTGCTATTTATTTGTGCACATTTTCTTTTTACTCAAATTTAATTATTAATACCTACACTACTGCAGTAGTGTAGGTGCAGAGGTGAGTTTAAACTTTTGACCATGGTCAAAAGTTTAAATTCACCTCTTTTTTGATGATTGATTAAGTTCTCTTCATTTTAATTATGTCAAAGCTAACAGTTTTTTCATTAAAGGGTTGAATGCTCAAAAAATTCTGTATAAAATGAGCCCAAGATGAAGCCAATTTGTCTATTTTTTAAGTAGACATTGCAAAATTAGTGTAAATTTAAGTGCTTTCTTAAATTTTAGGCAATAAGCGAAATTATCAACATTTTTTAATGTTCTTAGGCTCATTTTGAAACTATTTTTCCACAGTATTGCAACAGCTTATGAGCATAAATCTAAAAAAAATTCCAATCACGCAGTGCCAGAACTTAAAGTTGTGACAAAAAAATTGGAAAAATTTTAATGTTCTTTGTGGTAAGAACAATATTTTTGTAAATATATGAAACATATAAGCATGAAGCTTATATAAAAGTCCCTCAAAAAAATATATTTATTTAATTTTTATTCTGATTTGCCTGCAGGTAAGATGTTTTTAAATTTTTACAACTTTTTTGTTACAACTTCAAGTTCTTCCACTGGGATAGGAACTTTTTTTTAATTTATGCTCATAAGCTTTCGCGATACTGTGAAAAATAGCTTTAAACCTAATTAGTCACACTTCAGTAGAATCCCATAATATCACACTGGGTCCTAATGAGTCCTAAAAATCTAAAAAAATGCTAGGTATTATTTAAGGATTGCAAAAGATGATCTTTTAGTTTTTGTAACCAAAATTAATTAACCCAGTGCAAGAACTTGAAGTTGAAAAAATTTGAAAACATCTGTAGGCAAGTAAAAATAAAAATTGAATAAATATATATTTTATGGGACTTTTATAGAAACTTTATGGTTATATGTTTGATATATTTACAAACTAGAAAAATAGCTTTAAAATGATCCCGAAAACATTAAAAAATATTGATTATTATGGAAGTTATTGAAAATTTAACAAAACCTTGAAATTTACACTATTTTTGCAATATCTACTTAAAAAATTGACAAATTGGCTTCATCCTGAGCTCATTTTACACAGAGTTTTTAGAGCATTCGACCCTTTAAAGAGAATTTTTTTTAGCTCTGACATAATTGAAATTAAGAGAACTTTATCAGTCATCAAAAAAGAGGTGGTCGTAAACTTTTCCACGGTAGTGTATGCAAGATTGAAAACAAATTATTTCAAATTTGTAATCCTTTTCGGTTGGCCTACCTGTGATCCTAATCGGTGAACTACCTGAGAGTTTATGAATTAACACATTTTCATAAATAGTCAGGATGTTCAGAAATCGTTAGAACTTCTGACCATCTTTGACGATTCCTGACTTTTTTTATTAGGGCTCTTGGAAAATAGGTTTCAAGTTCCCTGATTCATTTTCAAATTTTTAATCGAATATTTTGTTGATGGAATGATAAGATTCGAAATTAGTATTTAAACTTTCACATACTAATGAAGGAGATTAATGACAAGACCTGAAAAAATTTTCCTTTTTTCTATCACATCTTAATGAAAGTCGTAAATGTTCTTCTTAAATACATATTTTGTTGTTTTGTAGATATTTCGTATTATAAATTTTGACATATTGTGTGTGTACGAAATTCTCTACCTACTTTGTATTTATCCTTATCTCGGCCCTAATTATCGACTTTAATAAGCGTACCTTTCCAGATACAAGTTATTTTTATCTAGTTTGGTAAACAATCTTTTTTATATTTCTATATACGAGGGAATTTACTGAATTGGAATTTATATTAATTTGTTTGTGCAATATTTAGCTGTGGTTAATTAATTTTGCTCTTGCTTAACATGAAAAGTTACACGTCATAGTGGCAATTTATTTTATCTTATCAGAAACCGCTTAACGATATAACGAACTAGCGTTATTGAGGTTTTGATTGTATCCATAGTAATAATCGCGATATGCAAAAAAAGTAACAAGGCCGGCCCCAGGTTTTTTTTTTGAAGGGGGACAACTGAAATTCATACTTCGCCCTCCACTTAAATTATCATTCGAATTTGAACCTTGACCAGAGTAATTTTCACTTTAAGGCAGTTTTAATTATTCCATTAAAAACATGTTTAATTTGCCATGATGAAATATTAACAGCATTCTGTGAAAATCGAGATGAAAATTGAATTCTAATAATACACCTTAATATAAAAATATAGATTCCTTCTCTTGATCTCGAAGGTCACCCAGTCATCATTTACCTCTTTTCCATATGAACGAATGAACTGAAGCATGACGTAAATGTTTCTTCTTATCGCTATACTCTGAATTAAGAATCTATAAAAAAGGTTGCAATGTACTTGAAAAAATAAGTATTCAAACAAATTGTTTTAAATTCTCTCAAAATAAATCTCATTGAAAAGTTCTAACTCTTATAATCAAATTAATTTCCTTTTTTCATTTAAATTTTGCAGGCAGGTCCCGTCGTCGATATCCTTGGAGACGAGATGACCCGAATCATCTGGGATTCCATCAAGGAAAAATTAATTCTCCCCTACCTGGACATTGAGCTCCACGTCTACGATTTAGGAATGGAAAATCGAGACAAAACAGACGACAAAGTCACCATCGATTGCGCTGAGGCAATTAAAAAATATAATGTTGGTATAAAATGCGCTACAATAACTCCTGACGAAAAAAGAGTAGAAGAATTCAAACTGAAACAAATGTGGAAGAGTCCAAATGGAACGATCAGAAATATTCTTGGAGGCACCGTCTTCAGGGAGGCAATTATTTGCAAAAATATTCCCAGATTAGTCACCGGGTGGAACGAACCCATTATAATTGGAAGGCACGCTCATGGAGATCAATACAAAGCTACTGATTTTCTAGTTCCTGGACCAGGAAAATTGGAAATTAACTGGACTGGTACCAATGGACAAAAAATCGAGCACGTTGTCTATGATTTTAAATCTGCTGGAATCGCACAAGCTATGTACAATACTGATGAAAGTATTCGAGATTTTGCTCGAAGCTCTATGGAGTATGCTCTTGATAGAAAATATCCACTCTATCTTTCCACCAAGAACACAATTCTTAAAAAGTACGATGGTAGATTCAAGGACATCTTCCAGGAGATCTATGAGAAGGACTATAAGGCAAAATACGAGGCAGCGAAAATCTGGTAAGATTTTAGGTTACTATTAAGCAATGTGGATCAAATTTAAAGATAATTTTGTTGGGTACTTGAAAAAACTGGGAGGGGGGGGGGCAAAGAAATTCTATAAAAAAAGTTCCGCCAAATATAATCAAAAACCAGCGTAATTTTTTGTCATCTGAAAGACTTTAATTTTAGATTTAGATGCTCTCGTAGAAGAATCAGGCAATTTTAGTTGTTTATTTTAATTAACAGGTACGAACACCGATTGATCGACGACATGGTTGCTTATGCGATGAAATCCAACGGTGGATTTGTCTGGGCTTGCAAGAACTACGATGGCGACGTTCAGTCAGACTCTGTAGCTCAGGGTTACGGATCTCTAGGTCTCATGACTTCCGTTCTTCTCTGCCCTGATGGTCGTACAGTAGAAGCTGAAGCAGCCCACGGTACAGTGACTCGTCACTATCGTCAGTATCAACAAGGAAAAGAAACTTCCACCAACCCAATCGCCTCCATCTTTGCCTGGACGAGAGGTCTACTCCACCGAGCCAAGCTGGACAACAACGACAAACTGCGAAACTTTGCAGAAACCCTGGAAAAGGTCTGTGTTAGCACAATCGAGTCAGGAAGCATGACGAAAGACCTCGCAATTTGCATCAAGGGAATGAACAATGTCAAGAGAAGCGATTACCTCGAAACCTTTGAATTCATGGACAAATTGGCAGAGAACTTGAAGAAGAGCCTTGGGGCATGACTTGTTTATGATGACATTCCCAAGCCAATTTCACGAGTGGAATCTAAATATTAATTCCATTTTTCCACTTTAATAAATTTTTCATTGAAATATGATTATGCACTGAGAGTGAAATTGTCGATATATATATTTGTTTGTTGAGACTTTTGGCGAGTTGAAAAAAAGCCTAGATGCATCCTTAATATAAAGAGTGTTTTTTTTGTTATAGATTTATTATTTGTAGAAAGGCGAGCAAAGACTAGGTGAGAACCTAATATGCACTTATTTGCATTTATTGTCAGAGGGTCTACGATTTCAAAGAAATGCGTCCCTATAGCTTTATTTTATAGGAATATTTAAGAACTGCTCTGTACTTTCGAATAAATTTTGTAACTCTCTATTTATCATTTCCGAAGTTTTTATTCCTCGTTAGATTAAATTTTAATATATCTTGACAGAAGGAATAACTAATCCCTTTCCTTTTTGCAAAGTCTTGAAAGACTTTCCTTTATTTTATACAATATGATTAAATTAATCGGATTCTTTCGTTCTTCCAGAACGAAGATTTGAAATTCACTTATTAAAGGTAGAAACGAGAATCATAACTGGGTAAGGACTAAAAATGAAATTTTACATTAAAGGAAGAAACGAGAATCATACCTGGATAAGGACTAAAAATGAAATTTTACAGGATAACCCAAAAAAGTTTTTTGCTATAGGTTGACAAATGTAAAATTTTTATAAATTTACAGAAGCATGTATTCCTTGAGAACTCTATATTGAAGATGTGAAAACATTAGGATTTTTTTGTGACGCATGCACGGAATGTTCGCTTTTCGAGGCATTTATAGCGTGCGGGAAGTGACCAGTTCTGAATTATATTGTGCTACAAGTGCAGAGAATAGGCAGTTCCACACGAGTGTGAAGTTTGCTGTATGAGCTAGAGGCGAGCCGGAAAAGACTAATTTTCATCACTGAATGGGATTCGGTTGTAACTTGACAGATTATTTCCTTTATTAATGACAAAATGACCTCTTCAAATTTTTTTTTTTAAATTAAAAAAAGTGTTGAATATACGGGACTTTGAAATTCTTGGTCACGATGAAAATAATCAAACGTAATGCTCTGTACGACGCAGCGTAAACGATCAACACGATTCAGATGAAATTACATACAGTCTCCAAAAAGTAAAGAAACACCTAAATAATTTTCCAGGTAAAATATTTTTCAAAAAGGTCAAGGTCATTCTTGAAGTAACTTTTAACGAGGAATATAGTGGTGACCTTGAATTTGACCTTGAGCTTAACTTTCAAGGTTATTTCAAGTTCAACTTTGTTTTTCCAAGTGGGAACCCCTATTTTTGACAACGGCAATCGAAAGAGCGGAAAATTTTACGTCCAAGCTGTATGTACTCAGGTCAAGGGTGACCTTGAACTTCAGCTGAAGGTTGTTAGGCTTGAGCCAGGTATGGATCGGGTCCAATCTGTACTGCTTCGGCTCAGGTGTTTACGAAAAAGGTCGAGATCATTCTTGGAATAAATTTTAACGAGGAATCCAGTGGTGACCTTAAATTTGACCCTCAAGGTAGAAAAAAATTTTTAATTAAAAAAATTAAAGTTCAACGTCACCTGAGTACATGTTTGGACGTAAAATGTCCCGCTCTTTCGATTGCCGTTGTCAAAAATAGGGGTTTCCACTTGGAAAAACAAAGTTGAACTTGAAATAACCTTGAAAGTTAAGCTCAAGGTCAAATTCAAGGTCACCACTGGATTCCTCGTTAAAAGTGACTTCAAGAATGACCTTGACCTTTTTTGAAAATATTTTACCTGGAAAATTATTTAGGTGTTTCGTTACTTTTTGACAAAGGTCCTAACGCTAAACATTTTTTTTCCTTACTTTGATTCTGGGATGTATCACAACTATGTTCCGATAAAAATCAAAATCGTCGATCTGGCCGTTTTTGAAAGAATCAATTATGAATTTCAAAAAATCGTGATTTTGTACGTTTTTATCGAAAGATAAACGAAATACTAGAAAAAAAATCAGAAGAGCAAATTTCTTTCTTGAAATAGTTCTATTAAATTTCATTCTATTAAGTTCTATTAAACGGGTATTTTAAATTTGTATAGGTTTTAAAAAACAAATCTTTTGACTTTATCTTGTTCTATTGCGCTTAGTTTTCCTTAAAAATGTGAAATTACGATTTTTTTAAATTCAAAGTCGATACTTTCAAAAATGGTCAGGTCGGAGATTTTGGTACTCATCGAATCATAGTTGTGAAACATCCCAGAATCATAATAAGAAAATAATGTTTAATGTTGGCACCTTTCTGTTGAGATCATTTAAGCCGAATTGTGTTGTGTATTTAAGCTGCGTCGTGCAGCATTACGTTTTATTTCTGTTTCTCGAGAACTACTGAAGAATCAACCCTAACAACTTACTGAACTTCAAAAGCGCATTTACACCTTCGCTTTATTGAAAAATGAAAAAAAAAACTTTTTTTTTCAGGAGCGAGTTTCTACTTTCAATACAATTTTTGCTTTCAAAAAGTAAAATCGATCAAATAGAACCAACGATCTGGAATTTTCAAAAAAAATGTCAAAGTCCCGTATCTTTGCCAATTTTCTGAATTTTTAAAAAAGTATTTGAAAAAGTTATTTGTGGCTAATAAAGGAAAAAATCTGACAAGTTACAACCGAATCTCATTCAGTGACGAAAATTAGTGCGATGAAATGACATGGAATTCACCAGTTGTAACTATTGTAAAGTTTACAGTACTCGCCATCGACTCATGTTCAGGTCATTTCGAGCTCGTCTTCGACGGGCCTGCAACTCTACTTTGATCCGCCTCCGGAACTGCCTACTTTCCGCACTAGTAGCACAATATATACACTATTTTGGTTGGGTGGGCCAAAAAATAAAACGGTCCTTATTCAGTTTTCCATCTGATAAATTTTTAAACTGCGTATTTTTTTATGAAATTTGGAAAATAGAGTACTAATATAAAATAAATATAAGTAGATATAATAATTATAATTTAATTTATAATTAATAATAAATATAAAAAATATAATAGTAGTAATTTGTATATAGTTTTAAGTTTATTGGAATTTTAGGTACTGCCTAACCTTTGTAATCATAAGCCATTTGTCATATATTTCTAAGTAGGTACGTATGATCGGCGATTAATTATAATTTGTAATACATATAACTCTTTGTAATAAAAACATTTCATATATACGTGTTCTATATAATTAGAACAAATAAAGCCAGAAAATACTTGATCGAATTCTATGATTAAATGTTATGCGAGAGAAAAAACTTGTTGGTAAAAATGTATTCCGAAAAGGGCAATTTGTATTATTTAAAAAAATTCTAGTTGATTTCATGTCAATTTTGCGCCAATATTCAATGGAAAGACTTCAGCAATATTCCACAGAGATATTTCAGTTTTCAGGGCGAATCTTCTTCTCTCAGAATTCCATACGAATATTCCTAAAGTAGGACATTTCAATGTTCCTGGGAAATATATACAATATTCCGCGGCAATATTCCCAATGTTCCAATGGAATATTCCCGGAATGTGAATGGAATGGATTTCTTTGAAGTTTTGAGATATGATGTATGTACATAAAAATTGATTTTTAAAAAGATTTTTCTATTAAATAATAAATCTTATTCAATATTGATTGTTTAAAATAAGTAATAAGAATAGACGTGTAGAATTAAAACCAATCTGGACGTTATATTCAAATATTCAAATTAAAACTCTTTTGTAAAGGCTTAATTGACTTAGGTAAAAAAAAATTATTTTTAAGTTTTTTCTACTTTCACTCCAGGAAATAACATCGATTTTATCGAAAAAGAAATATTAAAAGTAAAAAATTAGGAAAAAGAATTTTTTGAGGTAATTTTGGCCCATTAGGATTATAATAATTATCTTCAATGACCAGTGAACATTTGTTTCTCCTAATACAATTAACATAGTATTTCATCTGCCGTACAAAGAGAATAACCCTGATTATTAATAAAGTTAAATAATGTATACCTAGTGACAACAAATATATAAATTTTAAAAAAGTCCACAAATAAACAATTATTGTATTAATATAAGGATAATTATATAGTAATTTAAAAGTAATTTTTGGTTGTGATTTATCTTAAAAAGATGCAGGCAACATAATTGCTGTGATTCGGGACAAAATGTGTTAATAACATAAAGAAAAACCTTCAACTTTATAATTAAATTAAATCTAAATTTTCATTGAAACGTTTTAGATCTATACAAATTATAGCCAAGTTATAATAAAATAATGCGAAAAAAGATAATTAGGATTTCAATAATCAAACACAACCAAGTTTAATATAATTTTTATAAATAATTCGTTAAATAGTGAAAACATTCAACTTTTCCGTAGGTAATTATGAAAACTAGGGTTTTGTCTGAAAACTTAGGGAATTAGATAAACGCGAGAGTTTAGGAAAATCTTCCAAAAGGTGTTACCTTTTCTCTAGATTCCTAGTTTATTTAGGAATTTAGAACACTTTCAGGTCATTTACTCATTTCTTGTTACCGAGTGATTTGCAATCGTTATAGAATGAATAAAATTTGTTGAATAAATAATTGTTATTAAATCTTTCTAATTAATTTTATAAGCAACAATCTTTTCTTTTTGAAAGTAGAGTCATCCACCAAGTACTTTATGTTGCAACAAATAAATCATTCCTTTTTATTTAATTAATATAAAGTACAGGTTCAATAAAAGCTGTTAAAATGTTATTCGTAAAAAAAACGCTAAGACAGAAACTTAAAAATCGCCAATAAGCCTTTTGTAAACGTACTTTCGTACTTGATATTTAAATTTCTGTAGTATTTAATGAATCAGAGTTGTGATAAATAATATGCAATCAACTTTAATGTATTTTAAACACAAAATGAATTCGAATTTGAGGGTCCTGACGTCATATTCAACATTGACTGTAAACAAAGTTTTGTAGATTTAAAATAAAGCGCCTATACAACAGGACAAGTGTTAGAACAAAGTATACTTTCAAGAAAAAAAGATTGTTACTTATAAAATTAATTAAAAACATTTAATTAAAATTTTTTATTCAGCCAATTTTACTGATTGTCTAACGATTTCAAATCGCTTCGTAACAAATCTTTTTAATTATACTAGTTTAATGAATTTTAATTTAAAACTCGAACGAATGGTAAATGGCGGGCTAAATCAATTGGATGAGGAGTCGCTTCAATAGACCCTGAGATTATAGAGGAAGCGTATTATTAATAGCGCATTGTTAACTGGGAATAAGTGTAAAATAAGGCGTAATTTTTTTAATCAATTGAAAATATTATTAAAGTAGAACAGAATTTATTTATTTCCATATGTATTCTCACGAGTTTTTACAATTTAAACATTCCTGTTCTGTATTTGTACATATGCAAATTAAAGCCTAAAAATAAAATATAACACATTTGTTAACTTGAAAGTGTTATCATTTTATATTATTAAAAATCTATAAAGATTATTTTTTGTATTATTCTCAACTAGAAATATGTCATTGTTTCTATTACGTATTATTAAAAATAAGACTTATCTAATAACTATATGTATAGTTTATTTAACAATTACTTTACTAGCACATCAATAATAAGAATGATATAGTTTATTCTAATGCCAAAAATGATATTGATTTTTATATATAAGTTAGAAGTAGTTGTAAAATAATGATAATTTTCGGTTATTTTGTGCACAAAAAATTGAAAAGTCTGATGAGAGAGTAACTGGTAATCTTGTAAATCTTTACAATTTTTACATTCCTTGTTCTGCATTTAGGAGCAACCACCCTATAGTAGATAGGAAAAAATTCAACAGCATTTAACTGTATCAGAGTTTCCAAAAATAAAGAAAAATTTTCTATTTGAAATAAAGCATTATTACATATTCAGTTGAATATTCTTATAGAAAAAAATATCATGAAATTAGCCAATTAGCTGCATTAAACATTTATATTAGACCTGGTCGCGATTTTGACACCTCTATCCATCAATATAGATAATCGTTTCTAATATTGCTCCTGCGGGCATGCCAGAATACTCAATTCTGGATAATTATATAATTTATCATTAGTATACTTACAATTAAAATCAGTTGATTGAGTAAATAATAGTTGAAACTATGATTATTTTACAAAAATCACAAAAGGTTAAGTTTTTAACATTTTTTTATTTCTGTTTTTCCGGACTTGTGATGAGAGAAAAGTGCAGAATTTCTACATACCTTAATCCTAAAAATGATATCTTTTCCGAAAGACTCCTTTACCAAAACTACAATTTATGTTCTTTTTATTAACTAATAATTTACGCTTTTTTCTTGGTTTATTATTTACAATAAATTAAATTTAAAAACTTTACGAATCAAAATAAATAAACAAAAACAACTTTTAATTTTAAACAATTGCGAGGCAGTCGCAGAGCTGCCAATTTTGACAGCGAAATTTCTCGCAATTTTGCGATTATCCCTACTGAAAAAGCCTACATAGTAAACCAGATGAGAACCCACATTGAACCCGCATGTGTTCCCATATGGGATCCTATATAATATTCCTTATCAATTTACGATATGAGATAGGCTGGGAAATATTTTGTGGGTTTCCACATGGGTTCTTATATGAATACCGTTATGGAAACCTATGAATTGCTCCTACATGAAATCCCACATGGGATTATAACTTTTTTCAAATGAAATATGTTTCGGAAGTTTTGGGTGCATAGTCGATAATCTTAACCCCCCCCCCCCCCCCCAACATACTGCGCAGCCGCAGTTCTCATAGAAAAACACTGCGCACTCCCTAAATATTAATTGCAAACCCATCCATGACCTTCATAAAAACCCATAATAAGAACCCATATATATAGATTCTCATCCTATATTCCTATCTCAGATCGTAATTTGACTCAGGAATTCAAACAAGGATCCCTATTGGGTTCCCACATAGGTTCCAATGTAGTTTACTATGTAGGCTTTTTCAGTAGGGATCTACTGTTGGAAGTAAACGGATTGAAACCATATATCCGCTTGAATAATAATCCGTTTCTATACATATACGTTTCAATCCTTCATTCTTTATCCACGACTCAATCCTTATATATCCGCCAACTACTCAGATTTGATCTCGTCACCTATCATGGATTCAAAGTTTATCCGTTTTAAACAATGCTTATCCTCTTTAATCCTTTCTCTAAAAAATGTATTCTCTTACCATTTTCATCCAACAATCTCTATCCGCAACCTTATCCTCCTCTATCCGATACCTACTTTGACATTCTTTAATATCTATCACGAATACGATACTCATCTGTGCCAATCATTACCTATCCTTTTTGATCCGTTCTCCACAAAACATATTGCTTATCCGTTCCAATCCATAATTTCCTATCCGTCACCCTATCCTTTTCTTACCGCGACCTATTTTGACATTCCTTGTTAACTATCATGGATAGAATACTTATCCGTGCCAATCATTACTTATCCTCTTTAATCCTTTCTCCATGGAAAGAATTGGCTATCCGTTCTAATCCATAATTTTCTATCCGTCACCCTATCCTTGTATATCCGCGACCTACTTTGATTTTTCTCGTTATGTAACACGAATAGAATCTTAATCCGTGCCAATCATTTTTTATCATCTTCAATCCTTTCACCATAAAATATATTGCCTATCTGTTCAAATACATAATTTTCTATCAGTCGCCGTATTCTTTTCAATTCCCGTACTACTTCGATTTTATTTCGTCACCTATCACGGATTGAAAAGGTATCCGTGACAATCAATGCTTATCCTCTTCAACCCTTCTATCCGTCACCTAATCCTTGTCTATACGCGGACTACTTTGATTTTGATCATTATGTAACACGGATAGAATATTATAACCCGTGCCAATAATTACTTATCCTTCTTCAATCCTTTCTTCAAACAACTTATTGTGATTCGTGATTTTCTATCAAATACGAATTAGCATTATAGTTTTCACTGCAGATACGTACGGATAGCATTTTTTTATTCAAATTGATACGCGAGGATAGAATATTATTTGTTCAATGTAGATTCAAAACTATAGACGCGGATAGAGTATTACTAGTTTAAGTCTGATTGTTAAGGATATAAATATTGATAGCATATTTTTACTTGAAGACGGATTTAAACGGGTAGATATGGATAGCGATACATTATTTTTAGTTGGAGATGGATTAAAACAGATAAATAGGATACCATCTCACGGATAGATAAGGATAAAAAAGTTCGGACTAAAACGGATAGAGGCGGATTAAATTCCACTCCACATATTGAAAATGATGCAAACGGATAAAGATTTAAAAATCTAACAAAGGATAGAACATGATTGAAAATTATTCCTATCCGTTTGAATCCGTTTACTTCCAGCAGGGTCGGTTACTGTTGGAAAATGTAATGTTCAATAAAAAGTATACTCAGATATTTATAAATAAGAAAGGAAAAAGAACGTTTTGCATAAATAAATACTCTTCATTAAACTTCAAGCTTTTATAAACATGTCACAAAAATGTTTTAATAAGGTAAAAAGTATGAATAATAAATAAGAGGCGAAATTTTTTTTTCACGTTAAAAATTAATTTTTTGTTCTCACACATTCATTAATGATAAAATTTCAATGAAACTTCGTTTTTCTAGTTTTCCAGTTAATTAAGATTATCTACTGTAAATCATTATATCTACTGTATAGCGGGTGGTTTCCTACCATGTCAATTAAAACCTTAAAAATAAATTATGACATTTTATATTTCATTTTTAAGGTTTTAATTTACATGCATAAATACAGAATAAAGAATATTTCAATTGTAAAAATTCGTAAGAGTATCCAATGGAATAAATAAATTTTATTCTACTTAAATATTTTCAATTTTGATAAAAAAAAAAATATTTAAAAAAATGCAAAGTTAATCATTATTGTAGAATAAAATTTTAGTATGTATAATATACTCACTTCTGAAAATTTTCTAACTCAAAAGGAAATTGCAACCATATATGACCAGGTCTAGTCCTAGACCCAGAGTTTTCCATGGGGAGCACAATATAATAATGGGCCAAATGAATGGGATTAAACCTCTTATATTTTGGTAATATATTCGTAAAAAATAATTTTTTCATTAAAAGTGTATGTGGAAATTAGTTTTTATTTTTCAAGAACTATATAATCAAATAATAATTATTATTATTTATTACGAAGATATTACAAAAATAAAGTTTTGTCCCATGCACGTGCCATCGTTTCATTGTTTTCTCCTCAGCACTACATGACGTGAAGTCAGCTGGCGATAAAGTGAGAAAGAAAAGATCTGATGACTTCACGTCAGTGTCCACTTCATGCCAGCTGGTCTGGTCAGTTTGGAGCGCATCATACGCAATCATACGTGTTCTTATTACTTTAAAATCTTCCAAATGAACACAAAACAGAAAACTAAACCCTAATATCTTCAAAAAGTACAATATTTTGACGTCATTTTCATACTTTTGATTTTTCGTTTATCATATTCAGAATAATAAGCATCGTGATTCGTATAATCAAAGATATTAGTACCTAGATGCGGCAAGGGTCAGGAGTGGGGACGCCGAATATCTATATGTCACTACTTTCTAGCCTACATTGAGGTGCTGCCCTCTTCAACTTTTCATTGTTTCCATGGCAACCGCGTCAAATCGTGTGAAATGTGAATGAGTCACCGTCGGTGGTGCGAGCTTAGCGAGCAAAAAGACCTGCCAGGCTAGCTATGAACATTGGGTTGAAGTTTCAGACGTCTAATCTGACAATTTTTTTTTAATTCTTGGAATAAAAAAAAAACAAAAAAAAAGGTTCTAAAGTTTCTAAAACCAACATTTTTTATTTATTTACCAGCTGAAATTTACCCAGCGTCACCTGGAATTTTAAGAGATTTCATAGAATTTAAAGGAATTTTAAAGAGACTTTAAAGGATTGCAAAAGATCTTGAAGTAATTTTAAGGAATTTCAAGAGATTTAATAAGATTTCAAAAATTATTAAAGGATTTCAAGAGATTTATAGTGTTTTAAAGAAATTTCAAGGGATAAAAAGACTTTAAAGGATTTAAAAGAATTTTCAAGGGATGCTAATTGATTTTAGGGATTTAAAAAGAATTTTAAAAGAGTTGAAAAAGAGGTTTTTTTCAGAGATTTCACAAGATTTAAGATATTTTAAGTGATTTTAACAAATTTTCAGGAATTGGAAGAGATTTTAATGAACTCCAAGGGATTTTGATATATTTTAAATAATTTTAAGAGATTTACAAAATAATCTTAAATTTTTTTAAAATCTCTTGAAATCCGTTGAAATTGCCTAAAGTTAAATAAAATTCTTTAAAATCCTTTAAATTTTCTATAAATCTCTTAAAATCGTTTTACATATTTTGAAATCTCTTAAAACCTCTTAGAATTCTTTCAAATCTCTCGAAATATAATGAAATCTCTTGAAAATCTTTAAACTCTTTTGCAATCCCTTTAAAATCTTTAAAATCAAGTAAAATCCCTTAAAACCCATAAAATGGTTCAAATCCTTTAAATCTTTTGTAAATCTCTTAAAATGACTTAAAATATAATTCCATCAAGTCACTTAAAATCTGGTGAAATCCTTTAAAATCTCTTAAAATCCCTTAAAAATCCTGAAAGTCACTACAAATCTTTTAAAATCCCGGGCAACGCTAGGTAAATTTCTGCTAGCAAATAAATAAAAATAAAATGGTTTTGGGAACTTTTTTCATATTTTTAATACAATAAATGTAAAAAAAAAGTTCATCAGACTGAACGTCTGAAACTTCAACCCAGTGCTATGAACTATTCCCAAGGCGGCAGAGCTGAAAAAGAAATGGGACTAACGAAACAGATAAAAAATAATGAGTAAGAAGTGAAAAAATGTGGAAAATTAAAATTCACGAATTATTTAATTTTCCATAACTATTAAATTCTCAACATTTATATTCGTTTAATTTCAAATTATCGAATATAAATATTTTAATTATAATTATTTTGACTAACATAATTAATTAATCGATTATAATAAATTATTGCGGCTAACCAAAAATACCCAAAAAATAAATACCATATACACAAGTAGATGAAAAATAAAAATACCTAATTATAAAATTGAATAAAATTATTTGTATTTAAATAATGAGGTAAATTAATTATTTAATATATATATATATATATATATTGAATAATTAATTCATCCAATTATTGAAATTAAATTAATTTTAGGAAATTTTATAATTCGATAAATTTGGATATTGGAAATTTTAACATTTGTCCATTTATAATTCGGTTCCATATTATTTTCGGCAATTACTTCCTCATAGAGGAAGCTTTGTAGTGGTGTCAAAATCCAGTTTCCAAAAAACGGTTTTTCTGAATATATTGCAAGAGGAATATATATAATTTGACGTCCTGAAAAATTGTCCGGTAGTATGCATGTGTGAGTGTATGTATGTCAAGCTTTTTAGTTTTTACGATCGTGCAATATCTGGTGAACGTGTACAGATAAATTGATCAAATTTGGCATACTTATTCCACTATACATATACCAAGTTGAATTTCTTACAAGGCTTTAACAAAATATTTTAAAACTAATTGAAAAATGTTAATTAATAGATTAAATCTTTCAAATCATCTTCTTTGGGACTAATAAAAAATACCGAAACAATAATTATATATATACTGAATCTAAACAATTTAAAAAAATAGTTTCAAATAAATATCAATCTACTTTAATAAACAAAATTTTGGTCGAACAAAAAATATTTTATTTATTTGTCAAATTAAATCTATATCTATAATTTGAGTAAATGAAGCATTATTCGAATTAGTGAAGTAAATGACAAGTAGACGGTAGAAAAATTAAGCAAAATTTGTTTTATTTTGATGAGTCTTATTTTATATTACAAATTTACGTATATTAGGGTTTTTCAACATATTAAAACGGATTAACAGATATATTAATTAAAATACGGATTTTTATTACTATAAATTAAAAATGACAGTATTTGGATTGTTTCTTGGCCTCAACGGTGGAGAGAATATTAAAAGAAATTAAAAAGAAGACTGTTATTTTTATCATAAATAGTAAAATTTAATTTAAAACTAAGTTAAATAAATAAAATGAAATGATATATTAAATCTCCACAGTTTGCTGAGCCTTCTCACCAGGAGTATCCCATAAATTATGCAGTACTCTGGCAGTACTATATTAATGAATGAAGTATTAATTTTTTTTAATAAATAGGTATTTTGTATGTCTATTAAAAACAAAATAAAATGGCAAATAAATTGGAATGATTTAAACATAATTTTTAGAGATAACAAATAATTGGGAAGTTGTGTCCCTGAATTTAAATTTTTTACCGAATACAACTTAATTTAAGGATTACCCCATGCGCCAAGGTGAACAATCCGTCGAGAGGGAAAAATGGGTTAAGTCAAATGCCACGACTTATCACATAAGAAAAAAATATTATTTGTATGATATTTTATAAAAATTCGTGAATTTAAAACCAATTTTTTCTTATGTTTTTTCCTGAAAAAAATGCACTTATTAGTAGGAAAGCAACTTATTTCTAATTTTTTTTGTTTGTTTCGTGGTTTTTTTGGTTTTCAACTTATTTTCTAAACTACGTACTATGCTTAAAATTAATGATTAATTTTTAATTTCATAACTATATACAGCTATATATACATATGTACATTTAAGTGTTACGAGTTTAAAAGGCTTTTTGACATATCGCTCTACGTTTTGAGACCTCCTGAGTGAAAAAAGGGTTTTTACGGTATTTAAATTTACCACGTGGTCTTCTTTATAAATTTTTTTTCGTAAAATAATATAAACAATAAATAAATAGATAATATAATATAATATAAACAATTGACATTTTTAATCAAAATTATCAACATTATTAATAAATTTATATATTTTATTATTTTTATTATTTATTTATAAATGAAAATTGTATTTAATTGAATATAAACGAAATTTTTCATAAAATGGATTTTCAGAATTAACCAAGCTAATTTTAAGCAATTATAACTCCTATGGAAAGATAATTTTTTTCAAATTTATTGAACTTTTTTTGTTTTAAAAATTTATTTTTCAAATAAAAAAAATGTATCCTGAAACGAATGCGGTAGCCGATAGGAATTATAATGTTTTAGAAATAATGTTGTAATTAATTCTGAAATTTTACTCAGTGAAAATTCAATTTCAATATTGAGTTATTTTTAGTTTAAATAATTAGCTGTTATATTTTTTATGGTTTTTTTTAACGAGAAAAAATTGACAGATGCGAAAAGAAATATTCTTTTCATGTTGTACTTCATTGAAAATGTTACTTTCTTGAATCCTGTGCAAAGATATATTTTATTGGATTCAGAGACTAACCGAAAATACCGAAAAGAAATGAATCCCTATTACACGAATTGACAAATTTATTGACGAATAAATTAAAAATACCGAATTTTATGTGGCCTAATTTTCAAGTTTCCGAAATCCAAATTTAACGATTTATAAAATTTCAGAATTGTACAAATAAGAAATTATTAAATATCCCAAAAATTCTTCAATTCACAAAATAAAATTTTGGAGAAATTAAAAAATTGTCCGATAAAAAGTGAACTCGATTTCATTGATTTATTTTTTTTTTAGATTTGAATCTGAAAATGTAATTAAGGAATTACTTATTAGAAATATTTACTAATTCATTTACCTGATTATTATTTGTTAATTGTACAATTTTAAAATGTTATAATTCAATGAAATTTGATTTTATCATTTTAAAAATTCTGACATTTATAATTCGGTATTTTTACTTTCCATCAATTTATGTATTGGGTATAGATTTTTTCGGTATTTTTGGTTGGTCCATGGATCCATTGTGTTTCAAAAGTCCAAATTTTAACAGAAGTTCTTAATATATCTAAATTATTATTCAAAACTTTTTGAGAAGGAAGAATAATATCGGGATTTTGAACAATTTGGACTTTTATAGAACAATAGGAATAATTTTGGATAAGATATAAAGGCACAGTTACTAAATATGTACATTTTAAGGACTTATACAACAGCGTATCAGTTTTCAGTAATTTAAATGAACTCTTTGATTATCGTCCTAATTATATTTTCCCTAATTTCTGGAAGAAAAGTAGATTATTAAAAATATGGATTTAAAAATCTACGACTTGGCGCCACGAAAATAAGCGGCTTTCACAGCGCCTCTACAGGTATGTGTCCGTAACACTGGAATGATAGCTATATATATTATATATATATATGCAACGACCACAAACTTGCCTGGAGCGCCAACTACCGGTATGTGGCCCTACTAATCCCTTGCCGCATCTAGGAACTAATATCTTTGGTATAATCTTCGTGATTGACATTTGTTGTGCTTGCGTCGTGCACGCGTCTCTATTTTGGTTCTGTTTTCAAACAAATTTGAAGATATTTTTGAATTAGAATTCAGAATTTTCTGAAATGAATCCTAATAAAGATTGGAACGTGGAAAAACACAAGCAGGAACATGAATGCGACGAGCATTGGGAACTGCGAAAAAGATTCCTTCTCACTCACAAAGACAAGTTTCCAGAAGACGAATTAGTATGTTTAGCTCAAGTTTTCACGAATGTAGAACTTTTAGGATGCCGGTGAGTTTTTTAATGTAATTTTCATAGTTTTATTTAAGATCCATCTTATAAATTTGGTGAATTTGGTTAATATTTAATGGATTTTGATAAAAATGTAAAATCTAACCTCAAAAGTCTCTCGTCCTCGGCAAACATGCAAAACGCTTTCCTAATAAAATTGGAATAAAGAAAATTATGTTAGAAAACTTAATATATACGTTAATACTAGTGTATTTGATTTATTTTAGTTACTTTTATAGCTCTATATAACGAATTTCGTAATTTTGGGTTATTTTTAACCTAACCTCGAAATTTCTATTATAAGAAGACTGAACTGATTTAACACATGAAATATAATAAACCAGAGTGTGTAAACCCTTTTCTAACTGCCCAAATCAGTTTTCAAGTTTATATGTGTACCACCAGCCAGTATAAAATAAAAATTCCCAAATTTGTAGAAAAATTTAATAGTTTAGTAGAAATCATGGAAATGTATTTGATTTTGAGAAGTCTCGTCAATTTGGACTCACAAAACGTTAGAAAGAAGTGAAGATTTGAAGAAGCCCTGTATATCTGTTTTCCTGAAAACCCAAAATAGATTAAATTGTAAAGATGTTAAAGATCTTTTTAGAAAAATAAAAAAATATTACAGGTATCCAAAAGAGACAATGAACCTTATAGCAGAGTTGTCCGAGGAAGTGGCAGGAGACTACAGAGAGGTTAAAAAAACCAAATTGCAGAGAACCTTTGTGAAGGCTTCGGACGCCGCTAGTTCCAAGGCCAAAGGTACATTGAAAAATTGTGAGTTCTTGCATCTTAGAGCGAAATGCACGTAGAGTATTTCTAAAATAATTAATTCTTGATCATTTGTTTAATAACGGTTGTATTATTTTTTCAGGACATCGACCAAGTGATCACGTACAAATTAGCGATAAGGATCCCAACTCTAGCAATAACCCCCCTCCTGAACCTGAACAAGAATATGACGATGATGATGATGACGATGATACAGCTTCTAAAAAAAGGAAATTTGATAATGAAGAAAGTAGGATTCAACCTCCTTTTGGAATTCTTGTTTTATTTGATTATCCTGACGATGCACCACAAAGCATATTAACACGTGCAGTTACTGCACGTGGTGGAAACTTGGATTTTAAATTCGACAAAAATAACAGTGGAATCAGGTATATCGAACTTTTAAATATCAATTGAGTTTATTAGAATTCAAATATCGTATATAGGCAATTGTCAGTAATATTTAGATTTGATATCCTAGTCGTTTATTGGTGTTTGATCTTAATATTAAATAAGGCTTAAGATTAATTGACTATGACATTCCTTTTCGAACTACATCGGACAATAGTTTTTATGCATAAACTGATAATACAGGCGGTAAATTCATCTCTGACATATGGAAAATGTCATGCTAATAGCGTCAATTTTACATTTTTACGTATTTTAAAGTTCGCCATTTTTATATTTTATCAGATGAAAACCTAAAAATTACTTATTTTGTTTCAAAATTATTACTTTAATGTTTACATCAATTAAAAAAAAGTGTCACTGGTATAACGACATAAAAAACTTTAATATATGAAGTTTTGCTATTTGTTGAGAATTTATAACCTGCCATTCTGATATTCATTTGCAATGTTCGAATTATGATATACAAAACATGGAGAAATAAGTGTTGCGAAGAATTAAAAACGAGAAAGATAAGGTGAGGCTGTTTTTTCGAAAATTGTGTATTATGAGCTGCCTAAAAATAAAAAAAGTAGCTTTCCACTGGTTTATTTATTTTGAAAATACACGAATAGCCTCAGATTAACACATTTTTTAAATTACATTAATAACCCGTGGCGTCAAGTAAGCAGTTGTACAAGAGTAGTAATATAATTTTGGTCACCTAAAGAAGCAATATATAAAAAGGACATATGTATCGCTATTTTATTTTTTGTCCAAATCTCTCTGACGAAAATCTTAAGGTTTTGGACCATTGCCTATATACATACATATATTTGCAATGAAACTGCATATTTTTTAATTTACAAATAAGTTTTAGATTGTTAGAATAAATCCGAGATGTTGATCACCCCTGAGGTTTCGGATACAAGTCTTCGTGAAATCTTTGAAAATGTTGTGAAATCATTGAAATCTGTTTAATCTTCTGAAATATTTGAAAAAACCTATGAAGTCTTGAAATCTTTTGGAATTTGGGTGAAATCTCGGAAAGTTTTGTAAAATCGTTTGTGAAATGTTTTGATATTTTCAAAATCGTTATAAAAGTTTGGTCTGCTTATGGTGAATTCTGCGCAATTTTCTGAAATCTGTTGAAACCTTTGAAATTAATGTGAAATCTTAAAATCGGTTGTACATTGAAAAGTCAAGTGGCCAACCCCTCTAATAAATCCTAGAATCAATACCAACCAACATTTTTGAAAAATATATACAATAACGACTACTTTCTCGTTTCAGTAAATGTATCATCTTCGTAAATTCGAAAAGGCTAGCAGAAGGCTCTGGCCAAAATCAGAAGTTAGCAAAGAAAGAGGCTTCGATTGCCGGCTTGGAAGAACTAAGGAAATATTATTACACAATAAAAGTTAAAAAATCTCTCAATCCTGGAAAAGAATCCGTAACCAGTACAGAAATGCGAAGCGGTGAAGGAAGTAGTTCAACACAGTTAGCTGAGGACAATATCGGCAAAAAGTTGATGAAATTAATGGGCTGGGCAGGTGGCGGACTCGGAAAAGCACAACAAGGAATCGTTGAACCCGTAACGTTAGTTCGGATTGCAAATTTCTCAGTGAGCACGGAAACATAGTCGTCGAAAGACGTCCCATAAACGACCATGTTCCCCATGCTCACTGGGTAAAACTTTTTATATGGATCGAAAATATTGACCAAAAAATTCTTACAGAGTGAAGCGACAATTAAGCAGAAGTGGATTGGGATTAAATCCAGAAAATTCTAATTTGAAAAGTCTCAAGAAAAAATGTCAGGAGGTGTTGCGCGATTATACGAAAGGCGATATGCGAACGGATTTAGTTTTTTCTTCCGATTTTACAAATGAAGAACGAGCCGCTGTCCATCAGTAAGTTGCATAAATTCAGTATTGTTCAGAAATGTTAAAATGCAAGTAAGCTTTCGATTTTAATAGAACGCGCTGAAATTATAGTGCTCAATAAGGGTCCAAAGGATTTATGAAAATGTTCAAAATTGTGGGAGTTAAGCTGTATTGAATTTTTGGGTTGGATTTTTTTTAAATAATCGACATTCCTCGAACCGATAGTTGGATTTTAATGAAACTTGAAGGTATTAAATATGAAATTACAAATTTTCAGAATATAAAACTTTTTTAAACAAATTTCGAAATTGTGCCCGAAAAAAAGTTTAAAAAAGGTTTGGATTTGTTTTGTCTTATCTTTTCGGAAATTTTTTTCCCTATGCTCAGTGTGGCATGGATTTAATACTTAGGGGTGCGTGGAATAAAAAAATAGTTTACTTGTAATCATAATTGTTATAAACAAATTATATTAGCAAACCCTCAACATTATCGATTGTACATTTGTAAAGGATATTTTCGCATTAACATTACTCATTTTTATCGTCAAAGTGATACTTGATCATAAAAATATGTCTTTCTACTAACTTTATAAACAAATTATGTAAACAAGTTCCCAGTGAGGACATTCAAAGTCAACAAAAATAATTTGATTTCCTAATTGAGCCGCTCAGAGGAAAAACGTGATAAGTCCTGTGTTAAAACATAGGACTTATCACGTTTTTCCTCTGAGCGCTTCAATTGTCCTTAAAGTTTTATATTCTTAAAATGTATAATTTCATCTCTAATTCCTTCAAGTTCCATAAAAATCCAATTGTCGGCTCAAGAAATGTTGAGAATTTAATAAAATCCAACCAAAAAATTCAATATGGCGTAACTCCCATAATTTTGAAAAATTTTAAGTCTTTGGCCCTTATGTCTCTCATGTAGTGTTATAATTTCACCAAGTTTCATTAAAATCGACCGACTACTTGCAGATTCTGATATTCATGACGTTTACCCATTTATCAATACAAATTCTTTTTAGAGTGGCGAAACAAATGGGGTTGAAGTCCCAAAGTTACGGGCCAAAGACACAAAGGACGCTAGTCATTTCGAGAAAAATAGATCCAAAGGAACTCGTGAGGGAATTGCAAGCAGTTGGAGGTTCAACAGATAAATATGAACTTATCAATCCTACTGAATCACAGTGGTGTTAATGTACGTGTCACTAATTTTCTTTGCATAATGATTTTTTTTACAGTAAGACTTTGAATCAACGGACGATAGTCAATTTTGAATAATATTGTAGAAGTCTTTGAAACTTTAAATTGTACATAAATTCTACAATTTCGAAAAGATACTGCTTTCTCAAAATAAAACGAGAAAAAATATTCACTGTGTTGGTATTTGGGTAAAGGAAATTTGAATAGAAAACAAAAAGTTTAAAGTGTTGTGGGCAAATACCATTTTATTGGAGAGTATTTAGTACGAAATAGAAGACACAATATACAATATATTTTGAGTCGTATAACAATCATTTTTGAAGTTGTCAATATTAAAAATTCATTTAGTTAATCATTTGCACGATGGAGAAATGATTGACCGAAAATAGAGAATTCCTATTCTATATTGGGAATGAATAACTTTCTAGTAATTATACTAATATATTATGCTAACAAAATTGGGTATAAAATTATGCTAGAAATGCTGTTAGCTACTTAGTTCTTGGAATGTTCTTTCAATCTTGTACATGATGTTACAAATCTTGCTCAAGGCACAAGTACTCGGTAGTTAACTATCACAAAAATAAGTATGTAATTCTAAAAATCTTGATCCTGCTCCTGGTCCTTTTATTGTCTTCATAAATAGCAAAAGCGTAGCTCAAAGCTTAAAATTCAATTCATAAATAAAATAAAAAACAAAACGATTAATAACTTAAAAATTATTAATAGATTAACTTTCAATAGGCTTGAACGAGGGCTCGAATTTAAAATTCGTCGTTCCAGGATTATAATTCTAAATGTTTATAAATGTGACGTTAGGACCACAGGACCTTGAAGGTTTTTTCCTTTGGCCATTTCCTTCAAATGTTCGCCAGCGTAGGAGAGAAGGGGGGAAATTTCGACGTCGCCATTGACAGAAAGAGCACCAGCGTCGAGTAGCCACTTCTTCTGAAGGGACAGTAAGTCTTTGCGGACAGTAGATGGGCAGTCGAATCCAGCAAGGTCAGAATTTTTGAGCGCGCTAAATTCGCATTCTCGAATCGTTTCCCAGGCTGCGAAATTTTTGGCAAATTTGAAAACATCGAAAACAAACTTTTCGACTTTGATTCCATTCGGGGAGGTGGGGATGATTTTTTTGCCGTATTCATTGATATAGGGAATCTTTTTCTTGGCAACGTGCAAGTCTAAATCGCTTTCGTGTTGGTTTCCAATTGAAAAGAGAAAATCGAGGGTGAAGTAGTGATTGCAAATATTTCCGGCGTTGAAAGTTAATTCTCCGTCCTTGTTTCGAAGCTCTGCAGTTTTTAAAGTGATTTCGCTGTATTCGACAACACGATACTGTCCTTCAACCTGTAAATTAAAAAAAAAAAATTTAATTAGACTTTCAGGTTAGTAAAATTTGTTTCTTTTTAAGTTAATATATTTTCAGAATTCATTTTAAATTGTTTGAATTTTGAAAGTTATGGTTCTAAGTTTAATTTTGTATTACAAATTAAATCTAGCAAAAATACCTGGCAAACGACGCCGACAGCTTCTGTGGGTGACCTTTTTGGTACGACTTTAACTCCACAATCAGCGGATCTCGAAAGACAAAATCCAATGAAAACTGGATCTGCGACTTTTACCAAAATATTGTCGACTGAAAATACATGTACGCTATTTATTCCACGTGCCAACATATCTTCCAATATTCCACGACTTTTGAGGGCGCGATAAAGTCCCCCATTTCCATCAGGAGCTTTAGAAATACGATTTTTTTCATCCAAAATTATTTTTCCATCAAAAGTAAAGCAGGGTAACATCTCTTGCTTAAATGCCTTCAAGTTTTCTTTCTTTAAACCGAAGTAGTCGTTTTTCTCGAAATAAGTCAGAGTAGTATCGTGAGTCGCTTCACTTGTCATTATATACCTGTAATTTCAGAAATTTAATTAGAATTAATTCAGGTTTGAGCTGTTTTGGAAAAAAAAATTAACTCTGGATTGTTAGTAAAGACTTGAGAATTTAATTTGGTTTATGAGACACAGAAAATTTGTTCAGTTCCCAGACTTCTTTATAATCTGAACGCTTTTAATGTCGAAATTACGCAATTGGGACGCTGGTAAATTTAGAAAAATTAATATTTGAAAGTGAGGTGGTAAAAAACTTTATAATTCTAATGCTTTTTCATTCAAACTTTTTAATTTGTAGGTACAGTTTCTAATTACGGACCTTTAATAAAAAGTACGCAGATATTTATAAATAATAAATAAATACTGTTTTTTTTTTAATTTCCCAAAAAAGTGGAGTCTATAAGAGTTGAAGTACTGAAATCATCATACTTGCACTTGGAAAAGGATTTTGTATAAATTTAAACTTTCAGTTATTGCAAATAAATTTCTTCGGATTAAAAAGAAAGAAAAAAATACCAAATTAGGACAAGTATGTAAATGAAGCTAAATGAATCCCAAATAAAGGAAGAGGAAAGAAAAACAAGGCGACCTTCAAATCCCCTTTCTTCCTTTTTTCTCTTGTCTTTATTTTTATCTTCTTTATTCTTAGAATAAAAATATTGCAAACTTTTTGGTACCGCCTTGTAACTTAATAAAACGATCAAACTTTTAAAAATTCGAAATTCCCATCAGAAGCTTAAAATTAAAATATGATCAGAACTTAAAACCTTAGTTTAAGCCTTCAAACTATTTTTTTATGCAGAAAGTAGGTATATATATTTTTATTTGATTTAATAGATTCTCTTTTTGTGAAATGCAAACTTTTTACTATTTTTGCAAAAACTTGGATATTTAAACAATATTTTGTGTACCCAACACAAAGATTTATAAATATCGGACTACAGATTGTTTTAACTTCAGATTTCCATATGTTTTCTTCGCTTCTTTTTCATCAATTGTTTCTTCAACAAAAATGAGCAATTCTATGTCAAATCATCTGAAGAATTTCAGCTATTGTTAGTAATTTTGATAAAAATCCCAGTATCCGGTTCTCTTAGGTGTGGAAAGAAAAACCCTACAATAATTTTTGCAAAAATCAAAAAACTTGGAGATATTCAAAATTCAGGTTCTTTTTTTCTTAAACTTTCATAACTTTGATGATCTTGATGTTATTAAGGTGTATTTTTTCAATTATTTGTAATAGGACGCAGTTTTGAAAAAATATTTCTTGACAAAAAAAAATATTTCAAAAAATTCTTGGATTTTTCAAAAACTAATATTTAAACTGAGTTTCTGAAGAAGAAGAAAACACGTTTTATGTTCTTCACTTTTTTTTATAAAGATAGTTTACAATGTCCTCTACAAGCCCTGTAAATATCAAAATTGGATCTCTCTTAATTTTCGAGAAATAATTAAGAACGTACGTCTTGGCATGGTGTGCCCAGCGCCCGAGAGTCTGAACTCTGAAGTTCGTGCGTACGATTATAATATTCTATTGTTCGTGTATTGTTCATATGGTTTTTCAAATCGTGTGCATCGTTTCGGCGTACGTTTTTAATTATTGCTCAAAAACTAAGGGAGATTCCATTTTTATGTTTACAGGGCTTGTAGAGGACATTGAAAGCTATCTGCATAAAAAAATGAAAAAAATAAAAAGTGGGGTTTTTTCAGAAATTCAGTTTAAAAGTTAGTTTCTGAAAAATCCCAGAAGTTTTTGAATTTTTTTTTGTTCAAAACATATTTTCAAAGCTGCGTCCTATTACTAATAATTTTTAAAAAATACACCTGCATATCATTAAAATCACCAAAGGTTATGAAAGTTTGAGAAAAAAATGATCAAAATTTTCAATTTTGAATATCTCGTAAGTTTTTTGATTTTTTCAGAAATTATTTTTGGGTTTTTCCTTCAACACCTAAGAGAACGGATATTAGAATTTTCATCAAAATTACTAACAGTTGCTGAAATTCTTCAGATGATTTGACATGGAATTGCTCAAATATAAATTTCATCATTTTTGTAATCAAACTTTAAATAGCTAATTATGAAAAATGATCCCAGTGTAAGACTTTATAGGTATTCTTTCTCTATTCAATATGTTTAGAAAGTTCTTAATGTCAGGAGGAAGAAAAATCCTTTCACCTTACTTTCATAAAGTCGAGCAGGATATTGAAGTTGTGTGCACTAAATTAAAAAGAAGCATATGACTGAAAATAAAATATCCTGAACTTTTTCATAATTTTCAAATAGAACAGTCTCAAAAAAAAAAAATATTGTAAATGTAATGTTGAAAATTCCAGCATACCATGCGATTTGTCCCCGCTTCTTGAACTTATCTTCAGCAAGTTCCTGCAGCCTCCGGATTCGCAAAGCTTGTAAACGAAACAAAGTGCTATGAGAAGGAAGTCCAACATCGTACATTCCCTTAGGATAATTTACACCAAGTCGAGTTCCTTGTCCTCCAGCCATCAAAAGCACAGCGACTCGTCCTTCCGAAACTTCCTTCAATCCTCTCAACTCATATTGTTCCAACTTCGCAGGAGTTGACGTACACAAAGACTCAAAAACGTCTCCAGGAATTGGTTTGATTTTAGAATCCAGAATTTCTCTGTTGGCATTCAGAGAGTTCATCGCTTTTGAGAAATATGACGTGACCTCCGGAAGGTCCAGCTCCAAAATATCTTTGAAAAGCGCGGACTTTTCCTGGTCTGAGATTTCATCCCAAAATTGCAGTAAATGCTCCTGATTGAACTTTTGGAGTTTTTCTTTCAGGCAATTCACTTCCATGATGTCAGGCTTTACTTATGTCACCGGTAAGAAAAGTGTTTTCAGCGATTGTTATCTGAGTTTTATCTGCACGCTTTTGCGAAGTCGAGGGAGACTTCAAAAGTTCCCAATAACCAACGAGAATACTGATTCTCTGATACTAATGTTTGGACTGTTTGCATTAGTGGTAAGAATAAGACACGTTGACATTTTCGAAGGAGGTGTAGCCGCCCTCTCTCACCTTTGCGATCACTTTCACATTTCTAGGCAAAACTCGTTTCAGTCTTCGTTTTTTGTCTTTTACACTCAGCACCGTTACTTCAATCCCCTCCAACCTCAACCTCATGCTTTTATCGCACCAAGTCTCGCTTTTGTTCTTATTTTCTCCAATCGGCTCGAAAGTAAGGTTATATTGTTATCCGGGTATCATATATATACTGACTGTTATCGGTGAGGTAAACAATTTTTAAAAAATGAACGATTGTCGTTATCGGAATAAAATTGTCGTGTAGAATCCGGGTTTTATCGAATTATTACTGTCACTGACTTGGTTGCATACCTTTTGTTCTTATCATCCGAGAGGATTTATTCAATGGTCAAGACTCAAGTCAAAGGAAACGGAAATTTAAGCGATTAACGATAAAAATCTAACAGCTCTGCATGTGCTCCGAAATCTGTAAGACTGCACAGTGACTGCACACTAATCTGATGTAAGGTTTGTGTTGCGTGTGTGTTTATCGTTTCTGACGTTGACGTTTTGACTTTTGACGTTTATATAGGTTATATCACAGGTTATATTCACTCGCGCCGACGCATAGTATCTAATATCTTTGGTATGACAAAAAAGTTTTTCTGGACAAATTAGGCTAGAGCTCACAATTTTGATCCGATTTGAGATTTTTTTTTTAGAATCAAATTTACCTAAATTTCAAAGAGATTTGTGAAAGCCGATTTTCTAATTTTGTTTTTATTAATTTTTTATTTACCAACAATTTGAAATTATAATTTTTTGTTATAAATATAAACGATCTCATTTTTTTTGCAACTATTTATATTTAATTTAAAAATTCATCAAATCTGTAAAGAAGCTCCTTAAAAATAATATCCATCCGGTTACAATATTGAAAAAAAATTTTTATTTTTATATTAACAAATTGATGAGTGAAAAGCAGGTTAAAAATACTTTGAGACTTTATTTTTAAATTTTTTGTTCTGGATATAAGTAAAAACAAGGCTTCCTCACTATTTAAAAAAATCCAAAGTAATTATTAATGTTATAAATAAATTTAATTAACAAATGTATATGTTAGCCATTTTACGCTCTAAACACTTCGTTTCTTAAAGAAAATGGATACAAAATTTGTCTGGAATAAATGAAGGGTTGCAGTACAGAACTAGATAACCAACATTTTTCCGAAAATGAGCTTTATTTGCATACAAAATTCTTTAAAAATGAAATACATGTTGTGTTGAAAGGATTTTGGCAAAAGCTCATTTTTAATATAGTAATAAAAATAATGGTAATTCAAAACCAGATAACTGACTCTCTGTGCTTGTCTCCCATCTTTTTTTTTTTTTAATTGCCTAACCTCTTACCATTTTTTAAACCTTTTTCTGAATAACTTCTCTTCAGAACAGTTTTTAAATGCAGTAAAAAATAAAATAATTCCTTATTAAAAGAAGAAACACATAAAACTATTGCGAGAAATCGGCTTATAATCTTATCAAATTGATTTAAATTAACAACTAATGTTGTCTTTTGACAAAGCCTCTTAATAATAAGGTCCTTTCTGAAGCGTTGACAGTCGGTTTCCTAAAAAAAACTACATCCATTTGTTGATAAATAGGGTCAAGTTGAGAATTATTGTTTGTCAATAAAGTATTATAAGGGAAGAATTTAGCCAAGTAATTTAAAATTGATTCGCTTGAAAAATCGACTTCAGCTGCTTGAAAATTGACGAACTATTGGTTTATAACATTTATTTAAAAAAATAATAAATATTTTCGCCTGATAAAGTTTCCTAATGAATAAGGCGAAAAATGGGATTGTTTATAAACAAACTTTAAAAATCGGCTCACATAAATCTCTATAAAATTTAGTTTAATTTAATTTAATTCCAAAACAAATGTTCAAATCGGATCAGAATTGTAAGCTCTAGACTAATTTGTCAGAAAAACATTTTTATGTGACTCCGGTACATTACGATACTGCGGACGATCACTCTTCACATTACACTCCGCTGTATCGTAATGTACTACATTACGATACTGTGCGCTGTCGCAACAAAACTTGTAAATGCACCGTCGCCACATAAAATAATATATGCGCCAATGAGCACAATTCGGGACTTCACGTGACTCGCTTACAATGCTCGTAGGACTTATCTCGCCTCGGCTTCGATCGTCCTGCGAGCATTGCCGCTCGTCGCGTAAAGACCCTCATTATGCGCCTCGGCGCATAATATACTATTAGTCCCAGTGTGCGACGCCGCACAGTGCAGTTGGACGGATCTGGTATTTACTATTCAAAATAGTCCACAGCCTGTGATTCATAATGGATTTGGTAGTTTTTTTTAAAGTTTATCCGCATTCAATTTCTAAAAAATCTGTCAAAGCCAATTTTATAATTTTTTTCTGTTCAATAATATATAGGTCATTTTCACAGAATTTAAATTTCTACGTCCTTGTTGTTTATGGCAGCCTACAATTTTTAAATAGGTATCGCATAATTTTTTTCAACACTTACTCGGATGTAAACTACTAATTCCTTATTCAGGCTCTAGCATAAAAGCTTTTGCTTGACATCATTTACTTTAATAGTACCATTTCTTGAAAAATAGTAAGTCTCACGTACATATTTTGGATTTCAAATACTTTTCCTATCCAATTTCAAAAAATATCAAGAACTTCAATCAATGGACATTTTCAGAAAATGTCCAAGATTTCTGGATATATTTTTTTAATTGAATTCGTATTAGTATTTGTTTTCATGTGATACAAGGTTTGCTGGAACACACTGAGAGGTAAGAAAATAGATTTGTAAGTTTAAAAAAAAAGTTTTGTCCCATTACCTTAAATCTCTGTAAATGAATTTTTGGAATCATAGGTATTTATTCTTTTTTCTAACGTTTAAAAATTTATAAGTAATGAGTATTATTATTACGTCAAATAAGGTTGCATCTCAGTATAGTGTCACTCTTTTTTCAAAGTAAAATTACCATTAAAATCAATTTAGTGATATTTGTGAACTCCTATTTGTTCCTAAATTTATATTTAACCTAGATTCTCTTACTTTTACAAAGATTATAAAGAAAAAACGTAATAAATAATTTTTATGTAATTGTTTAATTAATTGTATAAACCTTCATTAATGTTCAATTTTAGTAGTTTTAATGTTTTCTAGGGAAAATAAATACACTAGACTTCGAAGAAAAAAGGTTGAAATGGAATAAGTGTTCCTTTTATGAATATTATTCCTACGCTTGAGCAAAAGCTCATCAGTCGTGTCGCACCTAACAACAAAAACTCTCTCGAAAGCAAAATCGCTATATATGATTTGACCCCACTGTTATTGTCATACATCTGAAATGGTCCTGCAATATCCTTTTTAGGTTGTAGCAAATCAATTCTAAATTTTTCGTGAAAAATCCAACTTATACCTACGTGAAAAACTTCAGTTATGTGAAAATGAGCCATATAAATAAATACAGCGGGAAACTTAATATAATTTTTTTATCTCTTAACAAATTACTGAAATAAACTCATTGTAGACCAGAATGATTGAAAATCGGTTTAAACAACATACACATTTTATTCAATTTTTACTTTATTGTAATAAACAATTATTTTAAATAAATAAATCAGTGGACAAAAATCGTTCTGGTTTGTCATTATAATAATCTTTAGTAACGAAAAATTATCATAAATTGAAAATTTATAAAGTTATAAACAATTTTTTAACTATTGAGGCCCATGGGCACACCAATAGACAGAACAAAAAAGTTAATATTAGGATGAGACCATTTCATTAAAAGATGATTTTACATAAAAAAGAATTTGATTTTTCAATGGTTTTAAACAATAATATATGTTTAACTCTGTGCGTTACGGTAAAACTGATTACTCGTTATTCGATTCTACGGAAAAAATTAGATAAAGTTTGTCTCCAATCCATTTGTTATGTACTTTAAATAAATGCTGAAGAGAGCATCGTGCTATGCAACTGTTTGTTTATACTGCAAAAAAAAATTGGATGGACGAAGAACTGTCCCAACACATGGACTCTATATAATAAATTTCCATACAATCGAATGGTCACTTTTTTCATAACTCGCAGATTTAAGCAAACTGTTTATGCAATTAAAAAATCAGATCTTTATAAAATGCTCTCATCACATTTAGTTCTTTGTTATGTCTATTGGTACAATAAACTTTTTTGAATAAAATTTCAGTCTGAAGAGGTCAGCGAACCAAGCTGACGAAACGTTACAAAACAAAATTGTGAGTTTTATTGAAATTTACCCCCTATGATCGACAACAAAACCTATTATTCAACTTAAATGTGGAGGGTGATACTTATTATTTTTTTGAAAATAATACGAGTGTTGGGTGTAATACGCACTTTATACGACCAAACACGCAAAGCTTTTTTCAACATATTCAACAGGAGTATGGAAAAAACAAGAAGATACTTTTAAAACGATTTTCGATGCCTTTTTTCAAAATTATCCATAAATTCGTGTTTTGTACTGGTTCTAAATGCTGGTACTTTTTAAAATAAAATTGCAGTCTGAAGAGGTCAGCGAACCAAGCTGACGAAACTTTATAAAACAAAATTGTGAGTTTTACTGAAATTTACCCCCTATGATCGACAAAAAAACCTATTATTCAAATTTAAAAATTTTTTTATAACGTATACAGTTCCAATTTATGACAATTTTTTGTTATTAAATACTGTTCTAATCGTAAAACAGGACGATCTTAGCACAAAATAATTTTGGTCTACAATAAACTGATACACTGGATTACTTGTTCAAATAAATTGTTTATAACAATAAAGTAAAATGTCCAACAACATTTTGTGTTGTGTATATCTATCTTCAATAATTCTGATCAACAGTGAGTTTATTTTGGTAATTTCTTCACAAATAAAAAATTATATTATTGAAATTACTAATTTTCCCGCTGTATTTATTTATATATTATCGAACGGCCATACCACGCTGAAAAAACCAGTTCCCGTCAGATCACTGAAGTTAAGCAGCGTAGGGCGCGGTTAGTACTTTGATGGGTGACCATTCGAGAATACTGCGTGCTGTTGGCACATCGTGGGTCTGGTGAGCCCACACTTGTAGTTTCCACTTTGACTGGATGAACCAGTAAGTGATTCAACTAAAATAGCGCTACTGATTCTACCAGTGACATCAAATGATAGATTGAATCAGTGATATAGCGCTTCAAGCGAGCAAGACGTGAACCTCCAGTCGTCTGGTACGCGCGCGTCGCCGGTCAGGTCGTGGCATTTCTTGAGTGAAAATGAACCTTATTGTGTACTAGTATTTGTTTTATAAATATTTGGCGCCTGGCTGCAATGAGCAGGGGATATAATATCTTTCGCTTGATAGTGGGAGGCCTCTGGCCACTTGGGTTTGACTTTGAGTGACGCGACACGTTGACATAACGACGGGTCTTCCCACAATTAGGCGCAGCATATTTTATCCAATTGCATTACAGCCCGGCCTTCCTTTATTGTTGTGAAAGTAAAGTGCGGTTTTAAAAATATGATTTTACAACTGTTTCCACACAGTAGTGATGAATGATAAATGCCATACTTAAACAGCTGGCAAGGCGTACGACCAGATGACTACTGGTACTGAGAAACCAGTGAACCTCACTGATTAAACCAGTGAACCTCACTGATTAAACCAGTGTCGGAACTCCACTGAATGAACTAGTGATTTCTCACTTAATGAACCAGTGAATTCTAACTGATTGTCAGTGACACACTTCTGGCTATTTCAACCAGTGAGGAAATTTTTCAAAAGTTTCAACCACTGGAAATCAGTGAGATTTCACTGGTTCATTTTAAGAGAGTCTAAAATTGGCTATGACAGTTTTCTTAAAAATGTAATGCAGTTTATTTCTAAAAAAGAAACTTCCGAATCCGTTAAGAATTACAGGCTATGGACTATTCTGAACACTAAATACCACATCCGTCCCACTGCGCGCCAGCGGTGTGAGCTCGCAATTAGTGAAACAATTGGTTAAGAATTTACAAAAGATAATTGCAGAAAATATATGTAGGGGTTATATTCGGTAAAAAAAGTTCAATCATCTTAAAATCAACCAGGCAGGTTCGTCTATATTGCTTCCTCATATAGGGAGGTTTGTTACCTAAATTTTCAAATTTAGGTAACCATACCATATCTCGAAAAGCAAAAGAGCAATGGTCATGAAATTTGGACGAATTGTAGCTTCAATTGATGTACGGGTTTGATAGGATTTTGAGGTAGATCGGCCAATTAGAAGTGTTTTTTTGCGATACTGTATCTGATGCCATTTTTGTTCGCGTCTTCGAGACTCATCGATCGACCTGTTGTGCGGAACCTCTTATGGCCTACTAGTACCGACTTATAAAGTTTCAAAAAAATGTTTTTATTCTGTTTATGTGAGAAAAACTTTCTTGGTGTTAGGAATACTACACCACTATATTTGAAATATTTGTTCGCGTCTTCGAGCCGCGTCGAATGACCTACTGAAGAACCTTCCATGTCCTTTTACGATCTAGCAATACATATTAAAAATTTTTCAAAATATATTGCTTTTCTGGTTTATATTGGGAAATTTTTTTAAATGTTAGAAATACAACATGACTTTGTTCGCGTCTTCGAGACGCGCCGATTGACCTATTGACGAACCTTCGATGACCTTTCATGATCAATCAATAGCAACTTAACAAAAAAGTTATATTGTTTTTATGAGGAAAACTTCTATTTTTAATTTGGAATATAATACTACCGTGAAAACAACTCTGTTCATGAGGAAGCAAACTTATTTGATACCTCCCTTACGAAAAAGTATGATAGGAAAATTATTATAGGCCTACGATGATTTTCCTATAATTTTTTCGCGATTATAGGAATGCATGATTATAGGAAAAATGATAGAAATAATTATAGAAAAAAGTATAGGAAAATAATTATAGACATGAATAATTTTAAAATATTAAAATAATTAATGCAAACAATAGAAGAAAGTACACAAAAGTACATAAAGAATTGATATATTTAAAGAAGTTTTGTCAATTTTTCATGTAATACTGTGTATTTCAAAATAAATCATTAATTTATACTTCTACATTTTAAACTAATTATTTCAATATTTTTGTCATTCATTCCTGTAATTATTTTCCTATAATTTTTCCTACGATTTTTTCTATAATCATTCCTATAATAGCGAAAAAATTATAGGAAATTCATTATATGAAAATCTTCATAGGCCTATAATGATTTTCCTATCATACTTTTTCGTCAGGGCTATGAGAAAGCAAAGTGCTTATAAAATCAGTACAAATAAATACATCTATAGTACTTCGCAGCTGTATTTTTGTTTGTTAGTTTTCTGCTTTATTTGATTTTATTTTTAAGTGAAAACTATAATTACAATGCGTTTATGTAAATTATGATTTATTTTAAAGTGGTGAAAACTGGCCTCTTTCGACTGTCAAATTTATAAAAATATCTTTGACAGAGCTACAAAAAGATTATAAATTTTTAGTTTTTATATTATACAATCAAAAATTCATTGTGGATCAAAATGATAAATAACTTACCTTTGCAACCCTTCACATCCTTTATATCACTGGAATATTCACTAGTTAACAATTTTTAATTAATCCGAATGATTATTCTAAAAAATAAAACTACACGCAATAAAGTAACATCTTTTAAAAAAATGAAAATAAACCCACAGTAAAAGATTCCATCTCTATTTTAGATAAGAAACAAATTTAAAAAAGGATCTTTCCTGATATAATTATTTTGGCTGGATTAAAATAAACCGTTATTATAAAAAGATGATTTAATGTACATAATTACACAGAAAATTAAATACAAAAGAAGATATAACAACAAAGGTGATACATAAACAATAAAATCATGTTCATCTACAACAGGATTAACAATAAACCTATTTAGAATTTTATAAATACTGAATAGGATTTTTATCCATGCTTCTCAAAATACAAAATTAAGAAAATGATAAACACTCGCTTGCAAAATGCAAAACTGATATTTTTTGTAAATCTCTACTTGATACAATATTTTGGTCTCAGCTGCACGTGTTTCTTGCAAAACTATTAAACTTGTTGTAATTTTCTTTAAACTAGTGATACGCAAGCATTTGATACAACTGTAATGTAATAATTACATATCTCTAAAACTATACATTAGTGTTGATAACAAAACTGTTCACAGATTGAAACACTTTTATATAAGAGATTTATACTTTCTTTTATGAAACTTTAGATATCGTATTTTAGCTTTTTCAATTTAATAAGATTGCAAGTTTTTTTAACGTCACTTTTTAATTAACTTGGATGACGCGTGTAACAGTTGAAAGGAATACATATATTAAGTATGTAAATGTAAAATATCACATAAAAACAACATATTCTTAATCACATTCAACCAAAACCGTAACTGTGATTTTAATTTATAATATAAGCATCTAACAAATTAGCTATTAGTGCAGATAACTTTCCTGCCTTTGAACGGGATAACATTTAATTATATGCCAGGTCTGTAATTCGGGAGAACGTTTATTGCCAATCTATGTGGATCAATGCCAACGTGCTTTCATTACTTAATTACTTGTACGGAAAATATTAAGAACATGTCTCAACTTGGATTATTTTATATTGTTATTAATACAACATTTTAAAAGCCGAATGAAAAAAAAACAATAGGTTAGCACACACAAATACGTTTAATAATAACAGTAGCAATAAATAAGCAAAAAACTACTTACAGAACCTAGCTAATTACACGTTTTAAAATTATAATCCTGGATATCACTGTTGATATTATTACTTGACGTTTAACTACTTTATTTACCACTGATTATTATGTATATGCGATTACTAGGTCAATGATTCGTTAATGTGATTCAATATAATCATTAATGTAATCTCCTGCTTGAAAACTTTAAAAACCGACGCGAGTTTCCTATCGAAATTTGAAAATGATGGATTTTATGCACAGAGTAGTGCAGAATGAGGGAAATCAGAACTCGTGGCTAGCATTTTACGTTCGTTACAAGCGATGCGGAGTGTAAGGATGAGTACGCATGGGGCCAGAGGAAGAGAAGTGACGCTGGAATGTACCTCGATGAACTTGAAAATAATCAGCGCAAATCGGGGTTGTCGTTGACTTGCTTTTTTATACGCAACAAGACAGTTGTGTACCACTGATCGAGGCGAGAAATCGAATCATATTCTTTCACTGCCTCTGTGAAACCCTCGAGATTTTGTTCTTCCAAATGTTCTATGAGTGTCTGCAATAATCAAAAATGTTTAGAATTTTTTAATTCAACTTGATTCATATCTTTGTTAAAAAGCTTGTCGTAAATGGGTTCTTTGCATATTAAAAACAAATTCCCCGTGAAATTAAAAAAGTATTAAAAACTGAATGTAACTAAGGAACGTTTTTAAAAATAATTTGAAGAAAATTTTAATGCTTACAAGTATTCTTTTTGAAGTTTAAAAAAAAATTAAGTATTCAATAAGATTTAGAATTTTATGAGTCGTTGTCAACAAGTTGTGAAATTTTCACTATGACTTTTTTTTTAATGGCACTTTAAAAAAGCAACTCAAATATTTTTTCAATTATTTCACACCCAAAATAGAACAAAAATATCGATTTCCGAGATGAACATTCATATTTGTAGTGTATATTTTAGAACGAAAATAATATTTATCTGCATTTTATGTGAATACAAGCGGATGTGTGTAAATACTGTTAATCTCAAACTGTTCTATTTTCGAAAAACGCATTAAAAGATTTATAGAACCATTTAGAAAGTGTAATAATATACTAAACAAAATTAAAATTGGAGCTGAAATCTGAATACATAGCGGAACACCTAATAAATAAAAAAGTCACCGAGTGGAACATACAATTGCGAAAATATTTTCAAAATATTTAGAGTTGACATAAAACATTTTTTAAATATTGAAGAACACATTTGCGCACTCTATTTGGCAGTCACACCCACATTTTAAATTTTCTTATTTTATTAGGGATCAATAAAAAAGTTTCTTCAAAATGGATAATACATTCTTGTGCTTTTGTGAACACTTACACAGGAATAAAATTAATGATTTTTTAAAGATTTTTAAAGTGACTTTTTTTTTTGTTCATCCTAAACTATGAGTTTCACCGGGCAGAAAAAAAGCTTCAGGGACAGACTTTTAAGTATAAGTAAGCAACTTTAGAATTAAAATATTTATCTCTATTCATAATTTTTAGGTTCCTCAACTTAATAAAAAGGTTTCGTATAAGTTTAAATCCTTCACAAAATTCTTTTGATACTTTGCTAAAAACTACTTCGATGTAAGTACTTTATCCTAGTATTATTCAAAAAATTTTATTAAATAATGGAAATGGGTAAACGGCTGAGACTTAAATTTCACAACATTTTGCAACCACTCATATACAGTGCTTAAAAAATGTATTATACCAAATTCATGCAACTACCCCATTTGACTCAAATTTCAAGGAAATTGAAAAATTAGTCAACGTCCTCCAGTTTAAATAGAAAACTTTACACCCTACCTTGATAAGTTTATACTCTCTAGAATCTTGGAAAGCAGGATATTGCTGCTCATATCGTTCGATGGCATGCTGAGCATTCAGAACATCAACGCAAAGGTGACATAAAGCAGCTCTGAAGAAATATTCTTTTGCGCTGTATTTAAGTAACGAACTTTCCAGGGACGAGGAAGCGACCTAAAAATAAAAAGAATTCCAAAATGTAATAATATAATAATAAATCAATAAAATTATGCAAGATATTTATAAATATTACCTGCTCGTAAATTTGAATAGCTTTTTCATAATTTTCAAGCTGGGCCGCATATTGAGCGACTTTCAAAAGACACTTGTTCGCCGAGGAATTGCTTTCCTCGCCACGGAAATAATCGGCTGCTTGTTCGTAGTGATGCACAGCACGTTCCAGGTCCACAGCCTCGCTTTCATACATTTCAGCTATACTTTGATGATGCTTAGCTGCCATCGTAAAGCGACCCATGTCCGTATAAATTTCGATGGCTTTGAGAAGACAATTTACAGCCTCTGTAATCCAATGATTAAATATAGTGTCAACGAAAATTCGAAAATTGAATTCGGAAAGAAATGTGACATTTAGTCGACATTATTTATTTCACATCAGTCTCAACCTCAAAAGTGCATTTTTCCAAATCTAACTCGCAGATCTAACTAATCTAACTTTAGACATTTTGAACAGGAATAGAAACAGATAATTAGATTTGCTATTATTATGTGTCGAAAAAATTCAAAAACTGAATTCTGAAAATTTTGAAAAAATGATTCTTCCTCTTAAAAATAATATGCTTGATATTACCGGCTCTGGACGTTTTACTACGAGCACTTTGGTTTTCTTTTTATTAACATGAGCTTTTCCAGTCTCTCTCGCCCTTTAATTCTTTTCTGCTTTCCATTCTGATGAATTTAATTTAATTTTTTTACCCCTTTTCAAAAGTTCTAATTCAGGATGGCCACAATTTTTATCATTTTCGTCTCCCGGCTTTCTCCCGGTTCAGAAACAAATATATTTTCTTTGAGAAAACTACAGTTTTTTCACATATGATCAATATTGCGGAAGTCGCTGAGCATCAGCAAACCTTTTTACAAAAAATCTATTGCCTTTGAATCATATAATAAGTAGGATAAGGAAATTTTTGTGTCTAATAAAGAAAAATACAGAGATGTGTTTTATTATATACTAGGAGTAAATGCACGCGCGCAAAGCATGCGTGAAATTTAAATTTGAAAGCATTTGAAATTGAAACAATTTTATTTTGAATTGAAAAATCTCTAAATTGAATGATTTCAATTTAAAATTGCGAAAATTTAACAATTTCAAAACGTTAAAAATTGAGTATTTTCACATTCGAATTTTGGAAATTGGATAATTTAAAATTCAAAGGAATTGTAATTGTATTATTTATAATTAAAAGCGTTAAAAATTAAATAATTAAAAGAATTCAATATTAAATAATTAAAAACTTTAGAATTTTAATCATTTTAAATTCAGAGATCAAAATTTGACAATTTGAAATTGAAAACTAAATTGAATCTTTTCAAGTTAAAGCTTCTGAAAACCTAAAATTTTAAATTTTTATTACTAAAAAAATTATAGTTTAACATTAAAACTGATCAAAATAAATAGTAAGTTTAAGTGGGAAACATTAAAACTGAAAAAATTCTACTCCAGAACGTTGAAACTTAACGAATTCGAAATACATTTAAAACTGAAAAAAAAATTTAGTTACAAAAAATTGTGACATTAAAACTTTTTTTTATACTCAAACGCTTCAAAATTTCAATTATTTTAAGTAAATTTAAATCGTTAAAAAAATAATCATTGTTAAATTGTTAATTAAATTTACTTTTCCAAATTCAACCAATTCAATTTTAATTGAAAAATTAAAACTTATGAAAGGGTAAAATTGTAACCACTCAATTCTGTTTCCAGAAAATGAAAATTTGTAGTGATCGTATGGCACTGAGATAGACGATTATTCAGTGAACGGGCTATAAAAAGAAGAATTCTTTTCAATAAATGATAATAATTTCAAAAAATATCGTAAAGGGAAGAAAGAAAATTATCACTATACTAAAATTTTAATTCGAATTTAAATTATATTTTTTTATTACTGTATTAAAAAATGAGAATTGAAACAAATATTTTTATCACGATTTTTAAAATTCAATCATTTTAATCTAAAATGCGAAGCATTTCCATGTAATGGGAACAACTCCATGTTGCTTTGAGGAAGTAGTAAGACAATTTTATAAGATGTCAAACAGACGTATACTAAGAAACTATTACAGTGAAATGACAGAAAAAGTCGCGACAAAAAATACGCGAAAAACGAGCAGAAACATAGGAGCTTCAATGTGGAAAGAATTAATTAATGGTGGATTATTATATATAATTATATATATATATGTGAGCATTTTTGAAGTTGGAACTTGGAAAAGCTGCTTTTCGAAAAAAACGCACATAAAGAATTTTGCGTTCACCTCTTTTCTGATGATTGATTAAATTCTCTTAAATTTAATTATGTCAAAGCAGAAACTTTTTCCCTTTAAAAGGCTGAATGCTCTCAAAATTCTGTATAAAATGAGCCAAGGATGAAACCAATTTGTCCATTTTTTAAGTAGATATTGCAAAAAATAGTGTACATTTCAATGTTTTCTTAAATTTTAGGTAATATCCGAAATAGTCAACGTTTTGTAACATTCTTAGGCTCATTTTAAAGCTATTTCCCACAGTATTGCATTGGCTAATGAGCATAAATCTAAAAAAAAATCTAATCACAATGCAAGAACTTAAAGTTGTAACAAGAAAGTTGGAAAAATTTGAAAACATCTTATCTGTAGGAAAATCAGAAAAAAAATCAAATTTTTCCAATAAGTTCTTGCACTGTGATGAGATTTTCGTGAAACGATAAACTGTTTAAAAAATTCATAAACTGTTGCGATAGTGTGGAAAAATAGCTTTAAAATGAGCCCAATAATATTACAAAATGTTGATTATTTCGAACATTACCCAAAATTTAAGAAAACCTTGAAATTTAACACTATTTTTGCAATATCTACTTAAAAGTAGACTAATTGTCTACATCCTGGGCTCATTTTATACAGAATTTTGAGAGCATTCAACCTTTTAAAAAGAAATAGTTTTAGCTCTAACATAATTAAAATTAAGAGAACTTAATCACCAAAAAATAGGTGACCGCAAAATTCTGTTCGGTAGTGTATATTGTTGAAAGGAACCTAAAATTAACAGAAAAAGTTTATTTAGCGAGAATTATGAACTGGGGAAAGCGTCCCGGTATAATATTTCAATACCGGGTTTCTCCCGATTTAACTTCGTCTCGACTTTCTCCCTGTAATTGTAACTTAAATTTAGAAACGTCCTTTTTGGAAGCTGAGGGTGATACGAAGCAAATAACCACAATATTTTGATACGTCTTTAAAAATTCAATGGACACAAAATATGTGTTGATCCAACGTTCTTTCTGTCGATGCTTCAATTAGAGAATGGATGTAAATTAAGACGAAAATACTTCAAAATCATACCATTCGGATCAGATTTTTTGTAGCAGTTTGCAGCATCAACGTAGTTGGTAGCTGCATCGTGTCGACTTCCTGCTTTAGAATGCAAATTTGCTGCTTCGCAAAATGCATTTCCAGCAGATCCCCACTTTTTTGCCATCTTAAACATATTTGCAGCTCGCTGATAACATTCCACCGCCTCTTCCACTTTCGAAGATCCTCTGCAAATCAATTTTAAAAATTCGATTTTTGTTTTATCTAGAATTTTCCTATCAGGACTTTGTATTAAAGAGTTCCAAAAAAGTATAAATTCAATTTCATACGATTTTTTTTTTTCAAAGGCGATTTTTTAAATTCTTTTCAGAATTTTGTAAGAAAAAAATTAATTAACAAGGCAACATTTTAGAAGAGTTGCATCGAATATCAGAGAGCAGACAATTAAAAATAATTGTGATTCTTGGTCTCAGAATTATCTACCTGAACCATTAGGAACTCAAATGATCAAACTATATAGGGTTCTGAAAAAAAAAAAAGTAGAACGCTCATAAAATTTAATTGCAAATTGAGTTTATGGAGCAAATCTACCATTTCTAAAATTTTCCGATAATTTTAATTAGTTGTTGTCCGCTTTGAATTGTTTAATTTATACAGTTTGAAATTTTTAACATTTCTGTTCAAACTTTAATGTTTCAAGCTAAAGTTATTCAATTTTGATCGCTTTTAATTTTAAATATTTCAAAACCGGTTTCTATGATAAAGCTTAATTTAAAATCGTATAGTTTAGTTTTATTCAGAAATTTTTAATGTGAAAAACTTACAGGTACCTTTATTAAATAATGTTGAAAAGTTTTAATTAAAGGAGAAAATTTTCTTCAAAACGGGGAAAGAATGAGTCTCTGCGAGTTTTTAAAATAAAAAATCGCAGGTTTATGCGTATTACTATCATATATTCGTGTTTAATGTATGACTAATACCTATTCTATATTTAAACATATTATTTAAATTTTCTGGCTTTATATTTCTATATTCCAATTTTTTTAAATATTAATTGTCTTAACTAGCTCGCTGATAACATTCCACCGCCTCTTCCACTTTCGAAGATCCTCTGCAAATCAATTTTAAAAATTCGATTTTTGTTTTATTTAGAATTTTCCTATCAGGACTTTGTATTAAAGAGTTCCAAAAAAGTA
>CAKNYM010053332.1:88747-114694 GCA_932195095.1 Andricus curvator | reverse complement strand
CCTGCCCAGATAGGGGAAATCGACTCAATCACCACATGTTCGAGTTCCACCACCGCTTCCCTCTTCTCAGGTCCAGAGGCTTAGAGGGTAGTCGCTCTCGTGATGTAGAATGAGTAGAGGTTGGTGGTGGTGGAAAAATCCCATCTGGCAAATGAGCCTTTTTCCCTATCTGGGCATTGGTACTCGCCCGAGTACTTGGGTTACCGGGTATTGTCAAAGTAAGAGTCCTTGCTCTTATTCTTTAGGATAACTCTTAAAATGCGCGGAAAAAGTTTAGCGAAACTTTTGAGCATTTAAGTTCTTTAAAAAAACTCTGTACTCTCTTAAACTAAAACACCGAAATCTCACGGATTTCCACGGAAATCTTACTGGTAGAAATAGCCTGAAGTGTGTCACTGGCAATCAGTGAGATTTCACTGGTTCACTCAGTGGAATCCGACAGTGGTTTAATCAGTGAAATGAACTATTTCACTCAGTTAACCATGCGGTTGGTCGTCCGCCAGATTAGGTGTGACTTATCACTCATCACTTTTGTGCTAACTTTTGCATTATTTAAAAAAAGCACTTTACTCTCAAACAATAAATGAGGGCCGGGCTGCAATATAATAGGATACAATATCGTCCATCTAGCTGCATAAGGTCGTAAGCAACATAATTTCCAAAAATTACTTTTTGATTGCATTACATACTGTATCCACGGTCCAAACGAACTAACGCTCCTTTCAAAATCGTAAGTTCGTAAGCCACATGCGAAAAATGTCGTATCCCACATTGAAAAATAAATAATTTACGACATAAGCCACGTAACTCCGTCATGTGATAGTGTAAACAGAGCCTGAAAGTTATTATTTTTTTTATATTTTCGCTGATAATTAATATGATAGTCAGTGAAATATAGAAACTGCCAAAATACTGATTCAACCAGTGACGATTTCACTGGTTCAGTTTAAGAGAGGAATATAATTGAAAATACTAATTTTATTAATGCTTCTATTATTCTAATTATTTTAAAGGTTTGGGTGGTGGATTTGGCGGCTTCAGTGGATTTGGTGGATTTGGAGGGGGAATGGGAGGCAGGAGAAGAACACAACGTGGAAAGGACAATATTTATCCCCTAAAGTAAGAATTAAGACAATTTTATTTGGAAAACTCCTCGAGATCAAAGTTTAACGATTCTACTTTTTTTCAGAGTTACCTTAGAAGATATGTACAATGGAAACGCAGTAAACCTAAGAATAAGCAAGAACGTAATTTGCACTGGCTGCAAAGGGTAAACTTCATTTCTTATTTTTGAAAGCATATAACTAAAGTTTATATCCAATTTCTTAAAAGTTAAATTCTTTTATTTTTATAGAATCGGAGGGCCCGAAAATGCGTTTATCACGTGTAGAAGTTGTGCAGGTCACGGATTCAAAGTAGCTTATTGCCAGCTTGGCCCTGGTATGACTCAACAGATCCAAGCTCATTGTACCAGTTGTGAAGGAGTTGGAAAAGTAATGAACGAAAAGCACAAATGTACTGTCTGCAAAGGCAAAAAAGTTACGTATCAGACAAAGGTTTTGGAAGTTAATGTAGATAAAGGAATGAGAGATTCGCAAAGAATATTATTTAGAGGTAATTAGACATTGATAATCAATCTTTATTTGAATAAATTAGAGGAATAGTTAATATAAGAATGATTATATAAAATGTTGTTTATTTTCGTAGGTGAAAGTGAACAAATGCCTGACACACAACCAGGAGATTTGGTCATTGTTTTGCAGCAGAAGGCCCATGATGTTTTTGACAGATCCGGAGACGATCTTTACTTGACGAAAACTATTGGTTTAGCCGAAGCTCTTTGCGGAATAAATATAATTGTTAAGCACTTGGACGGAAGGGAATTGAACATCACGAACCCTCCTGGTCGTATCATTAAACCCGGAGACGTCAAGGGTATTTCTGGTGAAGGCATGCCTTTCTACAAAAGCCCATTCGAAAAGGGAAACCTCTACGTTAAATTCGATATCACCTTCCCTGAAGACAACTTTGCTAACGAGAAAATTCTGGAGGTAATTTCTTTTTAAATACTTCTTATATAGATTTGAAATCCTCCGTGGTATTAATATTTTTTTAATGTTCACTCTCTTAAATTTTATATTGAATTGTTATTTTCAGACCCTTGCCTCTATCTTTCCACCAAAAGCACCGGTGATAATTCCCCGCGACGTTGAGGAGGTCGAACTAGAAGAATACGATCCTAATTACAAAGACACGTCGAATGCATCTCGTTCTAGTGAGGCTTATGCCTCAGATGACGAAAGCAGCATGCACGGTTCCGGAGTACAGTGCGCACATCAGTAACATTATTCATTGCTTTCTAGCTCTAGAACAATAAAGTAAACAACTTGCTCCTTCGTAAGTAAACCAATCCGAAAAATCTGAAAAAAATATCAGTATGCTATGCATACTGGACGGCTGTACGTCTGCGGGTATAACTTATGAGACTTTTCGGATATTCGAAAAAAAAAATTGGGATCATAAGAAATGACTCAATTATTACAATAAACAACAGCACTCTTTACAATCACGAATCGCAATCAAGTTATTGCTTTTTTATACTTTTATAATACGTCTCACGTTATTTGATCTACGTGCGAGTACTATAATAAATGAATAAGCTACCATGAAATAGTTTATAGTCATTTCTGCAGTTCTGTATGGGTTTTCCTTTGCCGGTCACAAAATATCGGTCTCGCGTTTTAGGAATGTCGACTTTCGTTGTAAGTTTTATACATAAATAGAAATTTGGGTTGGTGGATATCATGTTCTATATAAGTAAAAAAATTATGAGTTTAAATATTTCGAGGATTGCAGAAAGTCTATTGAATAACCAAGTGCTATTTTTGATCTTGTTCAGCTCACCTGAAATACTTCGGTGCCCGCAGACTCATATCTCGTAATATAGCAAATAATATCAGTGAACAGTCATCGTTTCTCTTCTAAATTTTTGACTTTTTTTTAAATAAACGAAGACTTAAATTTCTAACCGAGGGTTTCAGTTTCTGTTTAATAGGCATGACTGAGAATTAAATCATTTTTTCTTGAGACTTACATTTTGTAGACCGTGACTGTTTTCTGCCAATTAACTTAAAAAATTCCCTGTGTAATGAATAAGCATGACCAATAACTTCACTTATCCAGATTATAGAACAATTATACTTGAATTGATATGCTAGAGCTGATTCTAATTAAAACAGTCGATTAATTTAAGAAAAAAATAATTATTTTATTCAGTTCTGATTTTTGAACATTACAATTTCTATTTATTATATTTATATGATCCAAGGTACTTTACAATAATTTAATTATATATTGGAAGAACTGATTTAATAATCGATTGTCTTAAATAAGTTTTACTATAGCATAATCATATTTTGATAAACGCAATTCAAGAGGGATCTCAATGCAATGCAAAGACAAGAGAAAACATGGTACAAATTAAAAACGATTATGTTTGAGTTTATGGTCGAATGTTATAATTATAAAGAATTGTGAGTGGAAAAAATTCTGACAAAAAAAACACTATCGCATAACACAATTTGAATTTTATTTCTATTTTAAAAAGTCAGCTGGTTTTTTCTTAGTTAATTAGTGTGATATAATTTAAAATAACAAATTGTATAAGTCCAAAAATAGAGTACATGCACTGATTAAATAAGAGAATTGTTTATGCGTGTAGGTGCAGGCGGTCCTGGTACCTTAGAAAATATCATAATTCGTAAACATTCGTTAACACTTGAAAATAAATAAAAGCTAACGTTAGGCTGAGCCTTCGTGATGCTTGTGCTTAATTTGTTTTCATAAGTATGATTTGTAACGCTTCTGTCTGTAATATTAGGAATATATAATTTATGAACCAGGGGAAATTTTTGACTCTTTATGACCGAGAAAATCAGTTCCATTAAAAATATACAATCGAGTAGTGACAAGCGATAAAATTATACTTTCTTGTAAGAAATAGAAGTTTTAGATTTAAAATATATTAAAGCTTGGTATAAAGTGGAGTTTTAAAGTTCTCTGATTTTAATATCCTGAATCCTTGCAAAGGTAATTTTAAATAGTTTTAAGAGTTAGAGTTGTAATCTAGAGTGTAATCTTTTCTTGCTTTCTTTTTTTTTAAGCAAATACAATTTTTGGGGAGGTAAAACTTTTCCAAGGTACAAAGAATACTTGTGCCGAGACACGCATGTATTTTCACGTGTGAGATTACTTGCGACCAATGATTTTGACATGAACCTTATAAATCCCGATTTTGAGCCTCGTAGTTTCAGTAAAGGTTTCGAAAACCTCTTTTGCGGACTTCAAAAAATACGTGTTGTTCGTATGGCAGGAGGGGTTCAAACGTATTTTTTTAGCAGTCCCTTTTTCGGATTTCTAACTTTGCCAGCATTATGTTTAAAATCCAGTCAACCATGGATTCAATGTAGTACGTTTGGGAATGATTGCTGGACTACTACACTGAACCGTTTAAGTTTCCTCATCTACGTATTACGATTGGAACTTCATACTTCTGCGAAATGGCACACACGATGCACAGGTGCTTTTCTTTATTTTTAAAAGATTTGCGGATCTTGAAGGATAAAATGAGTAAAGTCGATGAGTGCCTTAACTCTACAGTTCACAGAGGATGGAGTGCTTATTTTGTTACCTCGGTTTCCTCCATTGTGCCATGAATCAAATATTTGTTGTATCGACTTTTTTCTTTTACAGGAATTTTCCCAGAACCAATTTTAACACAACAAAAAACCCTATCCCAAAGTTTTGAATAATGAAGCATTATTCAAAATCATACCATAACTGGAAAGCTAACAAATTAAGTCGTACTCCAAATAATTTTCCGACATATTTTTTGCAACAACTCTCGCCCATACGAATTGAAATATCGAGTTGAAAATTTGAAAAATTAAATAAAAATCACCAAGGAACGTTTAAATGGTACATATTAATGTATAATTGCTTATCATTAGTTGTTTACCTGAAATATTTCAGTTGATTACTACTTTCCTGATTATAAGTATAAACACTGCGCGTTCCATGCATTTTGCATTTTCAAATTTCAAAAAGAGTTGGAGAAATTACTAATAATAATCTTACCGAATTTATTTCAAATCGGGCAGGCTGTGCATGCAGAAGTCACAAAATCATTTCGGGACAAAATATGTGATTTTGCAAGGGATTTTAGACGATCTGTATTTCACCGATCAAACGAAAAAAAAAAAAAAAAAAAAAAAATAATAAATAATTTCAAAATCCGACGGAAAATTGAAAAAGAAATTTTAAAACTGACAAAATGGTTACGGGTTTTCCGAAAATCTTTAAACTAAATTTTCGCTTCTGGTATTAATATGGTGCATTTATCTTAAAAGAGTTTATCTTGTGCCCACAGCTTGGAGAAGAGAAAATTAGATTTATTTTTATAAAAAATGAAAATTCGAATTGTTTTGCAATAACGTGACGAGATGCGAAAAAAGTCAACAGAGGAGAGTTGTTCAATTTGAAAAATTCTAAAATGAAATTTCTAAGCACTTTTCTCTGTCTTGCGTTTTTTCTTCTCGAAATTTTCGCTAAAATATGAATAAAGTCGACTATAATTGTATTTTTCTTAAAACTATAAAATTGTCTACAATTTTGTGAACAAAATTTTTTCAACCTGTAGATTTACACATTAAATATTTTGTTATAAAGTAATAGAAATTTGTGTTAAAAGAAAAATGCAGTTGTAGCTGTCTTGAATAACATTTTAGCGAAAAGTTCGTAAAAACCCGCAAGATAGAGTGCTTAATAGAAACTTTTTTTTAGTAGTTTTCATGTGGAACAGCTTAAGGGCCGTACTGAAATTACGTAACAGCTCAAGGGGGTGGTCAGGCACTCTGTGTAAATTTGTTACGGTTCTATTGTTAAAGGGTGTGTGGGGGGGGGGGGGTCTTAAGAAGGCCGATAATCCGTTCCGTAATAAGTACGGCCCCGTTGTTCTTTGGTTTTTTTTTTCATATCTCGTCTCGTTATTTAAAAAAAAAGAAAATTTTCATAAAAATAAATCCTAGTTTCTCTTCTCCAAAACGCAGGCACAAGATAAACTCTTCTGGGATAAATGCACCATATTAGTTTCAACTTAGAGAAAAATCAAGACAAAATAAAGCGATGGACTTTTTGAGGAAATTGTTTTTGAAGATCTATCAAAATCAAGAAAAAAAGGTCAAATATTAATATTGGTTCACATATATACTTCAACACGTTACACAAAAATTTAAAAAAAATGTGTATAAACAGCGACACCATCTTCAGAGGTTTTAATACTCATAACAAAATCTAAAGTCCAAAATCCTTTGAAAAACAACATATTTTCTCCCGAAACAGACTGTCCGATTTGAAATAAAGCCAGTCTGACGAATCAGGTTTTAAAAAAATGTACTTGCAAGACACAACGTCTTGAGCAATTAAAGAAAAGCGATATCAATTATTAGATTCAAAATGGTATAAAAATATAGCGACACGTATTTTTCCGATATGAGAAAAATGTTTTTCACAAAGTTACGCGTATTTGAATTTTGACATCTGTTTATAAAAAAAACACAAATTTTAACAATATTCAAAAATAACAAAATGGTGGCAACTTAAACAATTTAAATTTATGAAAGAAAAATGTTCATTACTTTTGGAGAAGCAAGCTAATTGCACAGAAAAATGATTACAATTTTATTTTTCATTTCGGATTTTGCTATCAGGGTGGCTGAAAGTGTCGCACCTGCGCATAAACATTAAATATGATGTCAATAAAGTAATAAACTTCTATTCTTGAATTCTTTCTTATACTGAAAAAAGTTAGTAGGTAATAATTTTAGATAGGCTTTTTTATCTCGTTTTCTAATCTCTGATTATAATACATATGTATGTATGTATGTATGTATAATCACAAAGTACAGAACATCGAAGTAAAATGTCTAATTTGTATATTCTTATTTACATATTAAATATGTAATTTTTCATTTTTAATACAAATATGTTAAAACATTCGAATTCTATTTTCTGGATATTCATTTTCAGGAAAACCATAAAAGTGGACCAGGTAAAATCAGGGAAATTTTGAAAATGAAGTTTGGCTGCTGGCCGTATCCGCACAAAGAAAACTATTTAGTAAGGAACTTTGCGAGTAATTGGTGAAACAGGGTAAAGTCGCGCTAGGTAATCGATGGAGGGGTAAACTCTCCGTGCCGGAACAAAGATTCTGCACGGAAGGTTTACCCCTCCACCAATTACCTAGCTGGATTTTACCTCGTTTCACCCATTACCTGCAACGTTTTTGTACACCTAATTTCTTCTGTGTATATGCTCACTGAAATTCGTGCGATTTTTGGATGGCATTGTACGAAAAACGCACGAAATCCGTACTCTCGGGGTACGGCTAATAGCGTTTCATGCCAAATTCCGGGCCGACTTTTCTTGTTCTAGATACAGTCGATTTATTTTATTGGAGACTTTAGGCAAAAAAGTTTTTTCTTGAATTTTGCAAAAAAATCCTTTCATTTGTTTTAATATCAAAAAAACGGCTTTGAAATACTTGAAAAATTTTAAGTTCTGAAAGAAAAATCTTACTTGCTTTTTAGAGAAGCGAGTTAATTGCAGAGAAAAAAAATTAAAAATGTTTTTTTTTTAATTTTGTATTTTGCTATCAGGGTGTTCGCAAATGTCTCACATGCGCATAAACATTAAACACGATGTCAACAAAACAATAAGTCTATTATTCTTGAATTCTTTCTTTATACTGAAAAAAATTAATATATTTTAATGATACGCTTTTTTATCTTCTTTACTAATAATATGTATGTATAAACACGAAGCACGCAACATCGAAGTAAAATGTCACATCTTTAAATTCTCATATGTATAATGCGTTTTTAATTTTGAGTCATTAATAAAATCAAATTAAATTTAAATTTAAAATGAAAGAATTTATGTAATTTCACAACTGAGATATTAACCAAAGAATAATACTTTCAATTGTAAAACTGCGTACCTACAATACATTATTTAATTTTCACAGATTTAATAAAATTCACTGATGAGGGCCACCATTGTATACCGAAAAGTTTGAAGCAACCTAATTGTTTTCAATTCATCTGTCTCGAAAGCCTACAACGTACATCAACAAATTCTACAAAATTTGATCAAAATGTTGAAAGATGCGAATTCTGGTCTTTTAAATAATAGTGGTCAGAGAAAACAAAAAAATCGTCAGGGAAAAGTCATGGAAGTTTTTTTAATGGCTTGGAAAAAAATCATTTTTCACTATAAGTGTATTTAACTGATCAGCACCAAATCTGGAGCGCATACCAGACTGTCAACGTGAAAAGAAAATAAGTATTGTTTTGATAGTGTGAATTTCTTATTTTCTATCATTTTAGACGCCCTACAACTTTTTATAAATATGTAAAAAAAAATAGCTGACCGACCTTAGAACTTTTTTTGTTCTTAGATATCTGATAAGCGCCAGTCCTGGGCCAGACCAGACCTGGAAAAGACTAGCGCCAGACCAGATCTTCCAGATTAGGCAGTCTCGATAAAGCCAGACTTGACACCAGACTGCTATTAAATTTGTCCACACCGGGTAAATTTTAAGGCTAGAAAGGTTCAACTCGAAACTAAATTTTGGAATAATTTCCTGGAAAGGATTTTGTTTTAATTTGAAAGACTTTCCACGATATACTTAATTGAACAAGATAGAAAGTCTATTAAAAATATGTAGGTTTTTGTCTCTTAAATTCCAAACAGAACCAGATAGATTTCTATTTGGTATCTATATTATGTATATACTTCAGTTTAAGAATTATAGGGGGGGGGGGGTCAAACCCCATTGATCCCCCTACTGTACGGGAAAAATAGTTACTTAAAATTAAAGTGACTGTGACTCTTGGATGTAGAGTTTTGTAAGACCATAGTCTTATAAAATTCCAGTGTTTATTTTTTTTCATTAGTGTTTAATTTCCTTTTACTATTTAGCACTGAAAAAATGGTTAGTTGGGCCAACTATTCAATTTGTAAGATATGGTACTGTTATTTTATTAGTTCGGACAACCATTTTATTAGTTGCTGGCAGATGGTAAATGCTCCATTGCATGTTCCATTTTGGCGAATATGTGGAAAAGTTTTTTGTAATCTCAATTCGAATATTCCCAGAACATTCCAGAAAAATCTACTTTCTACACACTTTCCAAACAAAAATTTGCTAGAATCATTCACTATAAATGTCGGATTTCAGGTTTTCGTTTTTTCATTCAAGGTTCATTTTTTTTATTGTAAAATAAAATATTAAAGATTATAGAGCATTATTTTCGAATGATTTTTTGACAAGCGAATCATTCGAAAATAATGTTTTATGATCTCTAATATTGTATTTTACAATCAAAAAAAATAAATCTTGAATGAGAAAATAAAAAACTGAAATCTGTCATTTATAATAATTTATAATGATTGATTATCTTGCAAATTTTTGTTTGGAAAGTGTGTCAAAAGTAGATTTTCTCTCAAAGTAAACATTAGATTAGGTTTTCTTGTGCTAAAAAAACCTGCCAGTACACATTTTCAAGCATGGAGAATGAACAGAGAATGCAATTGACATTTCTGCCAAAATGGAATTGTATGAAATATTCTGGGAATATTCGAATCGAAATTTTAAAAAAACCTTTCCACATACTCGCCAAAATGGAACATGCAATGGACCTAGTCTATGATGGTAGGTCCACGAAGTAGTATAAGGAGATCCAACTCTATGGGCCGTTTCGAAAAATTCTACCCCCATTTTTCCGTACCCACATCCTATAGCACTTCAGATAACGTATTCTAGCGCCTCTTGCGGAAAACCGTTATAACATAGGTTTTGCAGTTAGTTTTCAACAGCTTCAAAGTTTCTCATGAGAGGCGCTACAATACTTAATCTGGTATGCTGTGAGTTTGCTATAGGAAGTGGGCACGGAAAAATGGGGGGTATTCTTATATTAGAGTTCGATCTCCTTATACATACTACTTCGTGGGTAGGTCTAAGCCATGGGCTATTTGAATCCTGTTTTAAAGGCTACTTGAGAGGGGATAGGGATATAGTGGCTGATTTAGGTATTTGCCGCCCTTAGGCTAACAGAAATCAACTACTCGATTTTGAATCACAGTAATCTCAAATATTGACTGTCGTGTAGCACTTTTATTTGCTTGTAAAATTAAAATTCATCAGATGTATTATGTAATGCTTTGAATTGCTTAATAAATTACATAAGTGGGTTAAATAAAAAATTAATATTTTCAGTCAATCTTTATGACAATTTTTTTCACCACGATCAGGCTGTATCCGTTTAGAAAAAATCCGAAATTTTTTAAAATTTATCGCAGGAAAATTCTGCCGTCCCCCCAAATTTTGCCGCCCTAGGCTGCAGCCTATGTAGCCTATATGGGAAATTCGCCACTGTATGGATATGTTTTCTTACTATCTTCTACCTTTCCCAGATAGCACAAAAAATTCGGTGAAGGTTTCCTCAAACTGGTAATGTAAGGTTCAGAATATTGTATTGCATGGTTCGTTCAACGAAGAAAATGTCCGCTTGTCAGGGAATATTGCACGGGAATGTTCAGGACAGTTTGGAAGATTTATTTAACTTAATTCGATGCGCAGTAGTATTCTATGGCACCTATGGCTGCGCAGTAGTTTTTTGATCCTCTTGGACTACCGCCGGGCAACAAATTTTGCAATATTCCCTAATAAGCGGACATTTTCTTGGTTGAACGAACCTTGCCTTTAACCGTTCAATGCAGTGTTCCGAAAATTACATTGCCAGTTTCAGGAAATCTTCATCGAATTATTTTTACTTAGAGGCCATCCACATACCCCGTGGACAATTAGGGAGGGGGGGGCAAAATTCCACGCTTGTCCACGAAGGGGGCTGGGAGGGCCGGGCTAGAATCCACGTGGACACTAGGGTGGTCCAAAAATGCATTCGAAATTTTTTTTTCGAATTTCTATGAATAACGCCCCGAAATTTGTTTGCATCGAGGTTCAAATCCACACAAAAATAAATCCATTTTTTTAAAACAAAAAATGATATTGAACCCTTAACGGTCACACGGGGTGTCTCATACCCCCACGGTCTTTTTTAGATGTTTTTCCAATTATCCATGTTTTTTTTTCAAGTATTTTTTTTTGAATAGGTTAATTATCACTGAGGCGTTGTAGATTTTTTTTCTTATTTTGTATTTTTTCAGCATAACCCATAATATTTTTCAGCCAAAAATATCTGAGGTTGTATTTGGGGTTAAAGGTTTAACACGTATTTCCCACTCGAAAAAAATACGTTTTTGTAGATTTTATTCAGAATACTCAATATTAACTGAATTGAGTTGAAACTCAACATTTCTCTTCACAATTAGCCATAGAATACGAAAAAATATTACTTTTTAAATATCGCCCCCATAAGTCTGTTTTATAGGGTCCCAAAAAACCCCATAAGTGAAAAAATGGGTTTTTTTCGAGTTTTTGGTGCTAATTATGATTTCTTTGCGAGTTTTTTTAAGGCAAATTGTTTTTGATACGTAAAACACTTTTTTATACTGATAATTAGATGTTTACATAAATTGTTTAAACGTTGTTTTTAGCAATTATCTCTTAGAATGGAGATAGAAAGTCGTTAAAAAATTTTCCACTTTTTGTCGAATTTATCTTAATCATTGTTTTAACAATTTATTATTATTGTTAATATTATCTTTCAATAATGATAGAAATTGCCGTTTTTTACTATAGCCAGAATAATTCTTTGAACAAATTATTATTGTCTATAGCTATCATCTTTTATATTAATACTAGATGGTTGCGGTTTTTTTTCTGAAATTTTGTCCATTTTTCAATTAGAGTGAAGTAATGATTAAAGTTAACAAAAATAATTGTTCAAAAAAATTTATTTTTAACTTGGAATGACTTAATAAAAATTTAAGTTGAGCAAAAACAATTGTTTCAACAAATTATTATTGTTAATAACTATCTTCATCTATATTAATGCCAGATAGCTGCGGTTTTTTTTCTAAATTTTTTAACTTTTTCCCACTTTTCATTTAGTGAGGTAATCATTAATGCAAGTTAATAAAAATAGTTGTTTAAACAATGTATTATTGTTTATAACTATTTTCTCTTAAATAAGTACTAGAAAGTTGCGGTTTCTTCTGAAATGTTTAACTTTGCTTTGCCTTTTCAGTTATGAACAAATGGTGAATAAACATTAGAGAGAAACATATTCTAAACAATCTCTTCCTTTTTCGTGAATATACTTTGCTGGAGGGGGGCTAATATCAAAATATGTTCAATTGCAAATTTTTCTTTTCCGCTTTGCAATAAACTTCTTTTTGTAATTGAAAACAAAACTTTTACATGCCATTTACACACATATTTCTCCCACCTACCCCTAATTATTTCATTCTTTGTTTTTATCTCTTTTGCAAGATAGCTTTTTTGTTTAAATTAATTCTTTTAAACATTGGGAAAAGAGCAAAAATAATTCACTTAAAAAGTAAAATACTACTTGAAAAATGATTCTTGTTGAGGTTCACTTATTATTTGTTCATAACTAAAAAGTCAAAGCAAAACTAAAGATTTCAGAAAAAAAGCAACTTGCTAGCATTACTCTAAGAGAATATAGTTATAAACAATAATCAATTGTTTGAATAAGCATGTTTGTTAACTTGCATTAATTGTTACCTTACTAAGTGAAAAGTGGACAAAATTTTTGAGAGTTCAGGAAAAACCCCAACTTTTTAGCACTTATATAAGAGAAGATAGTTATAAATAATTATAAATTGTTCAAACAACTATGTTAACTTGCCTGATTTATTAGTTTACTAAGTAAAAAGTTGGTAAAAAGTTAAACATTTCAGAAGAAACCGCAACTATATTGCGTTAATAAAGAAGAAGGTGGTTATAAACAATAATAAATTATTAAGATAATTATTCTTGCTAAATTGAATTAAATATTAACTCACTTTATGTGAAAAGTAGCTAAATAGTTGTAAATTGCAGAAAAAACCGCAACTTTCTAGCATTATTCAAATTGATTATTATTAATAATAATAAATTGTTTAAACAAATAATTTTGGTAACTCTCATTAATTATTTAACTCACTCCAAGTGAAAAGTGAACAGAAAGTTGAAAATTTCAGAAAAAACTGCAATTTTCTAGCATTATTCTAAGAGAATATTATTAACAATAATAATAAATTGTTGGACAATAAGTGCAACATTTAAAAAAAAACCGCGACTTTCTATCTCCATTCTAAGAGAAAATTGCTAAGAACAGTAATAAATTTTTTAAACAATTGATTTAAACATCTTATTATCAGTATAAATTAGTATTTCATGTATTAGAAACAATTTGCATTAAAAACAAAAATCATAAGTAGCGCCAAAATCTCACAAAATCCATTTTTTCACGTATGGGTTTTTTTTGGCTCCCTATAAAACAGACTTATGGGGATGTTATTTAAAAAAAAAGGATTAATTTTTTTTTGGAATTGAACAAATTTCCGGGCTTTATTCATAAAAATTCGAAAAAAAAATTTTTTGACACGTGGACAGAGTAGGGGGTTCGTCAAAATTCCACGGCTGTCCACGAAGGCGGGAGGTCAAAAAGTGGTGAAAAATTGTCCACATGGTATATGGATGGCCCCTTATCTGAGTTTTAAAGAATATCGCGTGGCGTGAAGAATGAAAATATCCGCTGCAAATCACAGTAAATCCCAGAGATATTTTTATCTGAAGTTAAATAAAAATGTTGAAAATAATACATATAAAGTTGTAAATGTTGTTGCGAATCCGCCTCCCGATAAAATTTATCTGAGGTCGGATAATTGTAGTTGTCAATTGCATAAAAAATATCTTTGAGATTTATTGTGATGTAATTTTCAAGTTAAACACTTTAATAGCTGTAGTTCTTTAATAATTGCACTTGCGCTTTTTTTCATGGACGCATGCATAGGGTAAGAGCGTCAATTCTTGGCACATAAGTCCATTTATTAGCATGCCAAAACCCGAAGTGAGTTTATTTTATTTTAGATAAATATATGTGAGTGTCCGCGTGAAAAGGGCGTGTAGGAGCATATAGCCGGATAAATTCCCGGCATTTTAGACCCAAAATGAACCCTCTAAGTTGAAAAACAAGTCATCCGGGGCATTTTTGAAGTTTCATGGAACTTCAAAAAACCGTTTTTCGAGAAAAACGCATCTGAACTTAGCGAGTGCCATAAGCACACGTTACATCTTTTTCTTCGAATATTAAATATACCTACTTCCGGGTACTATATGGATATGAGTATAGTCCCAATTAATTCACTTTAGGTCCCAGTATCATCCCTCACTCAAACTCAGAAATAATAATTTTGACCTTAACTTAGAAAAACGCGATTATCTCCTAAACTAGAACTGACCTTAATGGCTCTTTTCATGCGACGCCCACATTTGATTGCACTTGATAATTTATATATGCATTATATGCAAAAGTGATGTATAAATAAATTAATTCTGGCAAAACATGCTAAAAAAATGTACATATTATCTGAGAAATTAAAGAAGGGTGGCACAAATTGGGGGGGGGGGCAACAATTGAAGCTCTTGCCCTAGCCAACGCATAGAAATATATCGATATACGACGAGGTTTCAAAAATATGCAAAATGTATAAACTTCTGTTTCAAAAATTCTGAATTTCTACCAAAGTCTGGAGTTTGATAATTAAAAAAAAAATGTTTCGTCTGAGTTCCGCGCCCTTTTCCGATAAAATTTAGTATACAAAAAAACTATACACCACAAAAAATGTAAGCGTATGTATACTAAAAAATGTTTCTATCTCTTATTCTGACGTTTATGCCAAGCAAACCACACCACACACAATCACGAAGGCTATCGCATGACTAGCGCAGGCGCATTTACGTGCATAATCCGGGCCCACTAAGATAAAGATTTAATTTTTTTATAAGGCCGTGTCCAACTGCCTTATTAGGTTCAATAAAATTCAGTGTAGACGAAATAATTTTCGTGTACCTATACACTTTGTTTTGATAAGGGATGCAATAAATATAAGTTCAGTGGCACCCATTCAACGGGTACACACTAGTTTTTTTTCCAAATGAAACTGAGAGAAATTTTATGACCCCTTGACAGAAAATCTTAGTTGGAAGGGTTTGGTTCATAAACCTGAACCTCGAGGGCCCCATTTTTTCTGCTATACAAGAAGCAACTCTTTGAGGCTCTTCGACTCAGGTAAAGGATGGAGATCCTTCTTGACAGTTATGTGTCAAAACTGATTAGATCCGACCTATTGGTCCGATGAGTTCAAAAAGTTACTACACGCAAAAATTCATCTTTTGTTTAAATAATAAAGCAATTATAATCTTTGAAACTATACCACTTTGTCCTTTTTTTATATTCTTTGCTCATGAATGTACGATTTTTTGCCTCGGGGGTAGCTATAGCGTTGTGGTTCTCAGAGAGGACACCTGCTCCCTTATCTTAAACAATCAAAAATGTGCCACTGTAAACCGTATTACGGTGATATCCACACAGTGATCAAATATTTTTTTCGGGAGCCCAGCAAGCTATTTATTACACATGTTTAAAGAGGATCAAGGAAGAAAAAAGAAGTGTAGTTTATAACTTTATACTTTACATTCCCGCTAACTATATTATACTGTGGAATATTGGTAACTGATCAGCTGTTTGGAAAATTACATCTTTATAACTTTGAATGTTTTTATTCAGTTTTATTCAGAATAATTACAAAGAACTGGCACGCATATATGCGCAGCCGTTTTCTGATTTGTTACAAAGAAAACAAACTCGAATAGGGAATAACGTATTTAATTGCATTTAATCAGTTTTATCTTGTAAATAGCGTAGACGAGTATGCCTAAGGTCACACTCTAGTTTCTAGTTTGATTTTCATTCCTATATTAAAATATTAATTATATCCAATATTTTTCTCCTCAATAACAAAGTCTAAATCGACGAAAGCATCTGCCAGAGTTCTCTCGAAGATGACGCAATGTAAAGCTAGAACGAATAAGTAAAAATATTCTAGCTTTATAAATGCACTCTTCTAAAATAGAGTAGTTTCGTAGGCTAAGAATAGATAGATATCACTCCCTCCCTTCAAACTGATAAGGGCAGTTGAATGTACTCTTTCATCGTGGGACCGATCCGGCAGAGCCTCGGTCCCAAAAGCATCATTCCTTGTCTGACTGCTACGGCGTCAACTAGTGTATCATTATAATAAACTAACTGACGAGATCTACGAATCTGCGTCAGGATTATCTCAATTAAAGTGACTTTTTATTTAGACCGTCACATAAATTGGCGATCCATGCCAGGATACTTTTGATTGATACGTCATTCTCACAAAGTATCAATAAGAACCTTTCTACGGAATTAAAATCAGGAAAACACGTACTGGGCTGAACTAAGTAGGCTCACAGTGATTCCTTGTCTTTAAAAATTTGACTAAAAGGCGAGACGTCACCCAACCAAGTTGGCACCGTTGGAATTGCAGAATTCACGGACTCTGAAACCCACGGCTGACCAGAACGAGTAAAACCACTGAAGCAGCCACGAACTACCTTCACTGGGAACCTCAAGTGAGTAAAAAGAAGAGGAAAAATTTTTAAATAAAAAGGAGTGTTCTGTCACGACTCTCCAAAACCTCGTAAGGCTAGTCGACTACGCGAGACTAGACCTTTCGTTAAAAAACGTTCATCGATTCATTCAGAATATTTGGCCAAAGTTGTAGCACTTTCGCTTCAAATAGTGAATTTAAATTAGAAAATAGTCACTGGCTAGAGGGCTGACTTCGCCACGGACTATACGCGTACGCGAGTATATCATTGTAGCGAACGATATAGATACAAGATAACGCGGCGCGACACACCACCCGACATCCGCTAACATAAATAGGGAACCCAAAGAATTAGGTACACTATTAAACACATACACACACTATTAAGAAGAAAACCATGGCAGACGGAATCCAGAAAAACGCACCTGCACAGACGGAAGATATTCCCCTTGTATTTAATAATGCTGATATAATTGGCATGCTACAAAAATTATCAGATCGGATGTCCAACATGGAACTTGCAATAAATACTCGTAAGGAAGAGATTCGTTCTATAGCAAAAAATTTTGATTTAGTGACTTCGGACGGGAGCGAAAGGGAGAACGATGAAGAATATAGAGCAGGTAACAACGACACTTTATTTGTAGAAACAGCACAGTCCTTAGAGAGAGAACAAATTGACCCTAGGCTTCTACTAAGGTTGTCAAACGAAAGAGTAACAACCCCAAATGAAGCCATCCTTATAAGAGACAGACTCTCACAAAGGTCAAATGAAAGAATTTTCACCACAAGCGAAAGTATCCCTGCGAGAGACGCGGTGAAATTAATAAAAAAATTCAACGGAAAAGACGATATGGGAGTTGAACCTTTCATCACTCTAGTGAAAAGAATTAAATCGCAGTGTTCAAATCCAGGAGTCTTATTAGACTGGATCATTGCAGAAAAAATCGAAGGAGAAGCTGAAAAATCTATTCGTTTTTTATCAATCGAAGATTATGATGATCTTTTTAAAGCTCTTAGAACTAACTTTGGAACTACCGGATCACTAGAAACGCATCGTACCAAACTATCACAAGTAATCCAAGAAGCTGGGGAAAGTACGCAGAATTTTAACGTAAGATTCAACCAAAGAATGCACGAACTTTTGTATGCTGTACAATCGAAAAATCCTCTAACACACGAACGAGAAATTTGCATTAAAAATGAAGAGCAAACAGTTCTCGAAAAATACATCATGAATTTACGAGAAGAACTTTCAGACCGAGTTTCAAGCAAAAATCCGAGCGATGTTAGAGAAGCACAACAAATGGCAATCCAATCAGAAGTCTGGCTAGCTGAAAGAAGTAAAATTCGCTTATCCAAAAACACGATTAAACCCCAACTACCTATTCGCACAACCCTCAATAAATCTCCTTTTCAAACCTTAAACTCCCAACTCAGTAAACAAAAATACCCTTCATTAAACAATCCTCCAAATCACAGCATACCTTTGCAGCAGAGAATCCAGTTATTTTGCAGTCACTGCAAAAAACCTGGACACACCGAAAATCAATGTTTCTCCAAACAGAAAAATTTTCATACGAAAGCCTCGGGAGGTCGACCTCCAAATCGCGTGAACTATCTCCAACAAGAAACGGAAGAAGATATCGAGGAAATGGAGACGGAGACAGAGTATCAGCAATATCTGGAAGATTATATTCTATCAGAGGACAATTACACGGAGCAACTAAACCTGTAAAATTATTAGTCGATAGTGGCGCATCGATAAATCTAATAAAAGAAAATTGCATTAACAAATACCACCAGAAAATTTCAATGAACAAAGAGTTTTCAATGGGAAATGATAAGCACCGGACAAACGAAGTCACCAAGTTTAAGTTTCAAGGGAAAGAACATCTTTTTGTAATTGTACCAGCAAATTTTCCCATACCCGAGGAAGGCATCATCGGAACACCATTCCTGTACTCTTATCAGTTCAACTTGTCAAACAGCTCCCTCCAGCTTGATGATAAGGTCTATCCCTTGGAGTACGACGGTATCCTTATTCCAAAAAACACCATAAAAATGATAACCGTGAAAACAAACAAACAGCAGGGGCACATTCTCATAGAAGATAATCCCTACATTCCAAATTCTATTTACCGTATTGTTGACTCACAAGTTATGATTCCCATTAGTAACGAAACCGAAACAGACCTGAGATTGAGTGACGAAGAGATAAATTATAAGTTTATCAATGTTGGCCCAGAACGAGAGGAGCGTGTAACTTACATTACGCAGAAGGAATTAAACGCTAGATTGAAATTATTGAACGGAAATTTGAGGCTCGAACACATCGAAGATGCCCACAGAACACAGATTCAAAAAATAGCTATCTCTTATCACGACATTTTCTCACTACAAGGAGATCCACTACCCTGCACAAGTCTCGCGTCACATAAAATCATCGTGAAAGACGAAGCGAATATTAATATACGTCAACCGCGACATCCGGAGTGCCACAAAGAAGAAATTTCAAATCAAGTAAATGAAATGTTAACCAAAAAAATAATAGAAGCCTCGGACTCACCATTCAATTCACCACTTTGGGTAGTCCCGAAAAAACGCGACGCGTCAGGAAAACCTAAATGGAGGCTTGTAATTGATTTTAGGAAGTTGAACGAAAAAACGGATCAAGATGCCTACCCACTTCCTGTAATCGACGAGATTTTGGACCACCTTGGAAAAGCAAAATTCTTTTCAGCCTTTGATTTGAGCTCAGGATTTCACCAAATTCCCATGAACGAGGAATCAAAAAAATATACCGCATTTTCTACACCAGAAGGACATTTTCATTATAACCGCATGCCGTTCGGGCTCAAAAACGCTCCAGCCACATTTCAAAGAATGATGGACACAGCATTAAGGGGACTGGTAGGAAAAATATGCTTCGCTTATCTGGACGACATTGTTGTCTTTGGAAGCACACTCCAAGAACACAACGAAAATCTCGTTATCTTATTTGAACGTTTACGGGCTACTGGACTCAAACTTCAACCAGACAAGTGTGAGTTTCTCCGACCGGAACTGGAATACCTGGGGCACGTGATCACGGAAAACGGAGTGAAACCAAACCCATATAAATTATCTGCTGTCCAAAATTTCAAAAGACCCGAAAAACAAAAAGAAGTCATGTCTTTCTTGGGACTAGCGGGATATTACAGAAAATTTATAAAAAACTTCTCTACGATAGCTAAACCATTGACAGCACTGACGAAGAAAAATCAACCCTTCAATTGGACGCCATCTTGCGAAACAAGTTTCAAGATGTTGAAAGATGCTCTTTGCTCTGCACCAGTATTAAGATATCCTGACTTCAAGGACACATTTACTCTGACCACCGATGCAAGTAATGTTGGACTGGGGGCAATTTTATCTCAGCAGGGACACCCAGTTTGCTACATCTCAAGAACTTTGAACGAACCCGAGCTCAACTTCACCACTACCGAAAAAGAAACATTAGCAATCGTATGGGCAGTTAAGCGGCTTCGACAATATCTTCTTGGACGTCAATTCATAATACAAACGGACCATCAAGCTTTGACGTGGCTTTTTAACGTAAAAGACCCTTCTTCCAGGTTAATGAGGTGGAGATTTCAGATGGAAGCATACACATACAAGATCGTGTATAAAAAAGGGAAGGAAAACACAGCAGCTGATGCGCTTTCAAGAATGCATCCTATTCAAGATCAAAATCTCTCAGAACAATTGGGAGAGAATGCCCAAATTAATCAAGTAAATGACTCCCAAGAAGTCGATGAGATTAATACACCATCATCATCAGGCGAAGATAACCAACCAATTTCTGAAAGATTGCGAAATCATGAACCGACAGATGAAAAGGAAATTCAAAACGATTACGCAATCTGGAAAAGGAACCGCCTGCCTGGTAAATTGAAAATAAAACCTGTTGCCACTGGAAAGAATTGGATTAAAATTAGCAAACAAAATATTTTCTCTTTGCTAAGAATCCAGTTACCAGACTATGATGAAGAAAAATGGATCAAACTCCTCTACATCAAAATTAAAGATTTCACCAGAAACAAAAATTGGAGCATACTTAAATTTCACATGGAAGATCCCTTAATAAAAATTACGGAACGTGTACGCATCGGAGATATGTTGAATTTTCTACTACAGACAAAATTCACAGAACACACATTTTTCCTGTGTGAACGACCTGACAAAAAATTAAGTGAAGAAGAGAAACAAAATCTGTTGAGGGAGGCACACGGCAACGTGGCCACTGGCCACTTTGGCGAAAATAAAACAATCAAGAGACTACGCGAACAAACATCGTGGGAAAATATGGAGAAAGATGTAATCGACTTCGTTAAGAAATGTCAAGTATGCCAACGCGAAAAACTGACACGAATTCGTCCCAAGGTTGAAGCAGTCATTCCGGAAATGCCGACGCAGCCGAATGAGAAGATCGCGATGGACATAGTTGGCCCATTACCGGAAACAACGAGTGGAAACAAATATATTTTATCCATTCAAGATGTGCTCACGAAATATATAATTCTTATTGCACTATCGGAAACGACAAGCGAAAGCATACTAACAAACCTGCTAGATCATTACATTTACATATTTTCTTCTCCAAAGCATATCTTAACTGACCAGGGCGCTAACTTTGTATCGGAATTGGTTCAAAAATTTGAAAACCTTTTTAGAATCAAGCACATCAAAACAACTGCTTTCCATCCACAAAGCAATGGAGCCCTCGAGAGAACTCACGGAACAATTAAAGATTTGCTAAAAACATACATGGCCGATAATGAGACGGAATGGGACCAAAACTTGAACCTGATATGCTTAGCATTTAATACTGCAGTCCACGAGAGTACAGGTTTAACGCCGTTTGAAATGACATTTGGAAGAAAAGCCAATTTACCTTCAGCCTTAGCAACAACCACGTCGTTAACCCATCAAGAATTGTTAGACATTTGGCGAAAGAGACATGAGGAATATTTGGAAAAAGGAAGAACTGCCATTCAAAAAACACAGGAACGATTAAAAAGGCAGCAGGATGCAAAAATAATTATTAGTAATCCTCTTTTCGAACCAGGAGATTTAGTATTATTGCATAATGATAGCAAAGAAACAAAATTAGCAAGTGAATGGCTCGGACCCTACACCATATGCAAACGCGTTCGTTCCTCTGATTATGAAATTCTATACAATAATCAGCATTACACTGTACACGCTAATAGGTTGAAGCCCTTCTACCAATAGATTGATCGGTTCATTTTATGTTTTTTAGAATGCATTTCACTTGGATACTGCTATCACTTCTTTCGATCACATCTGCCGAAATAACTGTTGTATTGATAAATAATAAATTTGTCTACTCAATTCAAATGCCGATTTTAGAAAAAGAAATCTATAAAATAAATCACTTAATTCCGATACCATTACGAAAAGGGGATACTTTCATCACCGTAATCCCAAATGAAAATTATGTATTGATCAACGACCAAAAAACCCTTTATATCCCTACGTCAGAAAGTGATCTTAGTTACTGTAAATTACTAGGCATTGCCAAAATTTGTAAAAGAAAGAACCCTAGCTATCTCCTAGCAGAAACTAAATCCTGTGAAACACAATTGATAAAAAACAGCGTTAAAATTATAAACAATAAAATGTGTCAGATAAATGTAATTATTATTGATCAAACTGTATTTTACATTTTACAAAACGAGCACGGTGTCATTATTATTTAGGCTACACTTCGTTAATCCTTATTTCAGTATTTGCGCTTTATAAATGCGGAGTTTGCGAATTAATTCGGAAATGTCTTCCTAACCTCTGTATTAATTTTTGTTGTACCACCAATAAGATAAACAACGAAATAGTACCACAAGTTGTCACCTATGTGCCAGCGAGCGGGCCTACTATCGATTTAGAGAGTAAGTTAGATAATAAACCTATTAAGTTTAGAAGGAAGTAATCTATGTAAGTACAAAGAATTTCGGGAGAAATTCACTCTAACAGGGGAGGTGTAAAGCTAGAACGAATAAGTAAAAATATTCTAGCTTTATAAATGCACTCTTCTAAAATAGAGTAGTTTCGTAGGCTAAGAATAGATAGATATCACTCCCTCCCTTCAAACTGATAAGGGCAGTTGAATGTACTCTTTCATCGTGGGACCGATCCGGCAGAGCCTCGGTCCCAAAAGCATCATTCCTTGTCTGACTGCTACGGCGTCAACTAGTGTATCATTATAATAAACTAACTGACGAGATCTACGAATCTGCGTCAGGATTATCTCAATTAAAGTGACTTTTTATTTAGATCACAGCAATGATTTAGATTTTAGAAGCCCACGCGATTCATAACCAAAGAGGAGCCTCATCAATAGACCTTGAAGAAACTAAAATAAAGAAGATCCCAGCGTAGCCAATACCACGACTCCTCTAAATCAACCGTTTCTCTTCTTCTTGTTTCTTCAAAACCTTTCTCTTCTTGTTTCTTCAAAGGTTTGAAGAATTTTAAGGCTAAAATGTCCATAAAGTCGAGAAGGAATGTTAAAATCGGAGTCCTAGATGGCGCGTCTGAGTATAAGGTCGAGGCCATCATCATCATGATTGCAAAGAAAGCAATAAAAGCAATTATTCCGAGCGAGTCATCCGGCTGCTGGAGGAGTCTTCGGATCATGTGGATTGTGGAGGAGTACCAGCTTGAGCGCAGTGACTAGTCTACAGAGGAGGGAGTGATTCCTTGGTTTCCTGCATCGCTCCATCCGTTTGTTCGATCGGAGGCCCCCGCGACCCCTCTTTGGCTCCATGCTGATGACGAAGCTCTCTTCTGCGTAGTCTACTCAAGTCTACTACTCTACTCTACACTCTACACTTCTACAGCTGCAGTCTACCGTAGTAAAGCTGCACTGTCTGCATCTGCAGGATCAGGAGTTCTTTTCAAACTTACTCTTTGCTCTTCTTTCATCCTATTCATTTCCGTCTTCACAGTTCACCCGCGGCAATCCGGCATGGCATCGCCCCAGATTCGACCGCCTACCTTCGGTCAACTTCGGAGCATCTCGGCCTCGTATTTTCTGCGTTTCGTTGGCTGGTGATTGGTCGTAGGGCGCGAACACCACGAAGACTGAATGAATTGTTGAACAGTTGAACACGCAAGCACTCTTTTAGTCGGGAGATCGAGTCGCCATTGCAGAGCTTCTGTGTTTTGTCGCGGAATCTTCCGAGTTTCGACGAGGAGGCGGAGGGGTTGCTCCAGGTGTGGAGGTGTGTTTGCTTTACGTTTGGTTACCCGTTTCTCCTCTTTTTAGTGACGTTTTGCTATGGGGTTTTCGTGATTAGTTCATTACGCAAGCTTAGTGGAACCAGTGGAAATAAATTAATAGCGTGTCCTTCCTTTCTCGCTGAAGCGGAAGTCGTGTGATTAGAAAAACGGAAATAAGCCGTCGTGACGCAGGAGGGAGCGGACAGAAGAGCAGAAGCGTTCTTCGGGTCTTCAAGGTCGAGAGTTTATTTGATGTCTGCCATCTACATCAAGAATTGTCACACGGTTAGGTTTTATCTGGATTTATTTTGCGCTTTGAGACCACTTGAGACTCGTAATGCGATTTATCGTTATCAGCGCGGAGTAATGAAGATGGTTTTGCATTTTTTCAATGCAAATTGGGCATTGGGAAACCGGAATAATTGTAGAAAAGCAAGACTGGAGGAGTTTGTTTTGCATGATTTTGATGATGCAAGAAGCTATCGCCTATAGTACTAATCGGTTAAAAAAATTAACTTTGATGAAATTAACATAAATATCAAGACATTTTTTAAAGTGAAATATACGACGAATTTGGTAGCTATATTTAAAAGAAAATAAATCCATTATTCAAAAAAATAAATTATGTATATTATATACAATTGGACACTTAAACGGGATACATGAATTTTGCATTTTCATGAAAAATGGTGATTTTAGATGGAAGAAATATTTATTACAATATTAATGCAGTTATTTTTCAATATTTTTTTCTAATGAGTCAATTGTTTTGTTTTTTTCCTCTTTTTTCCTTCTTTTTTTTATATCTTCGAGCGTTTTTTATTATTATACCATTAAGCCATTTCCCTCTCGGGGTAGGCGTGATTTGCTCGGTTGGAAAAATAGTAGTGTGTGGATGAGTATATAGATAGGTATAGGGTAGATAGGTATATAGGTGTATAGATATTTTAGATTGATCTAGAATTCTCTTGTTATTTATTTAAATGACACGTTCGTTCCGCAACACTGCTCCGACCCAGGTTGCTGATCAATCTCTCTAGCGATCACCCCAAGTGCAGAGCCTCACAAAATTGTGATGTGTGGTTCCCCACTTGGGCCCATTAGTATCCAAGGTCTTTGTTTCAGGCGTCATTCACTCGATTGCCACTCTGTTTACAAATTATTTGTCGCCACACTTTTCTGTCCTGGCATAATACTCTAGCTTCCTTCACGTCCATGCATTTTCTCATGCAAGCTCTCGTGTTTCTATGGCTTCTTATGTCCCTTCGGATTAGTGTCTCATTCACAGATTCTAACCATTCTTTCGGCGGTCTACCTCTGAGCATTCTACCATTAACGTTACCTTTATACACTTGTTTTGCTTTTGTAAAATTAGTTGACTTAGAATTTAGATGTATTTTGGAATCTTAATTTTTCAATTTCAATATAACTTCTTTATTTACTTTTCTATATACGATACTTATCTATATATGTATATACCTACAACCCAGAAAACACGTTCTGTAACTTTTCTAGACAGGCCCGTTGAGAGGAAAACCCGTGCCTGGGGGGGGGGCTATGTGTAATTTTGATTTCTTACAGTTCCGGAAAATCCGCGCCCCCTCGTAAACTCCGGGCCCAGGGTGAATCCCCGCCTCCCACAATTATTACAATTTGGTGATAGAACTGTTCTAGAATAAAAAGATAACAATGTTCTGGAACGTTGTGTCACTATCGTGACAGAACTTTTCTAGATCTGTGTGCCGGCACTGTTCTGTAACCGTCGTTATGGAACTGTTCTAGAAAAAACTGATCACAGACATTCCATAACATTTGTTCCAAACTTTTTCTAGAACTGTGCCATAGGGGTCATTCACAAAATACGTGATACATTTTTCAGGAACTTCTACCCCCCCCCCCCGTGATACTTTTTCCATTGTTCTTAATTGGGGAAATGAAACTTCCACCCCCCCCCCCCCCCTAAACCTATCACGGATTTTGTGAATGACCCCTATG
>CAKNYM010053332.1:0-88647 GCA_932195095.1 Andricus curvator | reverse complement strand
TTCTTCCCCCCCCCCCCCCCCCCGCGTGATACTTTTTCCATTGTTCTTAACATGGAGAATGATACTACGACAGCCCCCCCCCCTCTAAACGTATCACGTATTTTGTGAATGACCCCATAATGGTGTTATGTCGATGTTCTAGAATGCTGTTACGAATGTGTCTTAGAGCAAATCATAATTGTTCTAAAGCTAACTAATCACATGACACATACGTTCTATAATATATGTTCCAACTTTGATCTAGAACTGTGACGTAACTGCGTTGTGTCGACGTTCTATAGAACGCTGTTACAATGATGTGTTCTAGTACAAATGAAGAACAAAAATTAGCTAGGACCTCTTACGAAGCAGTTGTTAACGAAACTGTTCTAGAACTAACCAATCACATGCGTTCTATAACAATTGTTCCAACATTGTTCTAGAACTGAGCCGTCAGTAGTGTTACATCGACGTTCTAATAGAACACTATTACATTTGACTTCTTTAAATTAACAATTAACTTAAGTTACTTTATATTTTGTAACGGGAAGAAAGAATTTTACTATTAATGTTTTGTATAAACACAATTTATTTGAAAAGTAGCAGAGCCGCTATACTTTTGTAATTATATTAAGAATATTATTATTCTTTAGTAGAACGCAGAACGTATATAAACGTTTATGAAAGAATTAATACGTCTTTCAATAATGAAATTCCAATAATGCAAACGAAAACATTGTTTACCGACGAACGACGTATTAATGTAACAGAGGAACTTTGGCTTAAAATGTGGAGAAAATTCCTCTGATTATGAATATTCAGGGTACTTTTTCGAAAAGTTTGTCACTAATTGTTTGAATTTTTTTAAAGAAATACATTATTTATGAAAAAAATATTCAATAACATATTTTTCAGAAGGTTTGAACGAAGACAAGACTTCTTTCATTCTACAATTTTTTTGTGTAATTAACATTTTTCAAGTTACATCGTTATAAACAATTAAATTTGCACTAAAATTTACATATTTTCAAGGGAATATCTCAGCACCTATTGAACTGAAAAATTTATTTCAAAAAAACGCAAATGGCTTTTCAAGAAACGTACTCGACACTCACAGGAAGAAGAAATATTCCGATCGTACTAAATATTTTGTTTATACAAAAGTAAAAACAAAAAAAGTATGAATAAATAGCAAATCGTGCTGAGATATTCTTCTGAAAATATAAACCTTCTAAAAAATATTTTACAGAATATTTTTGTCATAAATAATGTATTTGTTCAAAAAAGCTTGGTTAAGAAGCTTGTTTAAACAATTAACGACCAGATTTTCGAAAAAGTGCCCTAGAAATTCATGGCCAGGGGGCTTTTCTTGACATTTTAAGCCAAAGTTACACTCTAGACTAGAGTCTCTAGACCTTTCAGTGCATATACAGATGTATTAGTGGCGACTCAGTTATAATTCATACGTATGAAATATTTTTCAGTCTTTAAGAACAGAATGAATTTTTTTCTATATCATAACACTGTTCTGTTTTTCACATAACAGTTCTAGAACCGATATAGAATTGTTCCAGAATTATTACAGGACATACGTAATAAAGTTCTATATTTGTTCCGGAATTGTTACAGAACGTGTATAACCGCAAGTTCTAGAATTGTTCCAGAATTTTTACAGAACGTGTGTCGCAGGGTTGTAGATCTGTTACAGAATTGTTATTTACCTGCTTTAGAACATTTCTTTTGTATTTTTTACTGGGAAACTTCTTGTAAAGCGCAGTAGAAAGCAACTCGGCATGCTGTTGCGTATGTTGCACTTATGATAGTAGAGTTTAAAAATGCATTCAGATTAGATCTTTGGTTTCTTAAATAGTTTTCTGACTAAGGCAATTTTTTTTATATATTATTTTTATTTATTTTATATATTTTATGAAATGAACAGTTTGCAGATTTAAGAATTCTTGAACTAAATAAAAATTTTTTATTTATCTTACCTTTTCGTGGCCTTACAGGCCCTTACAAACAAAAATTTAATTAATAACTTCGCATCTGTTTGTTTTATGCAATATGGATCCACGTGTATAATAGGCACTTGCGCGGGCTGACTCTTCCTATCGATTTAGGTTTGACTTCATTACTCAAGAAGGAAAATATTGCTGATGAACATAAAAAAATTTTCCTCTTACATATAGTCAAAAAAAATGTCCTTCAACTTCTTCCATTTCCTTATTACAGAAAAGAAATTTAATAAATGCGTTAAATCTTCTTTCAAAGAAAAGTTTATAATGAAAAATGTATGGTGGGTCCTAATCTTTAAAGACAAAAAATATATTTATAACATTACTTCACTATTTTTCGTTTCGTTACTGTAAATCAAACTGTGTAAAAAACAAGATTCGTATTCAGCAAATCGACTTTAATTGTAATTTAAAAAATGTATTGTTACTGAATGAGATTTTTTGTTATTTGATGACTCGCGATTAAAAAGCAGTGATTATTATGGAGGTATTTATCATTAATCAAGGTGTCTACTATCAGGGATTTCGATTTTGAATTATTCATTGAATTAATATTTCACAAAGGGTTTGCATCTAGGCTCTTAACCAATCAGATTTGCTATAAACCAACATGGTAACTAGAAATTAATCCTATGTGAAATATTAATTCCATGCATGATTAATTCAAAATTCATGGTACGTGACAATAAGGCACCCTTAAAGAACGTCTGTTATAAAAATCCGTATAATTAAATTTGTAACATCGGTATTTAATTACTTATATTATGAGTTGTTTGAAAGAAATTTGTTTATATTTTTTTATCACGATTATACATTATGATATCCGCGATTTAAGTTGCTATTCTAGTGTTTTTTGTATGATTTTTTTTCAAATTCGGAGGATTCTAAATGTATGTGGGTACATTTATTTTTTTATTATTTAGTTCTTACTAAATTGCATTGTTCTAAAGCGGAATTGATGGTTCTAAACTTCATGTGTTAAAACCTCTTATCCGGTCCCAAAAAAACATAAGTGAGAAATTAGATTTTTTAGTTCTATCGATGTTTATAATCATTTTTCCATTTTTTTTAAATGTGTAATAAATAAGTTATTGTAACTTTCCGCAAGAGAAGGGCTCACTTTGTCGGTACGGAGTTGCGTATAAAGGAACATATAACTGGATTAATTCCCTACATTTTAGGCTTCAAACGAACCATCCTAGGTTAAAAAACGAATCACCGAATCGGGGCACTTTTGAACTTGGAGCTTCGAAAAACGAATTTAAAGTTGGCAAGTGCAATAAGCCAACGTATTATATATATATATTTTTTAACATAAAATATACGCAGTTCCGGTAATTCTGGGTTACAAGTATAATCACACTAAATCTAAAGCTCGATCATATATTTATCTCGCGCTTCGCGCTCGATTATGTATTCACCTCGCGCTACGCGCTCGGGCGTATTTGCATCGCGCTTTACGCTAGGCTCCTCTAGATTTTTGAACTTCGTGTTCGACTTCGATGAAAAGAAAAAGTTTGTTTGCAAATATTATAAAATTATCAAAACCTCTACATATTAAGTGATTGTTAAATTTGCTTTTATTTTAGACTGAAAAGGAACTTTATTTACTCAAGGTTCTATCGACCTTAAGGAACACATTCTCATCCAGACACTCGCGCTTCGCCCTCGATATTTGATTTGAAAATCATTTGAACCGTATGATAGAAACAAAAAAGTTTGAGCGCACTTACGGCGTGCGATTTGGTAAATACACTGAGCGCGCACTTTGTGCTTCGTGTTATATGTTCTTCATATACAAATTACTAAATTTTTATTTGATTTCAAATGAAAAGTAATGATATAATTCAGGCGACAAATTTTATTAGTTAACATTTTATTTTAGCTTGTGCCGTTTATCAAAAAAGTTAATTTTTTCATTTTGAATATATTCTTACCACAAAAATTGATTACGGGTGTGTAAGTCTTTTTTGAATGCACAATTTTTGTTCATTTATATGTTTTCGTACCTTGCATTGTTTTTTCAAAAATTTGAATTTTTTTACTGTCAATGTTATTTTCACGAATAAAACAAAAACCACGCATCCTATCGAAACATGAGTCACAATAAATTTGTACCTCTTCCTTGGATGAACAAATTTTGTTTCGGTCATTTTTTCGTAGCTGGTAATATTCGTCTGAAAATTTGATTTTTCTATTTTCAATGCTGTTTTTTACGAATAAAACAAAAACTACGCGTCATATCAAAAAGTGAATGATAAGAAATTTGTAGATCTTTTTTAGGTGCACAATTTTGGTGAGATAATCTTTTCTGGTATCTTGCATAGTTTTACAGCAAAATGGCTTTTTTGATTTTTCATTAATTTTTTGTGCGATCAAAATTTGAATTTTTTATTTTTCAAAAAATTCAAAAAGTTGTTATGAAAATATTATAGGGTGTTCAGGAATCAACGTTTTTCTCCTGTTGACTTTTTTTCATATCGTGCGTTTTTCGGCTTAAAATGTTCATTTTCGTTTTTTTTTTTTGAATTTTGAAAATGCTATAACTCCAGTAATTTTTTTTTATCACGAAAAGTCATGAGAATATTTTGCGTACTACTAATAACCGTACATAGAATTTTCAATTCTTCCAAAAAAGTGGTCTCAAAAATTTTCAAAATGTGCTCACTTTTTGGATTTTCATCCAAAATAGCTGGTTAACGAACTCGTTCTCTATTTTTCGGCCATAAAAAAGTGTGCCAAAGCTCAATCAAATCTGATCATTTTTTCGAAAGTTATCGTGGCTACAGATAGACAGACAGACTACAGACAGACAGACACCTTCGTAAAAATCGTTTTTTCTGACTCAGGAGGTCTCAAAACGTGGAGATTTGATGAAAACCGACTATGTCAAATTTTACATAAAACCAATACCTTCTCATTAGAATGAGAATGTAAAAATCAAATAAATACTGTTGCAGCAAAAATAATCATTTATGTTACCACATGCATATATATATATATACATATACATTGATTAGCAGTTCGAACTCGAAAGTTCATTGCCTCACTACCCGATTCGGGTAGTGTTTCTAGGTGGATATTTACTACCAATGTGGGCCCACCACACCCACGACATATATATATATATATATATATATATATATATATATATATACCTATTTCATAGATTGAAGTATGCTTTCCCATCGAAAACTCAAAATGAATATTTTTAACCCGTTTTCAAAAATCGCCAAACGATCAATCAAAGCGGGCCCCGATCTTCCGGAATATGTCACAATTATTGTCAAACTGAATCATACTTTTTTAAGGTATGAATATAATAATATATGCATGTATTATTAATATTATTATTATACCATTAAGCCATCCCTTTCGGGGTAGGCGTGACTTGCTCAGTTGGAAAATAGTAGTGTGTAGGTGGGTATATAGGTATAAAGTAGATAGGTATATAGGTGTTAGGTATAGATATATTTTAGATTGATCTGGAATTCTAGTGTTATTTATTTAAATGACACGTTCATTCCGCAACACTGTCCCCGACCCAGGTTGCTGATCAATCTCTCTAGTGATGACCCCAGGTGAAGAGCCTCACAAAATTGTTATGTGTGGTTCCCCATTTGGGCCCATTCAGTATCCAAGGTCTTTGTTTCAGGCGTCATTCACTCTATTGTCACTCTGTTTGCAAACTATTCGTCGCCACACTTTTCTGTCCTACATACTACTCTAGCTTCCTTCACGTCCATGCATTTTTTTATGCAATCTCTCGTGTTTCTATGGCTTCTTATGTCTCTTCGGATTAGTGTCTCATTTATAGATTCTAACAATTCTTTTGGCGGTCTACCTCTGGGTATTCTGCTGTTTACTTTACCTCTATACACTTGTTTGGTCAGTCGTTCATCTTTCATTCTTTCAAGATGACCGAACCATCTTAACTAATTTCTTTCCCATGTGTCAACTATTGTCGCTTTTACACACATTCTTTGAGGATTATCTCGTTTTGGACTTTGTCCATCAGTGTTTTTCCGCATATTGTGCGTAGAGGTTTCATGCCAATCGCGTTAATTTTAATCCTGCCCTTCTCTTGACAGGTCCATGTCTCGCTACCGTATAATACAGTCGGTACGAATATAGAATTATGTATGGACATTTTAGCTTTTTTTGATATGTTTTTATTTCTGAACATGGACCCTGCTCTACCGATAACCTGCGTACCCTTATTTATGCGCCCTGATATACGTACTAGTCAACTTGTTCTAATCTCTCATCATTTAGGACAATGTTGCACATTGTTTTCTCAGTTTTTCCTTCAAACACCATGACTTTTGTTTTCTTAACGTTAATTTTAAGGCCCATGTTCTTCATGCTTGTATTAAGTTTATTCAACATTCTTTGCAAGTCCTCGATTGATTCTGCCATAATAATCTTGTCATCTGCGAAAGCAGATACGTACCTTCACTGTTTCGAGAAGAGGGCCATTCTTAGACACTTATCCATAAATATGATAAATAGCCATGAGGACATAACGCATCCTTGTTTCACGCCTTGCATAATATCGAACCAGTCACTCAGTTTCCCATTTACCCTTACACTCGCTTTACTACCTGTATATATTGATTTTATTGCTTGTAGGAGCTATCCATTGACTCCGTACACTTTAAGGACTTCCCAAAGTGTACTTCTATTTACCTCAGGCCTGCCCAAGTAGGGGAAAACTGCTCATTTTCCAGATGGGAATTTAACACCACCACCGACCTCTATTCATTCAACTTCACGACAGCAATCACCCCCCAAGCCTCTGGACCTGTGAAGAGAGACGTGGTGGTGGAACTCGAACATGTGGTGAACGAGCAGTTTTCCCCTACTTGGGCAGGCCTGATTTACCTTGTCAAATGCTTTTCCTGGGTCAAGAAATGCACAGAAAACTTTCTTTCCTACTCTCAAACTTTTCTCTGTGATCTGTCTTAAGCTAAATATTTGATCTGTACATGATCTTCTTGGCATAAATCCACTTTGGACTTCCCATATCTTCTCTTCTGTTATTTTCATTACCCTATACGAATAAATATTTTTGAGTATATTTTACTTACGGTACTTAGTAAGCTGATACCTCTGTAATTACTGCAGTTGCTTTTATCTCCCTTTCTTTTGTATATTGGTACGATAATCGCTTTTCTCCAATCGTCTGGAAATTCTCCCATCTCGATACATAAATTTATCAATTCGCACAACCTGTGAGGTGTGTACTTGCCACCGTATTTAAGCATTTCAGCGCTAATACTGTCTACGCCAGCAGCCTTACCGTTTTTTAAGTTCTTAATTATATCTCTAACCTCATTGACACAGACTTTTTCAATTGGGTTTTCTAATGCATTATGTTCTATGTCGCAGTTCTGTTGCCCTATATCTTCACCTCCTAATAATTCTTTAAAAGAGTCTTTTACAGCGTCTACTATCCCGTCTATATCATATAGCATTTCACCTTTACTGTTTCTCATGCTGACAAACTCTGTACTTTTACTTTCTTTTATCAGTTTAAATAATAGTTTCATAATTCCTTCAAAGCTGTTTTGTATTTTCCTCTCTTCTTCTGTTCTGATTTTTCTTTACTCTCCTGACTAGTCGTTTAACTTTCCTCTTTTTGTCTTTGTAATCATTTTCGAGTCTATTTCTCTCCTCATCGCTAAAACCTGTGATGTTTAATTTTCTCTTGTGCGCTTTTTTCTTTTCTTGCTGGGCTGCTTGAATTTCATCATTCCACGACACATCACCAGACTTTTTTCCTACCACTGCCGTACCACACACTTCAATTGCAGTTTTAACAATGATATCCCGTAACAAAGTCCACGCGCCCTCTATATCTTTATTGCTTATAAGCGCTTCCCAAGTTGCTCTATCTATGCGTTCGCTTAACTTATTTTCAAACTCTATTCGCACTTCCGGTTTCTGTAAATTTTCAAACTTTATTCGCGTTTGTTTCGTTTGTTTGTTCTCTTCCTTCTCCATCCCCGCCCTAAGTTTATTTTGGAGACTAAAAGGTAATGATCAGTATTGCATTCGGAACCCCTCATGACTCTTGTATCTTTGACTAGTTCTCTTAGTCTTTCATCCGCAATAATGATAATAAAAAATATAACAAGTAAAGCTATAATTACAATATGTAATTCTGTACTTTCACCCACTGTGCTGTACGGTAGCGAGATCTGGACTTACTAAGAAAAGAATAAGGGTAAAGTTAACGCGGTTGGTGTGTAATTTCTGCGGAATACAAATATGCGGTAAAGCGTTAATGGAAAAGTCAGTAAAGAGAGGATTCTCAAAGAATCTGGTGTAGACGAAACACTGTTTGAAAAGAGTGAAAGAAATTTGTTGAGATGGTTTGGACATTGTGGGAGAATTAAATGAGAACGACTGACAAAGCAAGTATATTTTGATAAAGTTAATGGTAGCGTACTCAGAGGCAGACCGAGGAAAGAATGGTGGGAATGTGTGAATGAGACCCTCAGTTGAAAAGATATAAAAAGCCCTGAAAACACAAGAGCTTGCATTTGAAAATGTATGGACGTAAATGAAGCTAAAGAAATATGCCAGAACAGGAATGAAACGAAAGGCCTTGGAAACTAATGGGCCCGCGTGGAGAGACTGGAGAGTTATACTAAGTGGATGTGATTAGACTAAGAGTATGGATCTTACTATTTGATTATTAGTAGGTTTGCGTATTTTTGTATGATCTTTGACACATTATGACTGTGTGAAACTCTCAGCTTGGGATGATTGCTACAGAGATTGATCAGCAACCTGGCTCTGAGCAGTGATGCGGAACGAACATGTTATTTAAATAAGCATCACGGGAATTCAAGATTGATCGAAAAATCTACCCCCCCCCCCCCCTATATCTCCCCCTACACTTCCCCCTCTCACTTTTCTCATTTGAGCTCATTGATCTCCGCCTAGAACCGTGTAAGTTACGCCTACCCCAGAAGGGATATGGCTTAATGATATAATAATAATGAAGAAATTTGTTCATTGTCTAATATATCTTATATTTTTAGGGGCCGTTCAGTTACTATACGTTACGCATTTTCCGTAGAATTTTGACTCCCCCCCCCCTCATACATATTTAACGCGGTTGCCCGACTTCCTTTTGGGGCCATCCGTAAACCACGTAGCGCAAATTTCCGCGAACTCCCCTCCCCCCCCATTTCCATTTGTTTGAAAAATCCTTTTTCTACAGAAATATTTTAAATAGGTATGACATTTTTTGGGAGTTATGAGTTTTTCAATGAGTATGAGTTAACGAGTCAACAGATTGTTTGAGTTGTTTATAAATCATTTAAACGATTTTAGTCGTTGAAATGTGTTTGTCAACGAAAAATACCTGGAAATCATATTTCTTCTATAATTTCCCAGTAATTCGATTGACTTACATTTTCATATAAAGTTAGCTCGTTGTATTCATTAGGGTGGTTTGAAAATAAAAAATTCTGGAACTCGAAATCTTCGATAAAACGCGAAAAAGTAGCGTATTGGATCATAAAAAAGTATAATTAATTTGTAATCGATAGATATGCAGCTTGGTTAACCGCGCTCGAAAAAAAATGTTAAAAAGCTTTCTTGTTTGCAAAGTTTTTAAATTTGCTTCAGTTTCAATTTTTTTTTACATTCTTATGATGTCAAAAAAGTCTTCCCAGTTTTTTTGCGGATTTTATAATCAACCTTTTTTGTTAGAAATAATTCCTATTTAATTCACCCCTGTTTTCAGAAAAAAATTCTTAACACCTGTGTAAATGGGTGAAGGATTGTTTCGAATATACTTGAAAACTTTCCAGTGACAAAAAAGCTCTAGAAAAAAATCGCTAAGACCCAGGAATTGAAATTGGAAATACAGCGAATATTTAAAATTCTGATTTTGGTATGTAATGAAATCATCTTTATAACTTGTGGTTTACAATTTTTCTGACCATCAGTAGGATTTTTTAGCATAAAAATGCACTACAAAAAAATCGACAAGACCCAGGAATCGAAATTGGAAATACAGCGAATTTGTGAAATTCTGATTTTGGCATTTAATGAAATTATTTGTACAACTGTAGTTTAAACATTTTTCTGAGAACGTTTTTTTAGCATAGGAATATATTTGAAAAAAATGCCATTATTTTCCTGGGCCTTTTCGATTTTTTTTTAGTGTATTTCTATGCTAAAAAGCCCACGCGTCCTCAGAAAAATGATTGAATAACAAGTTAGAAAGATAATTCCATTCAATAGCAAAATGAAGATTGAAACAATTTCAATTAATATTAAATTCCAAATTTTTAAAAATTGCTGTAATTCTAATTTCGATTCTATATAGTATGTCTGTGTGGTTACCTGCATCCTGCATGTTGTAGCCACGTTAACTTTTGAAAGATTTGTCCAATCGAGTCAGCCTTTGATACACTATTTTAGGGTCCAAAAATGAAGGTGAAGTTCGTTAATCAGATATTTCCAACCAAAATTAAAAAATGTCGAGCATTTTCCAAATTTGGAAAACAAAAATGTTAAGAGTTTTAGAAATTTTTGTCATAGTTTACGGTGCAGGACAAAAAGACTTGCAAATTATTCTCAAGACATTTTTTATTTCGATGAAAATTAGAAAAGTTATATGCTTTTCAACATTTTGAAAATGTTCAAAAAATAGAAAAAAACAAACTATTTTTCTGATAGATTAAGAATTAAAATTTTCACTAGATATATGAAAGATATTTCAAAACTGTCCAAGTGAAATTTTTCGATTAGACCAAAATTCAAAAAGAGCATTTTCAAAATTTGAAACCAATTTTTTTAAAGAGTTTTAGAAATTTTGGTCAAAGTTTTTAGTACATGACAAAAAGAATTGGAAATTATACTAATGGCATTTTTAATTTCAATACAAATTTACAAAGGTATATGCTTTTCAACATTTAGAAAAATTTCAAAAAATAAAAAATATTTTTCTGATAGATTAAGACGTTCTAATCAAAATTTTTGGATTATACCAAAATTCAAAACGTTAGATCATTTTCAAAATCATGAAATTTTCGTTTTTAAGAGATCCGTAAGTTTTTAATCGTGATTTGTATAGTAGATTTCAACAATATTTACAAATTATCTCAATGATATTTTTCAATTTGACACAAATTTAAAATGTTCTAAATATAATTAATAAACAAGTAGATTAGCTATATTGGGATATTTTTAAAACGCAGTGAAATGATTCTTAATATCTTTTTTAACCCTCCGATGGCACACTTCCCAACGCGTAACATAGCTGGCATACTGGGGGCTTTTTGACCCCAAGCGAAAAAGGCTTCCCGCAAAGAACCAATTCATTATTTTGAGTAGCTGAATTTTTTACACACTCTTGGAGAGTTAATTCAAAGAATGCTGTGGGCTATTTAGTTTAAAATTTATTTAAAATATGAAAAAATATTGTATAAGTTAAACAATAGTAATTTAAATGTTGAAGGGACTTGAATAAGTTTTAACGTGCCTGGGGTCTTTTTGACCCCAGTGTGCCATCGAAGGGTTTTAAACTGATTACTAATTTTTTAGCGTTGACTTAGAGCCATATTTTAAACGAACGGAATCAAAGCCTATAGCTTAATGCCTCTGATTGATAAATTTAAAAAAAACTTCATTATACTGAAAACATACCTACTTCTTATATTCCGTTCCATTTTGTCTACATATTTTATTTTTTGAAGACAACCGTCTGTATAACTTATGTATCGAGCGTGAGTGTCGCAATGAGAATGTAATCGTCAAAGCCGCAGGTGCTTTGAGAACCGTCTTTAAAAACAAATTGAAAAACAATTTCGGTTGCAATTTATGACAAGTCCGTCAAGAGTTTAAATCACAGTTTTCGATTTGAGTTACAATATTTATGGTATTTTAAAAAATGCACTCATCAAACGTACGAACATAAGCGCGAAGCGCGAGAGCGTATCCGCGCGCCTAGGCGCGAAGCGCGGCGCGTAATGGGAATGTGCCCGCGCAGCGGGCATATTTTTTTCTAGTGCATGAAAATGACAATATAAAAAAATTTGCTGTATTTCGAATTTCGATTCGGGTCGTGGAGATTTTTTTTCCTGATACATTTTTGTTCCTGGAATGTTTTTAAGTGCCCGAAAGAATTATTCCCCTATTTACACATGTTTTGGCAATTTTTACCGGAAACAGGAGTGAATTAAATTGGAATTATCTTTTAGAATAGGACGGATTAAAATCCGGAAAAAGTTGGAAAGACTCTTTTGACCTCCAGGAATACAAAATTGAAAATAAAGGAAATTTAGGAACTCAGTAAACCAGAATAAAAAAAAATTCGAGCGCAGATAACTACGCTGCATATCTATCGATTCCAAATTTTCTATACTTTTTTAGGATCCCAGTGCGTTCCTTTTTGCGTTGTATCCATTTCGAATTACAGAATATGTTTTATTTTCAACCCACCCTAATAATTCGTATACATCAAAGAACTAATAAGAAATACAGAACATGTTATGATATTAATTTCTTTTTTAGAAAAATTTGTTTCCGCACTACGAAATTATAATTTCGTAGTGCGGAAACAAATGTACTCTGTAGAAGATTATGATCCAGTTCGATTTAGAAGTAAGTCAAAATCCATGTTTGGTAATTTTAAAAAAAGTGATTACTTTCTCTTTCGACCAGGGTTTTTCTCGGAGGTGGTTGCTTCTTTTAGGATGTTTCTTTTACGGTTTGATAGAGCTAATAATATTTCAAAAGTAATATTTTTTTTTTAAATTAAAAAATAAAAAGTTATGCGAATCTTTCTGATTCAAAATCGGCGTTTTTTAGGACGCACCGTTCCTTTGACAAGGGTTTTTCGCTAATAGTTGCTTTTTTGCAGCCTTTTTTCACGATTCAATAGAACTAAGTAGCTCGAAAGCACTTTATTGTTTTATTTATTTTTTAAAATTAAATTCGTTAAAGCTAGACAGCTTTTGTGTCTCCTAAAAAATTTGAGGTTTTTACACTTTACGTTCTTATGTCCCGGGACCCTTCAATTGATTATGATTTATGATTGTGAGTGTCAATATGACTCAAAACTCTCATTTATGGGGTGATTTATGGCACCCCATATAAAAGACCTTCGAGGAGGGGGCTTAAAATAAATAACCGATTGTTTGGTTGTATTCGTTAAGGAATTCTAAAGATGGCATTTCGCAAAATAATATAAAAATATACATGTTCCTTATAAATTTTCTCGTTTTATCTAAAATCTTATTTTTTGGTCATAATATATTTTTGGGAAATCTCCTCCATCTGATGGGTGCGATAATTTTAGGCGATTTCTTACAATAAAGTATGCTCATTTACTTCTGACTTTTTAGTGATTCGTTAGGCTTGAAAACATCTTACGTAAGAAATTTTGTTGACCATACACCCCCCTCGTAAACTAGCCTAAAAAAAGGTTTCCCCTCCTCCTCACCCCTATAGAAAAGACTTTACATGATGCAATACAGCCCCTATACACCGCTCAGTTCAAAAATTGTCATTTTTTTCTTCTCTTCAGCAGGTTCTTCATCTGTTGTTTCAATTTTTTTTCTGTATCTGTGTCCTTTCCATCAAACCCCTTCTATCCGGTTTTTTCAGCCTGAGGAATCTGTACAGTAGGGTTGCCAACCTACTGAATTCCTGGAACTAGAGAATCAAGCTCCCCTTCTTACTCCTTCACTCTCTCTCTTATCGCCTTATCATGTAGAAAATTTCGCCTCAATTCCAGACGGTTGGCAACCCTACAGGAGGTGGCTGCGCGATTACATAAAAGTGCAATCGTAGTGAATATCGTAGGTAGGTAGGAGTCTGAGTCTGTGGAGTAAAAGTATCACGCGATTAAATCGGAGTAGCGGCGAGCCTCTCGTGGCGGAAGCGCCGTGCTCTGCTCTTTCAGTTCGTTTCGAGGTTCATGTTTCATCGTCTGCGTTTGCCTGCGGTAGGGGCAGGCAGTATAGTGTCTGTCGAATCGCGTGTTTCGTTCATAGAATTTGTTTTTCGAATTCGATCATGTAATTTTTGCTATCCTTATCAGGTGCAAATGATACAGCAGTTCTTGAGCCGTTGAGTCGAGGACACGTTGGAAAGGTTGAAAATGTCGGAAAGGTCTCCGCGGTTGCGCGCACTGCGTCCGAGGCCTCAACAACAACAGCAGGCGAAGTCCGAGACGTCACCCAGGAGAGCAGAGGTTAAGAACAAAGATGGCAAAGACGAAGAAGAGGCTCCCGAGGAAACCTCGAGCCCCAGGAGACGACGTTCCAAGGATCAAGGATCCGAAACTCATTCGGGGAGTGAACACAGTCCTGGCGAAAGTGTTCGAAAATCTCCTAGCAAGAAAGATGTCAAGGACGTTGCTGAGCGAGATTCCCAAGAGGATGATAAGCAGTACGAATGCAAGATGTGCAAACCTCCCAAAAAATGCGCAACCCTCAAGCTCTATATGCAGCATCTTAAAAATGAACATGATAATAAGAAACCAAAGGTGATTTCAAATTTAGAGTAATTTATGTTTTTTAAAATTATTTATTTTTCTCAACTGACAACTATATCAAAAATTTGAAGGTTTCTTTACTTGATTGGGTGATTTAAAATTCAACAGTGTCGGCGATTTCCTATTGAAAAAATCCTCGTGTTATTTTCGGACCGGGATTTTAAAATTCCTCAAAGGAAATCTGCAAGTATTATATTGACTGAGTCACGAATTTCTTAATGTAAATCCAGTCCAAAAATAACACGAGGCTTTTTTAATTCGGAATAACTTTAATTTTGATGTTAAAGAGTGGGTTCGAAAATATATTTATTCCTTAGGCCAAAGTGCATTCAGAGCAAGATAAGAAATATATTTTTGAACAAATTTGAGTAAATCAAAAAGCTTTTTAAATATATTGTTAAATAAAAGAAATTTTATGACTGACAAACTTAAAACTCCTTCATGTTCTTAACTTTTAGGAAATTGTAGAAGCGACAAACAAACCATCCTTAAAATGTTCAATGTGTTCGCACGTGGCATCTTCACAACAAAGTCTTGAAGCTCATCACAAGTCTAATCATCTAAAAAGGAAATTCTTCCGTTGTGTAAAATGTAATTATGTGACCCACGTTCGGGCTCGTTACACAAAACACGTGAAATATCATTCCATGCCGATGATTAAATGTGACACTTGCGACTTTCGGACTCCCTACAAGGTTTGTTTGCAAAAATTTAGTTTCAAATATTTTTCAAAAACAAGATATAATCGGATATTAGTGGAAGATGGAGAGTTTGCGCGTTTGAGAGAGTATCAATTGGTTAAAAGTGTTAAAATTGCCGAATGAGAATATAAAAAATAAATTCAATCTTGTGTAAAAAGTAAAACAGGGGTATATACCCTAAAACCGAACAATATGCGAAGAAAATAAAGTAAATAAGCAGTAAAAAAACTTGAAATTGTTACATCTTAACATCTCTTTGACTTTAAATTTAGAACCAAAAATTTATCGGAATTCAAGTGAAGTTTATCTGAATGTAAGAAAACGTACGATTAAATCCTGAAATACAGATACGTATTGGCATTCTTAATTCACAATAATGTTTCCTAGATTATTATGAAAACGAATAGAATTATTATCGACGATAAGCACGTTTGTGTTGTTAAAATAACGAAAAGATAGAAAAATGGGTTACTGCTTAAAAAATAATATTTCCATGTAGGATAATGCTTTTTTCTTTTGTTTTTTGTGTTTCATGTAAAGTTAGTCAAATGTTACGTACGCCGCTGTATCCGATATGGCTTTAAATATACCTATTGCATTTTGTAAAGAAGGTTATTAAGTGAGATCAATTCAGTTGATTATAATTTTAACATTTACAGTGGAATTTAGATCGACATACTCGAAATCATGGAGGAGGTGGGGCTTTTCAGTGTCAAGTTTGCAACTTTACTGCTGACATTCGACAAAGTTTGACAGTCCACGAGACAAATCATCACGAACCTCCAGTTGGAACTGGCGCTCGCAAGATGAGTCCTTTCGAAAGGAGATCACGAAATACTCCTAAACGTTACAACCAGGTATGATTTTAATTTAAAATAGGGCAAAGGAACCAAGTGTGGATGAGGTTTTAGAAACAGTGTTGTTTAAAAATACAATTATGATCAAAATTGTCGAATTTAAAAACTTTTTTATCATTTTGAGAAAACTTGTTGTCAAGGTATGATTTTGATGCACATTTGGACCCAGGTTCTAAATGCGGATCAGTCTTGAAAAGGATTAAAACCTAGCGTATCATCAAAAAGAGGATAATCGAAAATAAGTTTGAGCATTAAAAATAAAAAAAATTATGTGTTGTCTAATATATTGTTGGTGATCCGGTAAAGGGCCCGGGCCCTAATGTTGATCACTGCGGTTTCCTGCTTGAAATTCACGAGAAAGATAAGCTAATGCAATTTAAAATAAATTATATTACTAAGTCATAAAAAATAAGATACTATTTATTAACTATATTGTAAATAAAAATAATTACATGCAAAATATTTGTGACAAAATTAAAATCTAAAAAATCTTATATTTTCATATTTTATAAAACTTTATTACCATATTATATAATTTTACACTGATTAGTAAACAATTTTGAATAATTGTTTTTTCTGCTGCCTTAAATCAATTATTTGTCAAAATTGTCTGTAATTAAATCTTCAGTTCTTTGCTCTCGTCCTTTTTAGCTCGACTCAAATATTTGTCCAAATAACTATTATTTATATTCATTTTATTTCGAAACTGGACATTTCAATCCATGAAAACTTATTTGTTACGAATTTGTATCACAAGCTGTAACATTTTTACAAAATTTTCTCCAAATTAGGAACGTTAATGATAAAAGAACTTTAAAAAGTAATATTTGTATAATTGTGTAAAAAAATAGGAAAATGTGATTCTAAAAACAATATAAATATTGTGCGCAGTATGCAGTTAGAGCGAAAAACGGTATTTTTCACAACGGTTCGCATTTTGCAACTAGCGTGAGTTCATAATAATTGTATTAATTTATTGAAACTTCATACTTTTGTGAACATTTAGTCAAAATTTCATATTTAAAAAACAAGTAGTCACTGCAATGTTAAAGGACTTATTTCTAAGCATAATAACACCTAACTTAGCCATGATGAAAAACGTCAAAGTTCAAAAACGTTATGAAAATATTTTTTTATGTATAATATTGCTGCGACTTGCCACAAGTTAGATTCAAAACTTCACTTCGTACTTTAAGTAAAAATTCCACAAAATTCGGTTTTATACTAATATCACTTTACGGTAAAAACAAAAGTGATCCCCATTTAGACCCCTGACACGGATTAGGTTTTCTTGCTGGTAAGAAAATTTTTTCAATTTTTCTCAAAAATTATTTTTCAATGCTGGCATTATAGTTTTTACATTCGTAGGTTTGAAATCTACACTGTAGACAGTTAAATAAAGGTTTGTAATTTCACGGCTAATGTTGGGAATAAATATATTTACTTCGAAAGAAGTAAGTAAACACTATTGTGTGAAGATACATGTAGACATTGTAAAGTAAAGTATATGCGATATTCATTTCAAGGCTTTCTTTATTTAAGAAAGTCAGCTAAAGTTATTTTTAAACCAAGTGCCTCTACAATTACCGCAAAGACAGATAGCACCCGATACTTTATCAGAATACTTCCGGCACATTAAAATACTACAAAATATAAAGAATATATATACTGTTCCTAATACTTTATAAAGTTATTTTTCATGCTCAATGAATATTTAAAAAATAAAGTAACCACCGAATAATTTTTCCAGGTTGGTGCAAGCGATTTTCGAGAAATGAAAGCAAAGACAAACGAGAACGTGACTCCCACAAATTCTATTTTGCCTCCATCTTCACTTTCCGTCGAAAGTGTAACAGCGGAAGGAGAAACAAACGATAAATCCGGGGCGGATTGCATAGCTCTTAAGTGCGAAGAAAAAGGCTGTCCGTTTATTACAGCATGGGATTCAGAAATGCAAAGACATTTATCCGAAGTACACGGACCCGAAGATTTGACGAACAGACCAAAGAAGAAGCCTTTGCCGATGTTAATTCCCCTGAGTCCTGCCAACAACACATTAACGAACAATTCTTCCCCTGTTGGTTCACCAACAACTCTGCTAAAAGTTCCTAGGGTGCGGCTTAGGCCAGAACTTGCTCAAATTGCTAGGGATAATGAACTAGCAAAGCTTCAAGCTAGCAAGGTATTGAAAATGCGTAAAAATAGTGGACTAATACTAAGAAAATTATCGGGAGTTTGGTCAATTCTTAGTAGAAACCCCAATCCAATTTTATAATCGAACCTAATACAATATTGAATATTCTATTTTCAAATACAGTTTAATTTTTAAAGCTTCGAAGCTAAAAAGAAATCAGTATTTTTAACTAGAAAATAACCAGGTTTCTGAGATTTAAATAATCCTTTCCCAAAACAATTTGTACACTCTGAAACATCTTCTAACTCTCTTTTCGACTTTCTTTGTTAAACTCTGATTAGGTTGCCGAAGTGAAAAGAGACTTAGAAACCAACAATTCGCTAACATTTCGTCCTGTGGATGCTTTTGAGAGAAAGAACGCCTCCTTTTTCGACAAACTAAAAGAAAGACTTTCCACAACAGCGAGTAATGTTGTTCCTGAAATTGCTTTGACGACCATCAACGATCTTAAATGCTGGTGCACTTTCGAAGCTGCGACTCCTGAGGAATTGAGTCAACACAAACAGACCCATCACACCGCCCTGAGTGTCTCCCTGGGAGTTTCTCGTTGCCCAAAATGCAGAAGAAGATGCAAAAGTTCCAGCGATCTTCAAGTTCACATGCGACTTTGTCGATCTGCTGAAGACAGTCCGAAGAGTTCCAACGAGAATGCTGAAAATGCTGAGAACAACGCAGAAAATCGAGCTGGCTCTTTTCGCGGTGAATATACTTTCCCTGCTCAAATGGACTGGGATTCGAGTTACGGAGACGCCAATTCCTTCGGAAACTCGGTACGAAATTCTATCCAACTCGAAATTTATTGCATGGAGTTTTCTAATTCTGGTGAGAAATTCCGAACTAAGATCTTATCGATTATTCTAAGTATTTAGGCAAACTTGAATTAATAATAAGATAAGATTTCAGGTTGGATTCTGCGGTGAAATGCTTCTAATTCTTTTTGCAATATTCCAGGATTCTTATCGTTATTTTATTAAATCCGGGGAAAAAATATTTTTCTGACTGGAATTTATATTGGTATTGAATTTTATAGATTATGTTACATATGATTTATTATTGCACTTTTTAAAAATAAATAAACCTCATAAATAATTATGTTAATGTCAGCTAAGCAACTTTTACTAAAGAATTAATGATCTTTTTGAAAACGCTTCAATATTAGTACAATTAGACTGCAAATTCGAAATTGAGGACCAGTAAATATTATTATCTCCAAACTACCTATAAAAAAGGTTTCAGCTTTGACATTGCAAATTTGGGAAACCATTCCACAAGTTTTTGGTTTACTTCGAATAATGCAAGAGTAGAAAAATTGATTTTTGTCTAAGAAGACTTCTTGTCGTAGTTCGCAAACTCGACACCAGGTTTGCTCTTGTGGAATGTTTTGCTATAGATATAGATATAGCGTCAGCTTCCAAAGGTTATAATCGTAATGGAAGGACAAGGAAGATTTCCGAGAAAAAGAAAACAATTTTTTCCTAGAGTGAGTACATAGTGTTCATCATTTTATAAAGGAATTGTTCGTTTCTCAATTGTCCGTGTTTATGGGTAATTATTTTTTCAAGCTTACATTTTGCCAGCGTAATAAACGTAAATGTGTGAACACGCCACGTGAATAATTAAGAAGACCAAGAAGACGCGAACATAACCTCTTACGGTCAAACACAGTGACACGAATTATGCTTTTGAAGATATCATCAGTTTTTATACTCACTTTAAAAATCTATTTAGAGGTTTTTAGATTATGTAACACTTCTTATCGGAGAACAATTAGAAAAATTTATAGTTTTCGCTCGTATTTTTATCAGCGGAATCTGCATTTGTTTACCTTTGTGTTTCGTAATTCGTTTCCATGCAAACAAGATTAAAAAAAACTTCAGGCTGGGGCTCAATGAATTAAACATTTAAACATTATTTTTGATTAATGAAAGGAGAATTATTCATGCTTTATAAATTACTTCTTAATTTTACAACTGGTTGATATCTAAAAGTTTTTTTTTAGGAAATTATGATTTCTGATGACTTGTAACTTACCGTTAACGAGGTTCAATTTGATGACACTGAAGAAAATTGGTGAAATGTGAAAACATTTTTTTCGATTACATGTCTTAAACTTAATGGAAAGATTTTAAATAAAAGTTGAACTAAATTTGTTGATAATTAAAAACTCTTCCACATTCAGATAAATACTTTTTTTCTGCAGGTTTTATTTGTGGTATAAAATATTGTTTCAGAATTGTTATGTTTTTTAATTTAAGAGAGTTTAAACTTTTTAATGTTCTGAATTTCGAACGCTTTCTATTCTTAGATATATTTAAATTCCTTTACCAAAACTTAAAAACAAAATTCATTTCACATGTCTATATAACATCCTTTAATAAAATGTGAACGCTTTTACTTTTTGGTTTTTCAACTACTAATGTCGTAAAATTTAAGGCTTAATATAGTTTTGTGGATGTGGCTACTAGCACTTTCAAAAATTTGTTAACTAACAGGAAATAAACCAAAAGCGAGAAATTGATTTAAAATACTAGCATTTTTATCAAATTAAACAACTTTAGAAGCTTTTTAGTAGTTTGATAAAAAAAAAGATTATTTTGCAGAATTATATGTCAATCTAAAATATTTGTGAGAGCATGTCCAGTGTGCACACAGTATTATTATTTAAACCGCCTTGAGAAGGTTACAAAAACGATTCCGAAACATTTTTAGAACATGTAAAACAGACTGCTTTCCTAGAATGTTTTCTTCACGTTCTGAAACGTTTTAAATTAATATTCTGTGCTGGCTGATTGGTATATTTCTAACGACTTTAAGGGATTTTTCTATCAATATCTTTCAGGAATTTCTATTAGAGAATGCACAAAAAATAACGAAATTCTAACCGGTTTTTAAGGAAAAGAATGTTGTAAAACAGATCTGCCTCAAAGATAAAGAGAAAATTCCCGTAAAGTCAACAGAAAAACCTATGCTATCACAAAGATTTTAGATAAAGATACAATTCTGTAAAACTGAACATTTTTTCTTTATATTGACAAACTTCTAAAAACCTTCTAAAGTTGCCTGATATGTTTAAAATGCTAGCATTTCGAACAAGTTTCCCGCCTTTTATTTATTTCCCATAAGCTGACAAATTTGTCAACGTTTCCCTCGTACCTCTTACCTGCATTTTCGGGGACGTTGGATTTTGCACGTGTCTCGTACTTTTATTTAGTGGCGCGTTTAATGTGTCAGCAGGCACACCGTAATTGTAAATTCATCAAAGTTACCTAAAAATGAACTATTAAATTATTTTTTTAAACTCCCTTAAAACAGTTTGTAATTCACCCGAAAGATAAAAAAACGATAAGAAATGGATTCTGCAGGACATTTCAATTCAAATCATCTAACGCTTAACGACTCTTCACGAATTCATCACAACTTTAAATTTGATTATAAATAAACCTACAAAGTTCAAAGCTTATTTGAAACAGTTAAGCCTATTTAACAACAAATTGTCAATTTACACGATGGATTTTTGCGAAAGGTGGAGTACTTTTGTCGTTGGTTGAGTGGAGTTGGGATGTCCTTCTTCTAGATTAAGATACTGAAGATGCTTTTGGCAGGTCGAGAATGTTTCTGCAAATTCAAGCCGACGCAGAGTATTCAAATGTCCTCATTGCCCATTTTGGGCTTCCACAGCAAGCCGGTTTCATGTGCACATTGTTGGTCATTTAAACCGGAAACCGTTTGAGTGCTCTCTGTGCGCCTACAGATCAAACTGGCGCTGGGATATCACAAAGCATATCAAACTTAAATCAGCAAGAGATCTAGCACACACGAGTGCTCGGGTTCTTATGACTGATGAAACCGGTCGACGTAATTACTCCAAGTACAACAAGTATCTCACGCAGGTCAGAAAATCACCCATGAAATCTTCAACTTCATTCATATAGTCTTCTTCTTATTATTCTTATTCGCTAGAATTTTATTTCACATGATGCTGGCTACTTGACCCAGAAACCAGGAAATGACAGTGCATTCTTTTCACCACAAATTTGTTCATTAGTAGAAAGACAAGCTCATTTGATGTCACAATAAATTATGCAAGTTTTCTAAGTTGTGAAGTTCATATGAAAAATTAGTCAGCAAAATATTTCAAGACTGATTGCAAATGCACATTTCATTTATTCTGACGGTTGAAACTTCATTTGTAAATTATAATTTGTTTTTTATTTTATACCTCCAGAGGAGTTATTTTTATCCCCCTTTTGAAACATACTTCGACGTAGTTAAAAACACATTTTTTTACGATCTGGATTTTAGATTAAATATAAAGTTCAGATTTCTTTGTTTATCTTTCAAAAGTGTTTTATACTTGTTTGTACTTTTATTTTATTTCGCGCATGACTGTTTGATCGATAGGCAGAGGCTGGGTAGTGAGGTTTATTTCTGTTCTTGAATTCTCTTACGTGCTTGTCATTTTGTGAATTTGATTTTGCAAACCATTAATAAACGATCTTGCACCTTGAATCTCATCTCAATATTATCCGTGACTTAATTTATATACCCATATTTCTATTTAATTTCCCACCAAATCAAATCACCAAAACTATATTGAGACTTGATCTATTTGCAAGATTGTCTCCATTTATTTAAAAAATACCTTCTTTAAAAACTAATGTTTGTTTATTTTATGATCTATATAGATAGAAGGACGAATCTTAGCAGAGCAGGGAGCCGAAGAACGAAACGTGGAAGAGGCTGAAGAACCTTCAAAGAAACTTCGAGTTTCAAATGCAAAGAATTATCTTCAACCGCCGGAACTTACACCGGCGCCTGTTTCGACATTAAACTCTGAAGCCACAAACGAAGGACCTTCAAACGTTCCCCTGAGACCTCCACCTCCACTGAAAGCTGCGAATCGAATTCAGGGCCTCTCTTTATTGAGGAAAAATTCTGATTCTCCGAGTATTACATCTTGTTCTATTAGTCCCGTACCTTCACCTTCACCATCTTCTGGAATGGAGGATTCAAAAAAAACTTTGTGGAAGTGCAAACGATGTAACTTTAGGGACTCTAGCAAAGAAGTTGTTCTTCAGCACGTGAAGAGCCATTATGACAATTCGGAATCCACTGGCGATGAGAAGGTGAAGATTGTAGATCTTTTAAACCCGTTCGGTATTCGAGTTCTTGAAAAATGAGTTAAATTTGAATCTTCGTTTTAGAATCCATTCGGCTGTGGAGATTGTCCATTCGCAGCTCCAGATTCTGCAACGTTAGCTATGCATCGAGTGCATCATCGTCCGAATTTTGAAGCCATTTTCAAATGCTACCTTTGTCCCTACTACGTCACCACAAAAGCGTGAGTCTAATTAACAGTGTTTGTTTTTGCTCCTTAATAGAAACTCAAAATAAATAGTAAAAAATCATGTTCTTATATTTCAGAGAACTTTTGGAACATTCCAGACTTCATGGACAGGAATTAGCAACCGTCCATCAAAGAAATGTTGAGTCTGACATATTCCCAGTTACCGCGAGAAAGCAGATGAGCCAACATGTAGAAAATGGTAGGTTTCAAGTTTAAATTATTTCCACTAATATAAGCTTTCAAATTTTAATTTCAGCTTGCAGAAAATTTGTGACGTAAATTTTTTATTTTAGCAAGCAGAATCTCGAAAGGCGAAATGCCGCAAGAACGGAACGTGATGTCGCCTTCAACCTCAACAGAATCTGTAGCAAGTCTCTACAAAAATTCCGAAGTGCCTTCTTTTCTCCTCGACACCCGGGAACTTCCAGATGCTCCACTGGTTTGGGTTTCCCGACCCGATGGAACGATTGCAAAAATGTTAAAGTGTCGACACTGTCCCTACGTTTCACAAAGACGAGCCGAAGTTCACGATCACGAGACAATGCATGCAAATGCTTCACTACCAGGTCCCCATATCGAATGTCCACAATGCAGTTTTGCTTGTACCAGAAGAGATATCATGGAAAGCCATTCGGATATGCACAAAGGTTCGCTAGGTACTGTCCATTGCCTCGTGGATGAAACTCGGCCAGATTCTCAACAACTCAGTGATCTGGCGACGCTCCTCGGACTTTCGAAACCACCTTCAATGGGTGCTGAACCTGACTTGCAAGATTCTAGACTCGTGCATTGCTGTAGCAAGTGTCCGGCCCGATTTTTGTGTGAAAAGGAACTGAGAATACATTTTAGATATCATTCCACGGAGTTGGCTTACACTTGTCAGTGGTGCTCTTATGCGGCGAGACAGCCGGCACATTTAATGGCTCATCAGAAGGCTCATTCTCCGGAATATCAGGAAAGAACTCGGTATTTGTTGTCGATTTATGGACACTCGCAAAGGCATCCGCCACCGACGACTGCATGTATTGAAGCTGGGGGTCAGAATTCTGGAGATGGAAATTCTTTGCGTGTTGCTTGGATTGTTGTAGAAGTTGCTGCTACTACCGAACAGCAATTTTCAAATAATTTGGCGAACAATGGTCCTCGGAATGGCAATCAGGTGAGAATGAAAGCATTTTTAGATTTATTTATTAAGGGTATCTACTTATGTTGATCCATACCTGTAAAAATGCTATTTTTGGTGATCGACTCCCCCCCCCCCCCCATTTGTTCTTTTTCCGGAAAGAGAGTTTCTGTTTTTCTTCAAATCATTCAACATTAACCCGGGCTTTTGAAATTAACATGGGGTTTTAAATGAGAAAAGTTCGCTTTTCGAAGAAATGGTAAAAAGAAGTACTTGTTATTAACTTTTTGTAAATTAAAGTTTAGTGGCCTCTTAAGGAAAATGCCCAAAAAATTCAAAATAGTAGTTTTATGTAGGACTCATGCTAAAGACGGTATTTTCGAATTTTTTCATCTTTTAATTATTTTTATTCGTTAACTGACAAGTTGCCAAATATTTTAAAATTAATTTTGAATTGTTCGAACAAATATTATTTGTTTAAAAACTATTTTTGTTATTAATGATTAGAGAGCGGATTAGAGCTACTGTGAAGTTTGCGGTCGAGCGATCTAAATTTTTCAAAACACATTTTCATTTCAAACATTTTTCAAATTCTAAACACGATATCTCAATCCGTGTGGACGTAGTGAGCACCAAAAAATATGAAAATAATTTCACACATTTATTTTTTACATGGATAATTTTTTTCAAAATTATTACTCAAACTAAATATACAAACGCAATTTATTGTCTCATTTCCTATATTCCAAATTTTGAGAGCGATATATCATTGCGTTTGGACATGGTGAACACCAAAAAAATTTTCATAACCGAGGACTGGTTTGGTCACGTGGTCACCGTAGAGCATGCCCTTAAATTCTTCGAAATCGTAGAGTATCGAAATGAAAGACTTGTGAGTTGCACACTTCAGTTTAAAGGATTTGTAATTAAACCATTTTTATTTAAATGCCTCCAGAATAAATTCAAAACAATGAAAAATTAAGAAAATTATTTCTCGAATTCAAGCCTTGAAAATGAGCAGATTTTAGATTCAGGCATTGAATATTGAAGTCTTTTTTATTTGAAAAATGTTCCAAAAAGTTCGACATTTCAAACTCTGTTTTAAAAAAACATTTTTATATTGAACAATTGAATAATTTCTTTAAGTTTTAATGGTTTCAATTTTTTAATTCTAAATTTTCATGATAAATGCTACATTTTTTATTTTTCAATATCATAAGTTTAAATTTTGCCATTAAAATTGAAACGGTTGAATTTCGGAAAGTATAATTGAAAATTTTTAAATTGGTTATTTCTAAGCGATTTAAAAGAAATTTGTAAGGGTTTGAGTACGCAAAAATTTTAATATCAGAATACTTCGCGACTAAGTTTTCTTTAGTTTTAGATGAAGTTCGGATTTGTTTAAGTTTCAGCTTTCTGGAGTATACATATATTTTTTCATTTTTTAATCTTTCCCATTTAAAATTATTTTTATTTCGAACGTTTTTTTAGAATAATTCAACTTTAAAGGTTCAGAATTGAACATTTTTCCATTTTGAACGGTGAAAATAAAGGTGAATTTATTTTTTGATTCTAGAAAAATCTGTCTCAACACTTTTTATGTTGAATTATAATTTTTTTAATTTAATACAAATTTAGATTTCTAGAATTTCAGAGACTTTTACTTCGAACTATTCAATTTAGTTTTCAATTTCAAATTGTCTAATTTCAATCGTTTCGAATTTAAATTTATCAAAATTCAAAGGTTTTCACTTTTAAATGATTCAATTTTGAATGCTTTAAATTAAAAATAATACCATTTTCATTCTTCTGAATATTAATGATATATTTTTGATCATTCGAATCGTGAAATATTCCATTTTTAACGTTTTGAAATTGTCCTCTTTTGAAATTTTAACTTAGATGGAGAAAATTCTAGTTTTTTCAAATCTCTTACACTTAAAATATGTCGCTTAATAACCGCTTTTTTCTTTTATCAACTAAGACATATACCATTAAGCCATTTCCCTTTCGGGGTAGGCGTGACACTACCCGATTCGGGTAGTGTTTCTAGGTTGATAACTTGTAGTAAATAACTACAAGTGTGGGCTCACCACACCCACGATGTGCCAACAGCACTCAGTTTTCTCGAATGGTCACCCATCCAAGTGCTAACCGCGCCCAACGCTGCTTAACTTCAGTGATCTGACGAGAACTGGTTTTTTCAGCGTGGTATGGCTGTTGGCAATCTGGCGATCTGAAGGCGATCTGAAAAAATTAAATATCCACAACGTTACTGAAAAAAAATTGTTTAAAAAATTAGGGTGTAAGTTCTGACATAAGAAAATACTGAATAAGAAAAAGAGATTTGAATAAACTAGAATTTTATCCACCTTTCTTATGGAAAGGCGCAAGTGAATGATTATAATTATTTAAATAATTTGAAACTGTGTTTTACACAAAATATCATTCTTAGCATCCATTAACTGCGTTATTTATACCAGAAAATAGAAACTTTTCAAGATCTAAAGGGGAAAAAGATGTTCAAACAAATTAAAATTTTTTAAGTAATTAGCAAATATGTTAAAGAAGAAATATTATTCTTGACATTCATCAACTGTATCATTTGCCCCGAAAAATAATAACTTTTCACGATTTGCAGTCGAACAAAAATTGTTTCGGTAATTCAAAATTTGTTGGGGCATTTTCCGGGTACATTAAATTACACATTACCCCCCCCCCCCCGCCGGGTCAAAATTAAAAGTTATTGAATAGAAATTAGTCCTTGGACATTCCATAAAAGGCGATTAAAGTTTAGTTTACTGAATTGAAAAAAATGGGCATTTATTTTTCCGAAAAACGAACCAATTGGGTTGTTCGATTAATAAAAATTGAAAGTCGAATTTTACAGGTATAAATTTAGTGCACCCTATTGTGTTTTGATAGGTATGGCATTACTTTTAGTTTTTTAATGATGAATGATCACGAAGCGCTGAAGTGCTTCATCCAAATATTTACAAAAAATCTATTCATAGATTTTAATATTCCTTGAACCTGTGATCGTACATTAAATCAAACTTTTGAAAACAATACTTTGCCGCCACTTAGTATGTGGACAAACCCATTTGTTTGCATTTAAAATTGGTTAATTTCATTAATTCGGAGTTCAAACATTTTTTCTCTTGAATATGTTGAAAGCTATCGAAATTCTGAATAAAATTAGTCCAAGGTGAAGTTCTTTTGTAATTTTTCAAAGACGTTTTTGCAAAAATAGTGCAAATTTTAATGTTTTCCTACATTTCAAATAAAATCTGGAAATATAAACATTTTCCCATGTTCATTTCAAAGGTAAATTACAAAAGAATCGCAGAAACTTGTCAATATAATTTTACAATTTTTTTCTTGCATTGTGCAAGAAGTTGAAGTTGGAACAAAAAAGTTGGAAAAATGTGTAGGAAAATAATAATAATAATAATTTAGGAAAATAAAAATCAAATACATGTATATTTTGAAGAATTTTGATAGAAAGTTCACATATGCGTCCATCCGCGAAGAAAGGAACCCAATCGATTGTTTTTGAGTTGATCTTTCATAATAAAAAATGTATTCTTCTATCTGAAATTTTTGAATTGTTATTACACGGCAAAGTGAGGTAAAATTACCATTCAAAAATTCCTTAAATACTAAAAAAAATGGGTATCCACACAGTAGGGGCTGTACTATTATAATTTGTGACTGTTTATGGGAAGTATAAGATGTCTTGAAAATGAACATAAAGAGCATTATTTTTTTGGATTCGGTTACGATAGTTGTATTAACCTCGAAGCGAATATTAGGCATTAAAATGAAGTATTGCGCTTTTATCAGTTTGTAGGTAATGAAATGAATAATTTACCAGGAAAAATGAAAAAATGACCGGGAATTTAAAATCATTGGTCGGAGACCCCCTGATTATACTTAATTCCTTACCTGAACACAACTTTTTACTGATTAAATTTTTCATCCTCAGGTCTTTACCTGTGCTAAATGTCCTGCTCGATACTTCAAGCTGGATGCCTTGGAATACCACATGACTCTACACGGTTCCAACAACAGATTTAAATGCATCGAGTGTGATTATTCTTCAAAAACAGCCCAAAACCTCGTGAAACACCAAGTGGTTCATCGCCGACACGCCGAGACAGCGAATCCAGTCTCTATACCTCGAGGTCCTGCTCCAGATCCTCAATTTGGAATTTTCATGCGAGGCAACCCTAACTTTGTCTACCCCGGATACCTTCGAAATGGTCGGCTTAAGGAAAAGCGATATAAATGCCACAAGTGTCCTTCAGCTTTCGAAAAACGCGAACAATACCGAGTTCATTTGACACTTCATGGAGCCAAACAACGTTACTGTTGCGACACTTGCGACTATTCTGTTAAATACTATGCTAATTACGCCCAGCATATAAAAAAGCACGAAGCCAATGCTCTTGCTCAAGCTTCTCATCGTCAATGCGAAGTCGAAACCATTCCATTAGAGAACGAAACCGACGAAGGTATCTTTGGAGGTCGTTGTGGAAAGTCCTTGAAAAAATCGAGTCTTTCGAATTCCATAAATAATACTCAGAATCATCCTTCTCAAACTTCGAACCAGGATAAGCAGTCGGTGATGATGATGCAGAGAAGGGGAATTAATCAAGCGGCAACCGAACGTGAACAAGAATTAAGATGCATGTCTTGTCCATTTTCTTCGAGTGATAAGGAAGTCATGGACTCGCATAAGAGACGGCATGGCATCGACAGATTGACACCTTCTTGTCCTCACTGTGATTATGTCCCGAGGAAGGAAGAGAATATCGGAGACCATATTAAGTTACATTTTACGAGAATTTTTAAGCCTGAATCCTACGTTATTGTGGACTTTTTGTCCCTATCCGTGAAGAAAATAGTCGAAGATGGAAAAGGAGAAGAGCCGGAGATTCTTTTCAAAGAGTGTGAAGATGGAAAATATCTTCCGGATTTGGGTACTCTTCCTGCGTCTTTGAATAATAGTGCGAATGGAATTCAGGAGAGAGTTATTGTCGATCCGCTTACAGGAGAGGCGAAATTCATGTGACTGTGTAAAAACCAAAAGTGAAATTAAGTTAATGCATGAATGTGTTTGTTAGTCACGAGTTAGAATTTGAATTTTGATGTTATTAGCTTGTAAAGCACGGTTTTTATGTCATAGATTTTGGGAATGAGCGGATAATAATTGTGTTTGTTTTTCACGTTTGGAGATTCTTGTTAGGATTGGAGTTAAACTGAACTAAGTCTTTTAATGTTGTTTTGAAAAGATTGTTAAGGTAATTGAATGTGAGACTCTGTAAAATAATTATGCGATTTATTGATACGCTTCGTTCGGTGTAAAAAGAAAGTAAGTTTGATCTATTTTCGAATATGAAAAATACGAGTAAAAGTAATACAATCGCTTTCGTTGCAAATCTTAAAAACGAGTTTTTAATAAAGGAAGAAGATTCGAATAAAATATTTAAGATGTACACATGTGTGTAAATATATTATGTATAAACAGATTATGTATATTCGTACTCTGGAAACAATGTTTAAACATGAAAAATGATCTGTGCACGATAGACAGCATTTAGGAGATTCAAGACAAGAAATATTGAAACGCGAAGTTGTTGTGTATAAATAAAAACTAAAAATACAGTAACGGCTTATCTCTATTTTTAAAAATACCGTAGAAAAGAAGAGTAACTGCTAAAAGATCCACGAATGCGTTTGACGCACCGATATGTCTACGGCAATTTTGTCTTTTTTTCATATGTACAAAGTACATGCTACGAATGTTTTGGAAGGCAATTCAGTTGCATTTGAGATTCACTGAAAACCCGAGGGTAAGGATCGAACTGTACAGTCTGTGTTTCCATTTCCGTCGTTTTGTGAGAGATCGATTCCTTCCACTTCGTCTTCGGGAATTTGGTAGCGGATGGCCTGATGCTATCTGTTTGGTCTTTGATCTTCCACTACCGATATTAACCTCTGTCGCGTTTTTTTGTTGTTTTGACAGGTACAGGAAACTAGTCCCACCAACTGCTTGGTTGAATATTCCTGAGAATTTAAATTAAATTATGTAAATGAAACACTTAAATGATAAATTTCAAACTGAAACTTGTTGAGTTCTTACTTTGTGTTCTTTCACCCACTCTTCGAGTTTATCTTCTGTAAGATAAAAGGCTTTAATATACAATTCGACGTATTCCTTATGTGGCATGGGTCTCAGAGAAGTGAAACTTTCAAACTTTGATGTCAACTGAGTAAAATCAAGCTGCATCAGACCTCTTCCTCCATTGGAACACTTTTTAGCATTTGAAAATCTATTATAAAAATCAATTATTCAATACAAATTTTTAGAACACTTTTAAAAATGAATATCACATTCAAACATACCCTTCCACTAAAGTTCGCGTCACCAAATGAGCCACATTTTCCCAAATCGCACTGTCTACTTCCTTAGGCAAAGGCACTCTATTCCCTATATCGTTAAGTCGCAAACGTAATACTTGCATTTCCTATCAAATAAAAAATGTTTATTAATTTCTGTTTCCGCAGCATCTAGAAGGCGTCTAGCGATCTTGGAAGCCTGGACATTTTTATGAGAACCTGGCATTTTTATTAATTATTTATACAATATAATTTGAATAATATTATCAAAGTCTAAAATATGCTTCAAAGCAGAGTTTTAATATGTGTTTCTAAAATCAATAACTTCTTAATAATTACTATTACTCAAGTATTTCATAAAATACAATAGTACTGAACATTATTTAGGGTTAATCTGAATAAAAATCGACTTTGTAAATACTTAAATTTAAAAGTTTATTGGACATGGCACACTCTAAAAAAGAAGTGAATTTGGTCAAGTTCACATTGTGCAATGTCCAGAACAGCTTTTTGATTTCTGCTAAATTAAATGATTAATTTGATCAAAATGTATGTCAGTACATTTGTTACACATTAGTTATAAGTTTTATGACAAATTTCATAGTTTTAAATATTTTATTAGGGAAATCTCATCAAAACTTTAAACCTTATTTTCTCAGTTTTCAATCAAAGGGCAGGGCTCATTTTTGTAAATGGAGCAAACGGTTATTTCACGATTTGAAAAATCTGGAAAAGGCCTTGAAATCTGATTCTGGGAATCGCTAGAGACCCTGATCTATTAATTCCAAAACTAGTGCATACCTGTAAAATTTTATCAACATAACTACTATGTTGAGACATGACGTCTCTCACTTCCCAATTCACTTTAGTCATGAGAATCAAAACACCAGCAATATCAAGAGCCTGCGAAACCACAGCCATATAAACAGGCTTTCTTAAATCCGTCACCGAAGTAATCGTCTGCACGTAAAATTGGTGCAGATAATTTCTCTCTGGACTATTCGCTATCAGATGCTCAAAATAGTGCTTAAAACTTTCGTATTGTTGTCCTAAAAAAATTAAAGATTCCACAGCCACAGCCCGTTCAGTCAGTCCGTGAAGCTTTTCTGGCTGCGTGAGATTCACGATTGGAGATATTAGAGGTTGTTGAATCTTGTGAGTTCGATTTAACGGATTCTCCATATCATTTTCATTAATTATCAGATTTTCCTTCATTCGGGCCAAGGCAAGCTTCAATTTCGGACTATAGAGAGAGTCACTCGTAATTACGAGGTCTGAGGTAAAAAATAAGTGTACGGTGTAAAAGTAGAGCTCGAAGAACTGGATCATACTTTGGATAACCGTCACAGCGATGGATTTCAAGAGTCTTATCATTTGCAAATATTTTCCACAGACTCTGAGGACACTTAAGGTTGTATTGGTGACGATCGGGCCACTATGTTTTGTTTTGTGTTTTTTCTTAATCACTTTTACGTGATCCGATTCGTCTACGTAATCGTGTCTCAGTTCTTCAGGAATATCTTCATCAGAATCGTCCGAAAAGTATCCTGATAAATCGTCCTGAAAAACCCGTCAATTTAAATTATCCAAATTCGAAAGTCATATAATTTTAAACACATAAAGGGTCAAAGTAAATACAAAAATAGAATTTTGTCTGGGAATTAAAAAATACAAAAAATAAAATTCTTTACCCCAGCATTAGCTAGAATATCTTCATCCATTGTCTCGTCCAAACCAACATCAAAAGGCGAAGTTCCTCCGTCGAAACACCTCTGCAACCATCCATTAGTCACGCAATTTTCATTTTCAGACAAGCTTGAACTCTCGGAAGCATTCCAGTTCTTAAAGCTGTTTAGAATAGGTTTCAAGCTTTTGAATTCTTGAAGCTGTGTCGCAACGAAAGTAGGTTTCACGGGACAAATCTCCCAACCATCGTTCTCCAAAAATATCCGCAACTCGTCTAACCTTGAGATGTGGTAATTCGAAAAATAAGACAGGCATTGCTTCCTGATGCACTCCTGCAAGTTCTCAGACTTGCTAGCGCATAATTCTTCGCCAACTTTCATCAGTCTGAAACGTTCACATACAAAATAATTACATTAATTTAAATGAAATGTAAAGCGGGATTGCTGCAAAATCTTAATACCATTAATTCAATTAAACCTGCTCACCTATTAATGATTCCCAAGACCTGTACAAACTGTTCAAACTTAAAATTCGACAAATCCGTGCCCATAAAAGTGGAAATTTTCGTTTCGACATCATGCCAAATTCTAACAACTCCATTTTCCAGCTTTTGCTTAACGTACTGCTTATTAAAATCCGCTTCTAAATCTTTATTCTCTAAAGTGTCCTGCTTCGCCTGATGTTCACGTGAGCCATGCCACCTAACTATCAAATAATAAGAACTGAGAATCGCCCACATGGATTTACAAAGTTCCGTCAAGCAAGGAATGAAATTTTCCTGTGATATCGAGAGACATAACTGTTTATACTGTCTTTTCATATCTCCACCAGCAAAGGAATGAACAGCCGTAAATGCCGTATTATGAATAGCTGCCGTAAAGTGCATATGGAGTTGATCCATTGCAGTTTGAGATTTTCCCAGAAGATTGTAGGCTTCCTGAACGGAAGAGTAGGTCGTCACATCAAACTGCGTGCACATTTTTGCTAGAGTAACGTCTAAGGTTTCTTCAACTTGCTCTAAAGTGTCTTGGAGTTTTCCATTCAAAGCTGCCACACAGTGGAAATGTTTAAAAGTTTGCGCAGCATTTTGACATTCTAAAAGCAAGGAAATTGCCCCTGGATAGTTTTCTTCATTCAAAAGTTCCTGTAGACGATCCTCCGTCCGTTGCTAAAATTCAAAATTCGACTTAACTTATTTACCCTAGTTTATTTGACTTTTTAAAATCAAAATCTGAGTTCGGAATTTTAAAACCTAGCGGGGTGGCAGTTTTAATCGAGAAAAAAAGTTCCCGGCCATTTCATGTTTTTTCCTGGTTCGCAAACATTCTTTACGTCATTTAAATTCAAAAATTCGAACGGTTAAAACTCAAAATTTGTTTCATATGAAGTAATGAAAACTGAAATACAAATTAGATCACTCAAAGTGGAACTCTTTTGAAATTTAAACTTTAAAAATTGAAGCTTAACCAATTTTTAATGGAAATGCTCAATAATAATTTATACGTACAAAACAGAAGATTTTAACACTTTTCAATTAAACAATTCAAAACGTATAATTTTCAATGCTCTGAATTGAATAATGAATCAATAAATTTTCAAAATTATATCATTATATCATTTTAAGCAATTTTAATTTAGAAACATTAAAAATTAAACCATTTAACATTTCTTTTTTTAAGTTAAATTATTTTTATTTTCAAACAATTCAGTTTCAAATTATTCAATTTCAAATATTTAATATATAACTGCTTGTTTTAAATGAACAGTCAGATATGTTTTACTAAATAATAAAAAGGTGTTTTTTTTAAATTAAAAAATGCCAAAATAAATCTGTTAAAAATGGAATATTTGAGACTGAAAAAATATTTGAATAGGATTTTAAATTGAATTAAAGCGTTTAATTAATAATCGATTATTTTAAAACTATTGAATGATTGAAAATAGTTTATAAAGTTTCAATCGGACGTTTAGGTTTGTTCAACTACTAAGGCTTGCGAATTTAAACAGTTCAATTTCCATCGTTAAAATCTACAAGTAATTGTTTAAGTTTGGACAGAATAATCAGAATCGTCTTGTAAAATCAATTATTGTTTCATTTTTAATACTCAAACTACAGTATAATTTACAAAATTATTATTGAACTTATATTTACAATTGATCAACTTAAAAAGTTTTTTATACAAAATTTTCAATTTCAAACGCTTTTCATTTTTAATTGTTTAAGTGTTCAAACCTGCACTTTAAAATTCTTTAAATTGAAAATATACGCTTAAAAATAAAAACCGAAAGACCGAATCCATTTATTTCAAATCATGCAGGCCGTTGGGTGACACGTTCAACATTGGCTTGCTAATGAAATATGTCCTATATTTGCAATTTTTGAGATATGTATTAGAGTTTTTTTGTTTCAGTTCATCTAGTTTTTGCACTCTTTTAAAATCCACAAACAAAATTAAAAGATAAGAAAAAATGGTAAAGTGATTTTGATTTTCTGAAAATGAGAAAAAAAATTTCGCAAAACCTCCAACTTTTTTTCTGAAATTTTTAGGCACAATAAGTATAAGTATAGTATAGTCATTATAGAAAAACTATGTACCTCAATCGCCTTTCCATTTTCCCTCTAATCCTTCTCCAAATCTAAACAATTTTCCTAGCTTTTTCGATAATCAAATTCGTTGATTCCCTCAAGCCATTAGAAATATTCATCTAGATTTTTCAACGATCAAGATATTCAAAATTTCATACTTTTTAATTTGGAAAAGGATTAGAGGGAAAATGGAGAAGCGCAATCTGTTGGATAAGACTAAAAGACAAGTTTCCTACATAATAGTCTAAAAAACGAAATTCTCGCATTTCTGACAAAAAACAACACATCAATACAGCAAATTGTCTTTTTTAAGGCACATCTACATGCCAAGATCTTCAATTTGAGCCGCCTTCGAAAAAAAATCGGATAATTTTTAGTGTATGATAAAACCTGTACAAAAAGGTACTACATAGGTACTAGTATAGTCTATTTATCATAAAGTTTCCATTTGGTATTTTTTGTTTTCCGGGAGAAAAAAATTATTTTAGATATTTTTGGAAATATTGCCCTTTTTGACATTTTAAGTTTGTTTTTGTACCAATTTATCAAGTTTTGTTCAGACTTTCGAAACCGAGGAGACAAAAGAAGAAAATATGGCAAAGCTATTTCGATTTACAAAAAATGAAAACACGAAGTTTTCTCATAACAGCTGCCTTTTTTCCGTTAAAATTTTGAGGAGTGATAGGTAATATACAGTTCTATCAATAGTTTTTGATGCATTATATCGTTCTGTCCAATAAAATAATATTTTTCTGAATTGCAGTAAAAAATAAAGGTCAAATAAAATAAATGCGAAAGAAGTAAGAAAAAATACAATTTTGTTTCTCTAGGAATAAAAAATCACCTCAGATTTCAGATTTATAGTAACTTAACTACATATTACCTATCACTCCTGAAAATTGCAAAAAGGGCAAGATTATCAACAGAAAAAATCAAAATAATTTGTTTCTACTGAAAAAACAATAAAATATGAAAAGTGAAATTAATGGTAAGTAGACTATATTAGTACCTATTATTTCTAAAAATGTCAGGAAAAAAGAATGGGGTATTTGGGAAAAAATTATTTTTCTTATTTTTAACAAATCCAGATAACTTTAACATTTTTTATTATTTTTAAATTTAGTTTTGTTATGGGTTTTGCAAGAATGCAAAAAACGGAATAAACTGAAACAAGAAAAAGCTGAATATCTCAAAAATTGAAAAAATTTGACGGTTTTTAAAGTAAAATTGGTAAAAAAATTCATTTTACCTTTGAAATTGAAAAAAAATCGTAAAAATGTAGCTCTGTTAATTAAAAAAATTACGTGTCTCCTAATTTTCCACGTACAAAAACATATTTCATTAGCAAGCCAATACTGAACGTGTCACCCACCAGACTGCATAATTTAAAAGTGGATTCGGTCTAAAATGGCAAATTGTTTAACTAAAAAAATTTAGAATTACACATTGTAAACTGAATGATTTTATAATGGAAAAAGTTAACAATTGAACTTAAAATTGAAAAAAATGAAATTAATCATGTCATATGAAGCTTGTGATATTTCAAGTGATTATATAGGTATTTACTGTCATATCCCGATTTCAAAAAATTCCCTGTCATTTCACGGTTTCCCGGTCCAGCGACTATCCTGAACTAAAGTCGTGGCCAAAAGTCGAGGCCCCTCACTTATTTTGATTGCAACTGACTCAAAAACAATCTCTGGATTGTTTAATATAAAGCTTCTGAAAGCTTAAAGTCTTCTGAATTCTACGATATGTTCACTATTATTCTAAAAAAATGTTGTCAATAGTTAGAGGGCACAACATATAAAAAAACAGGGGTAACCTTTTGATGACAATAGTAACTTCAGGAGCAAGCCGACTCCCCTGAATAGATGTAACAGAGTTACTATTGTCATTGAAAAGGTGCTTTCTTCTACCACTTGTCCCGCTGTGCGGCCCACATGCCAAGACTGATTAAAGTCAGAAATATTCCAAATGATATGTCTTGCGTAACAATAATTTTATCATAAATTTAATTATTGCACTGCACACTCATCACAAAACTGCACATTTGGAGCCATTAAACAGCTTCATATCTTCATGAGTTCCCAAGATAAAGTATTTGTAAATAGTAAATTATTGAATATTTCAGAAGCATGTTGAAAGAATATCCATGATTTTTTTTCAGATTTTTCCTAATGTCGATGTGGGAACAGGTGGAAGACGACTCTTGAAAAAGGAGGCCGAAAACCCCTGTTTTTTTAGGTTTTGCCCTAAATCACTATATCACTATTGACAAAATTTTTTTAAGAAAAAGTGATCATACCCTTGCATACGGGAGACTTTAAGCTTTCAGAAGCTTTATATTAAACAATTCAGAGATTTTTTTGATCGTGTTTCAATCAAAAGAAGTGAGAGGCCTCTACTCTTTGCCCCGACTTTAGGTTTTATGTAAATAGGAGAATACCTAACTAGCAAACTAATACGAGTAGAAATATCTTTTAATAAACTCACGAGAGTCTTAATTGTATTTAAACTGCTGAGTAAGTCCTCGATAATCTGTCTTTTTCGATAGTGGGCGAGAATTCCTAGACTAGCAGTCGTAAATTGCTTCCTGGCTAAATTCAAATCCGCTCTTCCAACTCTGCAAATAGCTAAAGTGTCTTGGAGCTGCTCCTGCACTAATAAAATTCTTTCAAACTCTTCTTTACAGTCACTTTGTTTCTGGAGAATCAACTGAAGCACCTTCTTGGAAACAACCTGGTGTTGTTGCTTCAATTTTTTATAATAACGTTCTATGTCCTTGGAGTTTAATACTTTTGGAAGCTTTTCAAGTTCATACCTACAAGGGTCGAAATCACTATCGGCTTCGTAATAAATTTGTTCGATTGATTCTAATATTTCTTGGTCGGGAACTGCTTCACTTTCAGTTGATTGTCCAGCTTCGGAATGACGATCTTCATGGTTATGAGATTCACTCTCACTAGGAGGATTTAATAAATCCGGATGAAGGCCCATAGATGGTATTTTTGGTTGATTCTTAAAAAATATAAAAAGTTTTCTTTATAACTCTGAAAGTATTTTTAGGGAAAGGAACATTTTTCAAGGACACACGCAAATTATTTTCAGCCAGATATACGCAAAATTGTATACATTTCATATTTTCCGAAAATTTTAATTTATTTGTAGTCAGGAATTTGAAATTAATTATGAGGTGTGTCTACTTAAAAGCAAAGCGAATAGGAGTTCAAAGAGAATGTGGAATACTGGAGAAATCCGAGGTCATGAATTGTTCGCGCTATTTTTCATTGAGAAACAATTTTTTTCATGGTGTTTAAAACATCGTTCCTCCATGATATGCCAACATTTCAACATTAATAAATTGTAAATAGATATAAAATAGAGTTGCTCGTTCTGCAAATTGCAACACACGTCTTTAAATGATTTAATTGCAAAACAAGCAACATAACCAAGAACCAACTACGTATGACATATAACTGCGTATATGACGAACAAAATTCCGTTCTCAAAAAAGAAATGAGGAATCACGTGTGTAGTGATTTCAATCCATATTTTGATATGGCACATTAAATCTGGAGAAAATGGGAAATCTAACCTGTTTGTTGAGGAGGCCTAAAAATTTAAATTTTAGGTCCTCCATCATAATGGAGTTTTTGACAGACAAGCTGAGCTTCTTTTTATCCATCTGTTTGGTTATCGAACGCTTTCTAGTTAAACTATATAATATATCACTATTCGCCGATAATGAGGTTAAAATAATCGTAAGGAATGTCAATAGCTGTCTTCATGGTGTTGTCATTTTCGACGTTGTTTCCTCCCTCTTACGAACTCTTTTTCTCTCAGCTCCTCTGTTTTCTGGATCCACGTATTTTCCACTTTTAAACACGTCCAAGGCTCTCACTTCTTTGATTTCAGAAGCACACATCCAAAGAAGTTGACAGAAGTTGTATAAAACTGTCAATGATGTCAGTGTGGTAAATACAGGTTAGGATTGCCATGACAGTTGGCACCTGTCACTCGATTCACCAATCCAGTGATGTAACTAGTAGCTTTTGTCGGCCCCAACTTAAATTTGTTGTTGACCCCCACAAATCTTTTTTATAGGGTTTTCCGACAAAAACTGCTTGCATTCTTCAGCCAGAAAAGAATTTTTCACTAAATGCAGCGTCTAAAATTAAACAATTTTATGTTAATAGACGTTAATATGTTGCACTCTGTTTTTCTTTGACCCAATCCCAAACAATTAGATATTAGATGCTACTGCTTCCACCGTTGATCAAGCTCAAGGACGTCAGCACACTCAGCTGTCAATCTGTCATAACATAACCTCAATGCCGAAGTAACGTAAGACCGTGAAGACCGTGATACCCGGCTAGTAAAATAATTTAAGTAGTTCGTTTAATTCGGTCTTCAGATTTAACAGCTGTTTAAGAGTTAAATTGTTAAGCAGGTAATTTCTGGTTGACATATAAAAAATAGTTTTTCTGATAAATAAAATGGAAAGAGCCGTATTGCAGGTTGGAGTAAGCTCAAGTATGTAACTTTTCGGAGCTTTGTACTTTGCATCTACTGAAATGCACTTAGATAGTTTTGAAAAAGTCAGGAAAGGTGTACAGAATGCCCGGGCCAAAATCACGTAATAGAGGTCAGAGGAAACCGAATTTGAGCAAGAAAAAGGGGCCGCCCAAGACTTTGGGAGGTTAGGATCTTTCGTTATTTTTTGCTTTATCTTTTAGTTGGAGACACTTTACAGTTTAATTTCGATAAAGGTCGAGTAATAGGTATTTTATTCTTTTATAGATGTTACTATCAATGATTTTGCGAATGCGTCTACTGGATGTCACTCAAGGTTGAAAAAAGCTGTGGCGAACGTTGCATCCGAAGGTAAATATTTCATTTTACAATATATTAATGCATCTGTATATTTTTGCATATATTTATAGTAGTTCTTGATTCTATGCATATTTGTATGGTTCTACTTCACTAATTGCATTAATGAAAATATAATCACTAAACACTTTAAAATTAAATATTTTTAAAGTTTCTGTTGGTTGCTGTCTTTTTAACTTCCATGGTGAAAAAAGTATCAATAGTTCAAACTTCATACATAATGTTTGTTTCTTTTCAAATTAGAACGATTTTAAATACAAATAGTTTTGAATTTTTTTTACTTTCAATTGTGATTAATTGCAGTCAAGCAAAGATTGATTATAACTGAAGACCCAGTAACTGAAAATGATGATTTCCTTGAAACAAAACAAAATGGCACGAGTTCTAGCGAAGGTATATTTACTAAAATTTAAATAATTAATTAATTTAAAATGTGCACTTCAAACATATTAAAACACATAATCATATTATTCTTTTAGGGAAAATCACTAAAGGAAAGGCTGCAATTCCTGTTCAGGAGCAAATCGAAGAATCAGATGAAGGTAATAATTTTTTCTCAACGTCTTTGATAAATAATTATAAAATCAAACTGATTATAGTATATATGATTTTTCATAATTATGTAGGGAATGATTATCCACTGGATCTTTGGTTTCTCATATCTGAGCATATTTGCCCTGAAACAGTGGGAAAGTTTGCTAGCATTTGTAGAAAATCGAACTACGTGACACACACAGCAAAATTCTGGTTTCACCTCTCAAAGCGGTAAAAATATTAATAATTTGATTGTGAACGAGATCTTCGAAATTATGTTTAATAGTTTAATTTTTAATAATAAACAAATAATTTTTTAGATTCCACAGATCGGTAACTGGTTTACCGCAATATTTACAACCTGGGCGTATTAAACGTCTTTATGGACTCAGAGCTTGTGTCATTCGAGCTCTTTACTTTAGCTATTACCAGTTCTTAAAAGGCCCGGACAATAAGTCACATATGGAACAAAAAGACCCACATTCTTTGGTTAAGCGACGATGTTCTCTCATGTGGCATAAGGTTAAATATCTCAAAATTATCCACATTAGAGAATTTGCATGCATGTTTTGTATCATATAATAAGAACGCATGTTTTTTAATTTTAAGTACTCATCACTTATAGATTTTGTAGAAAAACTTTTGTGATTTTAGAACGTTGTAAATGATTTACAGAAGTTCCTTCAATTATAACAAAAAAATTCCAGTAAATTCAATATGAATGGCACCATTATTCTTTTAATTTGCATACCGTTCTTTAAATTAACAGATCAGTTTTCTTATTTTCAAAATGTGACTCACCGCGTGTGACATAATCCAACATCGTACTTTCAATTTAAAAAAAATAATTTTAAACAAGCAAAAGATACATTTTCATAGTATTTTCGGAAAAATTACCTTTCACTATTTCAATTTAATTGGAATTTTCTAAAAGATTTTATTCACCGCGTTTTATAAGCAGGGATTTCTAAAACAAATGTTGTATTTTTTAAATTATAAGGTTTAAAAAATCAATTATTTAAAATTGAAATATTTTTGATTGGAACATTTCAAGAATTAAATAATAATTCTACATAAAGTGTTCAAAAGCTAAAAATTGTATTGTCTAAAAATGTTTCCTTTCATCAGTTTTAATTTAGAAATTAAAAATGAAATGTTTGAATTTTGAAAAGTTTAATCAACAATTTGAAAATTCTCATTTTTTAAGCGATTTAAATTTACTTAAAATAATTGAAATTTTAAAGTGTTTGAATATATAGAAAAAAGTTTTAATATCACAGTTCTTGATAATTACAATTTTTTAGTTTTACACAAAGTTTGGATTTATTTAATTTTCAACGTTACGCAGTAGAATATATTTTTTATTTTTAATGTTTCCCACTTAAAATTACTACGTTCGAATATTTTTTTAGAATAATTCAATATTAATTGTTTAAAATTGGACATTTTTCCATTTTGAACAGCAAAAATACGGTGAATTTAATTTTTAATCTTCGAAAAAATGGTATAAATAATTGTCATGTTATATTGTAATAACAATTAAAAATTCTAGAATTTCAGATACTTCGACTTTGAAAAATTCACTTCAGTTTTCAATTTCAAATTGTCAAATTTTAATCGTTTTGTTAAAAAGATCTTAGACAAGACCATATACAACTATCAGTTAATTAATCGTTTTGAATTTAAAGTTATTTAAATTCAAAATTTAAAAATTATTTAATTTGATAGCTTTTAATTAGAAATAATAAAATTTTAATTCCTCCGAATTTAACAAAATGAAACAAAAAAAGTAATCATGATATTTATTCGTTTCATTTTAAAATAAAATTAGTTTACCATCGTCCACAATATGCAATAATTAGTTGCCCTATTCATGACATGCAAATTCTCTATTCATTCGTTTATTTACGGTTCTGAGTAACATTAATATTGTTTGTTTTCAGAAAGGGGAAACCCGATGGTTCTTCTTTTTTAAATTAAAAGAATTAAAAGGAGGTTGTAAAAGGTATGCTGGCGTTAAGCGGTTAGATGAAAATAGTAATCAAAATTATGAATTTAATTCCCACAACGATGTGATGTTTAACCCAGAGGAAGGATGCAAGGTTCTCCGAGTAAGTTTTTCACGAAGGGTTGATCACTTTTTAAATATGATGTACAAGCTTTTGTGAAATTTTTTCAAATCTTTCTGAAAGTGTTTGAAAGTCTTTGTGAAATTTTTGAAATCCTTATGAAATATTATGAAACCTTTTAAGATCTTTGAAATCTTTGTGAGATCTTGGAAATCTATGTGAAATATTTAAAATCTTTTGAAATCTTTGTGAAATATTTGAAATTCTTATAAAATATTATGAAGTATTTACAATTTTTTAAATCATTTGAATTATTTGTGAAATCTTTGAAATATATATATATATATATATATATATATATATATATATATACCATTAAACCATTTCCCTTTCAGGGTAGGCGTGACACTACCCGGTTCGGGTAGTGTTTCTAGGTTTTTCTTGTAGTTATAAATAACTACAAGTGTGGGCTCACCACACCCACGATGTGCCAACAGCACTCATGTCAGTATTCTTGAATGGTCACCCATCCAAGTACTAACCGCGTCCAACGCTGCTTAACTTCAGTGATCTGACGAGAATTGGGTTTTTCAGCGTGGTATGGCCGTTGGCATCCTTGTGAAGTCTTTTTAAATCTTTGAAATCCTTGTGAAATCTTTTTAAATCTTTGAAATACTTATGAAATGTTCATAAAATATTTGAGATCCTTTAAAACCTTCGAAATATTGGTGAAATATAAATATTTGGAATCCTTATATAATCTTGTGAAACCTTTTAAAATCATTGAAATCTCGTGTAAACTTTTAAATTCTTGGAAACCTTTGCGAAATCTTTTTAAATATTTGAAATATTTTTGAAATCTTTGTAAAATAATTGTGACTTCTTTTAAAACCTTTGAGATACCCTGAACAATTTTATGAAATCTTTGAAGAATTTGTTAAATGTTCGAAATATTTGAAATTATTGTGAAATCTTTGAAATCCTTATGAAATCTTGTTAAGTCTTTTCAAATCTTTGAAGTCCTGGTGAAATCTGTTAACTATTCCTGAAATCTTTCAAACATGTGTGAAATATTTGAAATTCTTCTGTAATCTTTCTGAAACCTGGAAATCTGCTGTACACTAGAAAGTTGATTGGTCAACTCCTGGGCTTTTAAAAAATGTTATACCAGAACTGTTATACATGCTAAGAACAAAGTATCATTTCTTGAATAAAATGAAAAGATTGAATGTAGCACCTTTAAAATTCGAAGATTAAAAAACTGAAATTGATTAATTTTCAATATGTTTCCAGGTTACTTGTTTACAGTACAGTATGGTGCCATCCGTGATTGGTTTGACTCTGCAAACAGTATCAATGCACTTATCTCCAGGATTCGAACACCATCGTCTAATGCTCGGATTTGGGTCTATTTACGTGCCGAAAACCCCGACGACAGTGATCACCTTAATCGGCGTGGTTCACATTGACGTCTTTGATTGGTGGCAAACTCAATACCCATATCAGCCAGTCGAATTCAAAGTCCCTCAAAGCACTCCTAAAACCCCAACCTACGACTCTTGGGAACAAATTTATTCAGGAATCAGGGATCGGGAATCTTTAATTTATGCGTGATCTTTAACGTAACGTTTAAATTTATTTTTGTTCCGAGCGAAAAGAGAAAAGACTGAGCGGTGCAGTAGAAAGTAACAGTTTTCCAATCATGTATCTAGTTTTTAAATGCTAGGTTTCCCAGTTTATTTTCTCATCTGTATTCTGAGTTGATTTTCAAGGGTTTTCTGTTTTGGAAATGGATAGGTCTTTAAAGTGAAACTTCGAAAGTTTAAAAGAGTGCAAATCCTAAATGTATTCAAACTCGATGACAGTACAAGTTCTTAAAGAATAAAACAGACTTTGTCATACAATCAGTGTGAATTTTGTTTATACATGTATAAATAAATGCATTATTAAAAACGAATGTTTCCTTTCAATATGAAAAAGCGTTATAAATTAATGATAAACAAATTTCACTATCGGTTAAACGGAAATGAGTTAAAATTAAGTAGCTCCTTGAATTAAAATCGTAGCAGAGAATGAACCATATTCCTCAGGCACTTCTGCAGCTCACTTACAATTCCATAATACTTACTTAAATGATTATAATTATTCTAACAGTATGATGTAAAAATAGAATCACTAACTACTTATTATCTTTATTTGCGACAATCCAAGGGTGTTTTTTCACATCCACTAGTGGAATTCTTTCACTGCTCTCCTTCTTGATGAGCTGAAATAAAAAGTTTTATTTGTTCAATGCTTCTTTGAATTTCAGTCGCGAAATTAATTTTCAGTATAGAAAAATTATAAGCCTACCCTTGAAATCAGATCTTTAGCTCCTGAGGTAACTAGCGATGGCCAGGGAATTTTCACAGCTCTAATTTTCTCGTAAGTTTCTTGTTGAGAATCACTAAGGAAGGGAGTTCTTCCTACGAGGAACTCGTAACAAAGAATTCCTAAGCACCAATGGTCTACGAAGATGTCGTATCGTTGGCAAGTTACCATCTCTGGGGGAAGATAATCCAAAGTACCGCAAACTGTATGACGTCTGAAAATGGTAAACCAGTAATTTATTGTTTGTCCTTATATTTGAATATTTACTTATCAGATGAGTGTTTTCTCTACGAAGAAAATAGAAAATTTCAACCTGACATTCATGCTATCATTTAATACAAACGAAAAAAAAATGTTACTAACTTTGTACTAGGTGCGTGGACAGACCATCCAAAATCTGCCAATTTGATATCTCCTCTGAAAGTGAGCAGCAGATTTTCTGGCTTTATGTCCCTGTGTATGACGTTCATCTTGTGACAATAATCGAGTGCGTCTGCGACTTGATAAATGTATTTCGCAGACCTTAAATGAAAAAGAATTGAAATAAGAAATTGAAAACTGAATTAAATTAATTTTTTAAATAGTTAAGTACTGCCGTGATTATGAAAAAAACACCGTTAACTGCAAAAAATCGAAAAATTAGTTTTTTATATCGCTGAAATTGTGAAAAAAGATACACCTGATTATTAAAATAATTTTTTTAATTGTTAATAACTTTAAACATAATTACTGCATTAGTTTTGGGAAACACCGCTAACTGCAAAGATTGAAGAGTTGTGATTTAAGAGAGAGCCATAACGGACAGTTATGGACTTTACTAAAATATCGGCCGGCTATCTCGAGAAATAAGGTTTGTATTTCGAGAAACGCCGTAACTGCATTTATTATAAGTTGAAAAATGCAAGATTATTATTGCAACTCTGTATTTTTATAATTAATAACGGTATTAAAGTAACAAGAAGTTATATTGTTGAAAAATGTAATAAGTAAAACATAATGCTTCTAAACTTTTTGAGTTGTTTAAAGTGAAAACAATTAGCTGGAAATTTTCAATAGAAATTACTTAAAATTGTATTAACGACCAACAGCGGTGTTCCTGATCGAATTACCTCTGTTAAGAGGATCTCGTCATAATTTATTTGAGCTTAAAAATTTGTTAGAATTATTATTTTATATTTAAATTTATGTAAAACTTTGTAATTTATTTCAGACTTAACATTTAAAAAATGTATTTTGTAATATTTTATTCGTTTGGTAAAATCTCTTTGATTATAATCCAATTGTGTTTAAAATGTTTTCATTTTTAGTCAATAATTTCGAGTTTTGCTGTTACTTCATACATTCGGAATTTACGTACATTTAACAAATAATCATGAATTAATTCCACTAGAATTTTGTATTAATTGTTATTCCAGAAATTTAATAACATTTATAACATTTTTATCTATATTTACTTATATTTACTGAAATTTATAACATTAATATCTACTTGGCTGATTCAAAGAAAAGTTTAAAAAGCACGAAATAATTATTGATATTAATAATAATATAAATAATAACAATAATATTGAAGAGTTTACATTTGCAAATATTCAAAATTAACGAATTTGAAATTGAAAGTCGTTAACATTGCAGGATTTTCAAATGTAATTCTCAAAATTATTTTATTAAAAAAGAAATGTTTAAAATTACATTCCTTTAAAATATAAGTCTTAATAATGGAATAATTTGCAAATCTATATATTTTTAATTCAATGGTTTTTCAAAATAACTGATTTTTGGATTCACAAGAGGTTTGAGCTTTTTTGTTCAAAAATAATGTTTTGCAAAGATTGCAAACAATTTTTCCAAATTACATACCTTGAAAATATAATTCTTGAAAACTGAATACTTGTATGTAATATGTTTTCAATATTCAAGAGTTGTAAAGCTGCAAATCGCTAAAATTGAATACTTTTTAATTGTAACTCTTTAAACTTATAAAAATTTGAATTGCCGATCTTTAGAATTGAAGATTTCCTAATTTTAAACATTTACAATTTAAAAAAATGATAAGTTTTACGTTAAAAAATTGTACAATTTTGATGATTTACATTTTTAATTTCCTGAATTTGAAAGATTTAGAATTTAAAACTCTTGACTTTGATCTTCAAAATCATCACAATTTGAGAATTCTTATTTATAGATACATCTTTCAAAATTCGAGAATTTTCAATAGTAAATCTTCCAAATTGAAGGGTTTTAAATTGCAAATCATTAAAATTGAAGAATTTTCCATTGTAAGTCTTCAAAATTAAACTATTCCAACAACATATTCCTAATTACATACCTTTAAAATATAATTCTTGAAAATTAAATATTTGTAATTCCATATTTTCAACATTCAAGAATTGTATATTGTAACTTTTTAAAATTGCAGAACTTTGAATAGTAAACCTATTAAAATTGTTGAGTATTTAATTTTTTAAATTTAAAATTGAACATTTAAACATTAAAAATAATATGTAATATTTTATAATAATTATAATTTCGTAATTGAATAATAATTCCATTATTTCATATTCTTTTGCCGTGAACGGCGTTCTCTTAAATTACGGCAGACTTGTTTCTGAAGTCCTTAAATTCGAAGAGAGCCGTAATTGTCGGTTACGGCGTTTTCCCGAATTTCAGCATGCCAAGCAACACCGTTAACTGTATTTTCAATCATGAATTATCATTTTGAAACAATTTTTTTGCAGAAATTTAAAGATCATATGCAAATCAGTCAAGAAAAACAAAAAAGTTCAGAAAATTAATTAGAATCCACGATACACGCAAATAAAGATTCGAATAGTTTTTGTCGATTTTGTCGGCTTCGTTCATTTTGCAGTTAACGGTGTTCTTCCAAATCACGGCAGAGTAAAGTATTACTAAATGGAAAACTGTTTTTCAGAAAATAAAAATGCTTACAAATGCTCGTTGAATCTTTCTCCAGGCTGGCGTTTTAATTCTTTGTACAATTCGCCCCCTGCTGCGTATTCCAGTACCAAGTATATTTTTTTATCATCGTGGAAGTAAGTGAGTAGTTGTAAAATGTTAGGATGACTGCAATACAAAATATACGATAAGAATATAAATAACCATGTAACTTGAATTTGACATTTTTTTAAATATGAAATAAATTGCAATGAAAGAACAATACCTTAAATGAGACTGAATTTCAATTTCTCGTAAGGCTTGTTTTTCGACTTTGCCTTTGACGAGTTCAATTTTGTAAAGCGTTTTCAGTGCAACCATATAATGTGTCGATTTTTCTCTAGCTAGGAACACGCGACCGAATTTTCCACGACCTAGAGGAGCTCCAACTTGAAAATCGTCCATTGACCAACGGAAGCTGGAGTAAAAGATTTAAATTGGAAAGATTGAGTTGAAAAATTTAACAAAAATAATATAGAAATACAAGACAGTAATATTTTGAAATATCTCATTATTTGTAGAGTATTATACTACTGAAAAAACTAGAAAAACTTACCTTCTGCCACGACCTTCAATGTGCATAGCCATTGAATCAAGAGTTCGTTGGACATCCTTTTTATAAATATCCGGAACGTGGTCCGAAACTTTGAATACTGATTCCATCATCTTGTCGAAGTCTACTTATCGTACTGTCAGTTCTTTAAAAGTCTTTAAATCTAGAAGAAAAAAGGGATTAAACCTACTTTATGTAAAACTGAAGAAAGTTTTTTGATAATTTTACGTTCAAATCCTTTACCATTCGAGTTCAAATCATAAGAAAATATTCTCGGAGAAATTCGAAAACACACTTCCGAAAAAATAAAAAATTGCCCGCAAAATCGAAAATCCATCACTTCGAGGTTAGAATTTCTCTACTCCAAACATTAAAAGACTAGTTCTTATACATAATACATCGCTTTAAACTTCGCTACTTGAAACACTTTTCTTAATAAATTGCAACTTTCACTTACCTTAAAATACCTTTTTTGTCACATAAATGTGCATAAATGCAACAAAACGATTCCCACTGCTAAATGCTCCGAAAACAGTTGCCAAACCGCCAAAATCAACAGAATTTTCAAAAATCAAAACTTACGGCCGCCATTTTTATGTCGCGCATGCGTTAATCCGAATAGCGGGACATTTAAAAATTGAGAATGGTTCTTTCAATTTTTATTAATATTTATAACAGTTTGTAGAAAATGGTACCACTTTATAGCCATTATAAAGTGTTATACATGGTTATACAGACTCCTCTTCAAGAAGAATCTCCACTACTTTATAACAGACGTTGATTCTGTAAAATCGAAATCACCACTTGAAGATAAGAAAAAAAAACACTTTTATGATTACTTATTGCTGATTCAACCCACACAAATTTGATTAGAAAAAGTTATATTATGCTAGGCTGTGGATTGCGATAAAAATGTAATCTTCAGTTTAAATAAAAAATAAAAACCTACTCCGGAGATATTGTGTTTCTGAATGAGTAAGATAAAGTTTTGATCTGAAAAAGTAAGCCAATTGCCAACAGGTTTTGAAAGTTGGGTTTCTGTAGCGATTGAAAATCCAATTTTCTATTTTTCACAAAAATAAAAACTTGCTCCCGACATATGGGGAAGCTAAATAAGAATAACAAATGTTTGATACAAACAAATTATTCTGTTCCGAGAAAATCAGTCTATAGTGTAACGGTATCGCACGGAGACAGGCGATTATTATTCGGTGAAAGGACCACAAAAAGAGGAAATTTTTTTTTCAATAAACGATAATAATTTTAAAAAATATTACTGTATTAAAAAACGATAATTCGAACATACTTTTTATCAAAACGTGTATTTGATTTTTAAAGAATTTTTTATGGAATAAGCCCATTTTCGAAGAAATCTTGGTTGTCTATATAGTTATGTACTGCCACAATTCAGTTAAAATTGTGTTATGGTGTGTAGGTTTTGTGTATCGTTTTGTGTATCACTTTGTGTATAGTAAATAACATTGATGAGTAAACAATATTTGATTAAATGATTATATTATACTATGTTTTTTCCGCGTTTGAAGACTATCACCCGAAATTAAAATTTGATAATGCCACTCACAAATAACATGAACATTCTCCCATCATAAAAGAAATAAATTATTTAAAAACATTTGTACAACGAAAAATTTTAATTTCGAAAAGTGAGTCATTCTTTTGCACCTGCGCACTAATTGACTACACTAGTCAAATAACCTCCAAAACGTTGCGTGACGTTGCAAGACGTCGCCGATGTCAAGTAAGAGACTAATAGTGAGGATTCATCTGTTCCAATCTGTTCTTCTTCATTATTCATGGTTTATGCAGATTCATGACTTCATGTGAGATTGAGTCGCAGCAAGTCTAATTTCTGAAATTTAACAAAAATCCTCAAGTCTGGAGTGTTAAAACGAGTGAAAATCGGAAAAAATCAACTTGGATTTACTCTAGTCGCATATTTATGTGAAAATCTTCGCGTTTTTTAATCGGTTTCTGGGTTTCTGTATCGTGAAAAATAGTCATAGTCGATACGTCGGAAATTTTGTACTAGACATCTCGGATTAGATTAGGGCTTTTTCACCTATTTTTGTCGGTATAAAAAATCAAATTGCGAGAAGTTGTGTCCCGTTTAGTCATTGAGTCTTCAGGAAAAACGGTGAGGCTTGGAAAAATGGGTAGATCCAGATCACGAAGTAAATCGCCGAGTAGGCGGCGTCACAAGAGTAAGCATTCACGGAAAAGATCAAAATCTCGTGAAAAACGTTCCAGCAGTAAATATTCGGAAAAAACGAAGGAACGCAGTTCGAAATCAAGGTAATTATTAGGGTAGAAATTTTCTTCTAGGCTGTTTTTTCATCCGCCTTAAGTCACCATTCTTATCCCCTCCCCATTTCTTCCATTCTCTTGTTTTGCTCCAATCGATGAAGTATGTCTGTAATCAACAACTCCCTGTCTATTTATTACTTCAAGTTGACTTTTCTAAATATTACGGCATGGAAATTCTAAAAAGCTGATATTAATAGACTGATGTAAATTCTTATCAATTTTTGAAGAATTAGAAAAATTGTTTTTTGGCTTTCTCAATGTGGCTTGCTTCAAGCATGGGCATTAGGCTCCAAATTTGTTCTTCGAATTTTCATGTATATTGCCCGGGAATTTGTTTGAATCCCTCAAAAAAATAAATGAATAAAAAAAATTACATCTTTTGACGTGGCGCAAGCCCCATGAAGCTTATCACGTATTTCCTATTAGAAAAAGACGTTTTTTTAATTTTTATTCAGAATCGTCAATGTTAGGTAAGTCGAGCTGAAACTTAACATTTCTCTTCACAATATTCCGTACAATGCGAATAAGAAATTTCTTTTTATCACTCCCATAAGTCAGTTTGATTGGGTCCCAAAAAACCCCATAAATGAACCATTCGTGTTTGCGAGTTTTTAGCGCTAATTATGATTTTTTTGCGATTTTGTTTAATACAAATTGTATTTCATACATAACTAGTTTCTACTGATAATTAGATGTATATATAAATTTTAAAAACAATTTTCGACTTATTTGCAACTTTTCGCTTAGAGCGAGGCAACATTCAACTAAATTTTAAAGAAATAATTTTGTAAACCGTTTATGATTATTTATAACAATATTCTCTTAGAATAATGCAAAAAGTTGAAGTTTAAAAAAAAACACTTTGTCCAATTTTCAATTAGAGTGAAGTAATAATTACATTTAACAAACAATTGTTTAAACAATTTATTATTAATAATAATCCATTTGAATAATGCTAGAAAGTTGCGGTTTTTTCTGAAATTTACCACTATTTATCTACTTTTCACTTGGAGTGAGATAATAATTAATTCAATTTACCAAAAATAATTATTTAAACAAATTATTGTTGTTTATAACTATCTTCTTCTGTATTAATGCTAGATAGTTGCGGTTTCTTCTGAAATTTTAAACTTTTTGTTCACTTGTCACTTAGTGATGTAATAATAAATGAAAGTTAATAAACACAATTGTTTAAACAATTTATTATTTTTTTAAATAATATTCTCTTTGAATAATGCTAGAAATTTGCGGTTTTTTCTGACATTTTAAAATTTTTGTCCATTTTTCACTTAGTGAGGTATTAATTAATTCAAGTTAACACACACTTATTTATACAATTGATGGTTGTTTATAGCTATCTTCTCTTAGACTAATGAACAAAAATAATTTTTTAAAGAGCATTGTATTTCTTTCAAAGTGAATTATTTTTACTCTTTTTCCAATGTATATGTATTATCATCGATGACGTGTTTTCTCCTGGGATAGGAGGGGGGTGGGGGGCTGATAGTAAAATGAGGGCAATTACAAATTTTTCTTTTAGGCTTTGCAATAAACTTCGCGTTGTAATTCAAAACAAAATTTTTACAAGTCATTTACAGACCTAGTTCTCCCACCTACTCATTATTCCATTCTTTGTTTTTCTCTTTCCGCCATTATTCTAAGAGAATATTGTTATAAATAATAATAAATGGTTAAACAAGTATTTCTTCAAAATTTAGTTGAATATTACATCTCTCTTTCTGAAAAGTGGAAAACAAGTTGAAAAATTCGGAAAAACCGCGACTTTCTAATTCTATTCTAAGATAAAATTGCTTAAAAAGAATAATAAATTGTTTTAATTGTATATGTTTGATATTTTTTTTTCTGTTGATCATAGAGAAAGATTCGAAAAATTAAGGTGTAAGAATCTTGATTTTTCTCGCTTATAACTCTTTGGCTAAAATGAAAATTTTACTGAGGGGTAATTCACAAAATATTTACGTGCTACGTTAGGGGGGGGGGATTAAAGATAAGGAGAGCTTTTCGTCGCTTTGAATACCTGTTTCTTTATTTTCTATCATTAAAATTGCAATGGATCAGTAATTTATTTATTTAACACAAAAATGTATTGCATGTCCAGGAGGGAGTGTTGTATATTTGACGAATTTTACTTATTTTACACAAAATCATTTTATACAAAATTCTAACACCGTTTTAACCTCACTATTAATAAAGACTAGTAGATCAAAACCGTCATTCCACCCACAAACTAAATTAAATACATCATGATTAAAAAAATGACCCTAAAATATAAAGCATGGATGCCATGAAAAGATGCCATTTTCAACAAGTGTTGAACTTAAGCCTCAAAAATCGAAAAAATTCTGAATTGTTTTCCAAGATTCTTGTCTAAAATCTGAGGCATAAATTTGATGGGGTCTCAAGAGTAGAAAAAAATTCTAAAATGTGTTTCAAGTTTCTTATCTACAATCTGAGTCATCAGTTTCTTAGGTTTTGATTTTAAGTAATTGCCAAAAAAGTTTCGTCAAGATATATTCTATATTATGTTGAACTCTGTTATATATTAACCCTTTAACGGCCTAGGTTTTTGTAGTGGTTTGGCACAGTTGATACATGGTGGATCTAAATTTATAGGTACTTAATGTATAAAAAAAAGCATTTTTAGAATTTTCCTACTCTCATAAGTAAACCCCATATAAAAAAACAACCCCAATTTCTAAAAAAATTATTATCTCATTTTCTCTTCTTTTATCCATCTCAGAATTGAAGAATAGGTATCTCGGAACACGTAGTAGAATTGTAAGAAATTTACGGATCATTTCAACCCTTATGAACTACCCGTGAATTGAGAAAAAAGCAATCACAATGCATAAAATGTTATAATTTAATTTCTTCTCATTTTATTCTGCTCGTAATTGAAGAATAAGTAGGTATGTAGTGCGGAACGTGCAGGTGTGTTAAAATAAATTTGTAGACGATTACAACTCTTAAAAACTACCACTGCATTCAGAAAAAAGCACCTCTAATGAATAAAAACATTACAATTTCATTTCCTGTTATTTTATCCTAATCTAAATTTATTGAAGCATGATTATTTTGAAATACATAAATATATTGTAAGAAATTTATGGACCATTACAACCCTCAAACTCGACCCCTGCATTGAGAAAAAGGCATCCCCAATGCATAAAAACATTATATCTCTTTTTCTGTTATTTTATCTTAAACTAAATTGAAGCATAAGTATTTCAAAACACATCTATCTATTGTAAAAAATTTACGGACCATTAAATCTCTTAAAAACTATCCCTTCATTGAAAGAAAGGCCCCCTAATGCATAAAAACGTTATAATTTAATTTCCTTTTGTTTCCTCCTTTTCGAAATTGAAGAATAAATAATCCGATGCAGGTAGTTATGTTGTAAGAAACTTGCAGATCATTACAACCCTTATAATATTATTATATTAATATCATAATAATATTAAATATAATAGTATTATATTTATTATCTAAATTTATCTAATTTATCATTGCTATTGCTAGGGGTGGCTTTTGTCATATTGTTATTGTTAGGTGTAGTTTTTCCCTTAGACTCTTTTTCACATAATTTTGATGTCCTTTCAAAATATATATGAACTGAACATCAATACAAGTAGAATTTTAGGCTCATTACCACTGCTAGGGGTGGCTTTCGGCATATTGTTACTGTTAGAGTTAGTTTTTCTCTTAGACCTAATTTGCACATAATTTTGATGTCCTTTAAAGATATATATGAACTGAACATCCATAAAAAGTAGAGTTTTAGGCGCATTACCGCTTTATTTTTTATTTCATTTCAAAACATATACGCACTGTTTGACAGGGTATAAAACTGAAGGGGTGCAACCCTAATGTTCGCCAAATTTGTGGTGATTAGAAGCATTTTTCCTCTTTAAAATGACGCCCTCACGATGCAGATATGTTCATTTTAAAGGAAGTTATGATTTTTCGAAGTAGGTGAGATCTAAATGCCCCACTGACCATTAAAGGGTTAAAGGATTTTACATTATTTTTCTGTAACTACTCCCGAGACTACTTATTCAGATATTGCAAAATGAAGTACAAATTTTAGTCTTTATTAATATTTTAATATTTATTATTTTATTGCTGATTTTGCAATAATGTTTATTAGCAGTAATTGATATATAAAATCATAAATATTAGTGGTAGAAAACTGGCTAACGAACTTGCCTTTTTTTTAGACCGCAAAAAAGTGTACCAAGAGAAAATTTGTTCGAAAAAGGCAGAGTTGTTAATAAAAACCGGTTTTTCTGACTCAGGGTGTCTCGAGACGTCAGCCACTAAGTCTCAATATTAGAACAAATTCTAAAATGGGTTCCAAGTTTTATGCTCCTAGCTGCCAGGGAAAGCAGTCGTTTTCAATCCCTAAATCTCGCTGAAGACTGTTTTCCCCGGCAGCTCGGGGGGTTAAACTTTTTTTTTTACAATTATTTGGCATCCTGCGCTATAAAACTCATGCTTTAGATTTTAGGTAAGGACATTTTTTTATTTTTGGTTTCACATAAACGTTGTTTCAATTTATTTCTTTAGTGTCTTTCTTTAATCATTCTTATTTAACTGAACAACAAATTAAGACATGGAAATATTTATTTTAGAAAAAGGTCACATTCCCCGTCTACAAGTACAGCTTCGGATGTATCCGATGATATTCACATTGTCAGTCACAAGAAGCGTTCCTATAGGGACAGAGAAAGGGATCGCAAAATGGATGAAGTTGAGAGACTGGCGGAAATGGAGAGGCAAAGGTGATTATGTTGCTCTATTATTTCTCTGTTCCTCTTGATTGTCCTTGTGTACCTGTACATGTAGTGATATTTCAAGCGAAACATTTATTACATAATATTAACCCTTCCTGACTTCAAATACAATGCAATCTCTTTTTATCATAGCACGTTTTTCTAAAAACATTATTGCCATATTTTAAAGTAAAATAACTATATTAAGCGATAATAAAAAGAGTTAGGAAGGATTAATACTAAAATATTGATCACTCAATAGTCTACACGTTGTTTTTGTCATTGTGTTGTCAGGAAAAAGAAAGAGTTAACGAACAAAATCCTCGCGTCGAGTGCGGTTGGGTAAGATTGTGTACATAACTTTTCTGGTGGTGGTTAACTGGTTTTCGATTTCCTGACCTTCTCTCTTCTGTGAGCCAAAAGTGCATGCCTTGAATCTTTACTCAATACCTAATTCAATATCTAATTCTAAAATTATTTTTTTTTAAACTTACTCTTTATTAAGGTGCATCACGAAATCCCGTTTGTTTTGAATTTTCTAAAACCTTGTAGATTTTACTTCTAGGTTTTAGAAAATCCAAAGAAAAGAAAGGGATTTTGAGATCGATCCTACTCTTAATTTGAATTTCGTGGAATGTTTCCAATATCAAAAATCAAATTTGCATGCTATCACTGAACTCATAAAAATTTGGATGTAGATTATTAGATATAGAACGAAACGCCCGATGCGTGTCTGCCTACAGGCGGCAGCGAGAGGTGGAGCAAAAGATGGTTGAGGAGGAAGCTGCGAAACGCATTGAGGAACTTGTACAGAAGAGGGTTGAAGAAGAACTTGAGAAGCGGAAAGAGGAAATCGAAGCTGAAGTTCAAAGGCGGGTTGAAGAGGCTAAGAGAGCCATGGAGCGCCAGATGATGGAGGAAATGGAATGGCGACAGGCAAAGCTGCGAGAAGAGGAAAAACGAAGAGAGGTAAGACCAATCCAAAGAAACACTGGCCTACGTTAGCCCAATCGCTGGAACTTTTTTCACACCTTTTCAACATTTATTTATTGACTAATGTCGACGAGATTTTAGACCAAAATGGGATTCGATCAATCATTTAAAAAAAAGAAAATTATCTGTTCGAGTTTTAACCAAAACTTTGAGGAGTCCAACCACAGATTTCTTCCCGGTCCCACGAAACTAAATTTGATTCTTTTTTAAAATTTTCACAACTTACTACTCGTAGCAAGAAATATTTAATCATTTTTCTCCATTCAAATATTTTGCAGTTCATTTTTTGTTTATATGTGTAGCACGTTTGACGTTTTGTACATTTTAAAAGCTTCGGATAGAATCCCTGAAGGACTATTTTTATTTCAATCCTCTTAAATTTCGTTATTAATAGGTCTAAAATGATTGACTTACCTTTGATCAAGTTTAGTTTTTGATTCACCTATATTCATTTATTTTTCATTGATGGTTTTCCATGAGGGACGAATCTCAATCGATAAAATTGACTATTGAAATGAAAGGTCAATAGTAAATAGTAACAGCGTTTGGGCTCGAAGCACTCTGGTTGAAAATAGCGAAAAGTTACGAAGGTGTAAACCTAAGTGCTTCTGCTTTCCAACATCCACCGAAGTCGCGTTGTTGGAAACTGATATTTCTCTCAATGGCACTGTGAAGGTTTTTCTATTATAGAAGCATGAGAGCTATTTGTGAACGGAACTCTGTACCTGTACATGTACATATACAATTATACATATCTATATTTATTTATAATTTATCAAACGTGATAAACTTCCGTGATACAGAATCCTGATTGGCATTTGTATTGTGGCTTGGAAAAATTCGTGTAAGCTTCAGTGTGAAGGTACAGATAAAAGGATTTCCCCATTCCTCAATCGTGTTAATCGGATTCGCCTCGATTACATGCCTACTTACAGTGATACCACGAATGTGAAAAGGAATGCTATCACCTCTTTTATGGACTTTAAGACGATACTCGAGAAATTTAATCCCGAAACTTTGTAATTCAGTTTGTTCCCTGTCGCTTGGTTAATCGAGGATAAAATAAAGATATTTCTCTATTGCAAAAATAGGACCAGTGGTATTCTTCCCTGGGTTTCCTACTGCTTAAAAAATTTATTCGTCCTGCGTCTTTAGCTTGTTTTAAAAAAGTTTTGACAGTTTTTCGTTCAATTTTTGTCTTTATTCTTAGTTTTTTCCGCGAAGTCTTATTTTTATTTTCCAAAATCCTAAGACTTGAGATTTCTTGGAATGTTTACCTAAAGCGATTTTTGCTTGGTGGGTTCTTAAGAAGAGAGTTTAGAATTTTGAAAAGTAAATTTTAATTTGATAAATTTAAAAGGTTGCTACATAGTTGGAAAATCGTAGAAGAGTCAGGGAATTTTTAATATTTTTTTTAATCACCATCGGTATTTTAATGCCCATTTTAGAATATTTATAATTTTATGTATTGTCTAGGATATTTAAACTTTAAAAGCTTTAAATTTTGGAAGAGTTCTTTCTAAAAAAACTTTTTCTTAATTTAAGGATATTTAAAGTTTTGAGAAAAATAAAAATTGGTCGCTTTAAGTTATGAAATTTATCCAATTTATACACTTTTAATTTTTTAAGCATTTAAATTTGAAGTATTTGAAAGTTTAGTGCTTTGGAGTTATCAGATTTAAATAGTTTATATTTCGGAAAGGAACAAATTTAAATGATCTAAATTAAATTGTTGGAACGAAAAAAAAAACCTTAACGTTTTGAATTTTCTAAGCAATTTTAGTTTTTAATTTTTGCTACGTTAAAGTTTGGAATCTTTTAAATGTGAGAGTTTAAATATTTAAAAACAATCAAAGTTGTAAGATATTTTGAAGACGATGAACTTTGCATGCGTTAAAGTTTGAAAATCTCAAAATTAGGTTATTTTAAATTTAGGTCTCAATATATGTTTCGAATTTATTAAACTGGACATTTTAAATTTTGGAAAAATTAGTTAGAAGCCTTAACATTTTACATTGATATTTAATTTATGGAAAAATAAAACTGAAACGCTTTGAAATTTGGAGGTTTTGCTTTTTGAGACGATTAAAATAAGTCCTAATAATTTTTGGAAGCGGTAAATTGAGAACGCCTTATTTATCTAAACCTTTTCAAGTAGGCTTTTTAAATTTTCAATATTTTGTAGAATATTATTTTGTATCAAATTTGAAAGTTTGAGATTTATATTGAATTCTTTTCGTGCGATTTTGTTTATTTAAAAAAGACTAGATTGAAAAGTTATTTAATTTTTAAGTTTACAAGTTAGAAAAAAAGAATTAATCTCTCAAAGTAGTGAATTTAAAACGATTGAAATTAAGCAGATTATAGTTCTAGAAGCGTATTATTTGAACATGTATTAGTATCTTTAAAACATAAAAAGGTCCAGGAATGTTTAAATTGGAACTTAGTAGCAACTCTGATTTAAAATTGGAAGAGAAAGTGAATCCCCCTAGGAAAAGATCAGTGGTCAGCGATAGCCAAGTTTTTACTAATTACGACCAAAAAATTCGGAGACACGAACTTAAATGGGAAAAGTAGACATAAGGGGCGAAGTTAGAAACCTTTAGCAACAAAGTACGGCCTAGAAAAACATAGGTCACCTTCCTAACTGACTACCAAGAGAAGATGCCGGTTTTTTACTCACTGCTGAGTGATTGTCTATGAAGAAGTCATCCCCTACGTGCTGGCGTGAGTCTCCATTCAGGTATTATCCAATTTATCTATTCATAATTCATTATAAACCAATATTGTTATTATTGTTCTTTGCTCAGACTTTTTTATACCAACCGTTTTATTGCTAGGCACCATATTATATTTGTCAGCTAAACAAACAAATCTGGGACGAGAAAATTCCGTCCTCTGGTCGGACGGGTGGTAGAGATCAGAGTCGGTTAGAAATTTTAATTCATTTAGTAGATTTTATTTCAAAACCTGGATTTTTTTACTGAAGCAAATTTTCTCTGCATAATTTTTATCTCCATATTTCTTTTTCTAGATACTGATATTTTTTTCTGGATATTTTTTAAGTACGTATCAGTTTTTGCATGTATTGTGATATTAATAAACGTTAAGCATTTTTTCTTTTTTCATGCTTTGGAGTAGTTTATTCAAGTCTATTATGATGTTTTATTGGATGGAAGCTAAGAGAAATGAGAAATCGATGTGGTTCGAAGGAAACGTGTGGGCTTAGGCGCGAATTTAACGTCAGGCCATCCTTGCGGTCCAGATCCGATCTCAAAATTTCGGAAGATCCCTGTGTCCTCTTTCCCCACATCAACATTCTTTAGGATATGTAACACTTATTAGGCTGTTGATACAGCGGCACTATGATTTTGGACATGAACGGTGTAACAAGAAGAGTTAAACCATCAGCATCACTTCGATGTTAAACCGATTTTATTGTCATTATAGGAGGAAGAGCGGAAAAAGCGCGAGGAACTTGAGAGGATCATGGAGGAGAACAACAGAAAGATCGAGGAAGCGCAAAAGAAATTGGTAAGTTATAACTTTCAAACCTAAATACCTCTGTTGCAAAAAGTCCCCAATCTTATTGAAACTTTACTAAATCGTAGTGTTAGTGGACCTCTTCTACTACAGTTTTCCGATTTAACTTTTATACCAGGTTTTTGGAAAGGGTTTTACGTAGTTGACAATAAAAAAACTTTTGTGTAGAAAAAATCAATTTGACCTTGTTTTTCAAATTTCAACAGTTTTTTTTGAGTTTTTCCCCAAATGCGACCCTTTATATTTTCTTCAGAATAATTTTAAAAGAAAGCTTGATTCCTTTCCTTGAAAATCATCCTAGGCTGAAAATGGGATGGAAGGAATTAGTTGCCGTTCAGAGTCTTAAACGCACGGGTACCACGTGCCGCACAGTGGGCTGGATCAGGAGTTTTCTGTTAATAAACAACTACAGCCGACAATTCTTAACAGATTTCGATGTTTCTTTTTTATAAATGCTCAGCATAGAATGCTTCAGAATATCACTAAGCCCGATTTTTTAATGCCATTTTGTGGACTTAATTATTTAAACAAATAGAACATCAAAATTGGACATTTAACCAATATCATTTTTTTCTCTGAACAAAAAAGCAAAATGAAATTTTTAAGTATCCGAATGAAAGTACATATACTTCAGGAACATAAATATTTAGTTTAGGTTTCCACCCAATTTTTATAAACAAATTATATGAACAATTACTTGGATGCGGTGTTCAACCGCAGAACAAAACTATTTTAAAACGATGTGTCTTCGCCATCCCAAAATTTGGGATGCGTAGTCAAATATTTTTCATTAGCTTGGCTAGTCGTCCCGAATTTTCGAGACAACTAGTCGATCCTCACAGGAATAATGTTGGGAATAAAAAGTAACCATAAACTAACAATGAATATTATTATTACAAGCAGCATATGAAATATAACATTTTTTAACTGATATAATTCTTTTTTTCTACTAAATCAAGTTGCAGGTGGTACCTCAATGGCAATGTTCCACCATGATTTCATTTACCTTTTTCGTTCAGAGAAAACAAAAATGGTAAAATCTTTTATTTTGACGTTCCATTTGCATAAATAACTGAGACCACAGTATGAAATTAAAAAATCGGGTTCAGTGATGTGCTGAAGCATTTAATGCTGCGCATTTCTAAAGAGAGACATCGAAATCGGTTGAGAATTGTCGGTTGCAGTGAATTATGAACAGTAAATTCCCGATCCTGATTTTGAAGGGAAAGAATCAAGCTTTCCCTTTAAATTATTTTGAGGAAAATAAAAAGGGTGGCATTTGAAAAAACGCAAAAAAAACGTTAAAAAATAAAAAATTAAGGTAAAATTAATTTTTTTATGCAAAATGTTTTTTTTTGTAAACGTCATAAAAAACCCTTTCCAAATCCCTGACATAAAAAAAAATTCGGAAAACTGTAATATGTAGAAGTTCTGAATGATTGAAAATAAGCGGGTAGGGTAAAACGTCGAAAAAATTAGCCCCTGTATCTTTGGTAGAGTTTCAGTAAGATTGGTGACAACAAAGTTTTAGGCGGGCACACTTGGCGTATTTTGCCCCTATAGCGATAATTTAAATGAAACATCTTTTCTCAATGTCTTTCCTTCCTATTTCAAATTTTTGTTTGTTATAAAATTAAAATGATGAAACAATTTTGAAATAGAACCACTCCAAATTTAACAATTTTTATTTTTAAGTCTTTATGAAAAAAAAACAATTGCACATCATCATAAGACTTTCATTTTCTTTTATTTTTGGAAAGAGAATGAAAAAAAAAAGATTTGCTTGACTAAAAATCAATGTGAATGTTTCAGGCCGAGGAAAGACTCGCAATGGTTGAGGAGCAACGGCTAATGGAAGAAGAGAGACAAAAAATGAGAAAAGAACACGAGAAGCGAGTGAAAGAAGAGCAGAAAAAGATTCTTGGGAAAAATAATTCGAGGCCCAAATTATCTTTTACACTTAAACCAGTAACGTGAGTCTTGGGCCTAGTTGTATTTGTGATAAACTTATATTCTTGTCGGTTTTGAAACTAGTTCAGAATCCACAAGAACTTCTACCCCCCGCGAGCTTTGTATATTTGCAAAAATACTGGCGTTTGAAAATGCTTCGAATTACCTTAGCTTGCAAACTTGTTTTTAAATTTAAAAGATTCTTGATTTAAAAACCTAAATTTATCATAATCGAGGATCCTCGAGGCATTTCCAAACTTCTAACTACATCACGACTGTTTTTTTCTTGGATTTTTATTTAGTATCATTTTCGCGATCCTGAGAGACATTTCGTGCGAATTTTGTACAAAGTAGGAAAAAAGAAAAAAGTTTTTTTCAAGATCAATTACTTCTTTCATTAACTGAATTATGATCAGTTTAAACTTCAGAACAAGTATTTTCATCGGAAAGGAATTCTGGAATCTATTTGAAATTCTATTCCTAACAAAAGTATAGATGATTTTACTTGACCAAATGTTTTTTTTTACATAGTCGTTGGGCTCTGAAGTGAACATTTTTTTTATTATTTAAGTAGGTAACTGTGAAATATACTTATTTATAAAAACGGCTACTGAGTGAGTCAAGTAGACAGGAAAAATCTGTAATCTCAGGTGGAATTATACAATTCATCACATCGTTAAGATAGAATTTTAGCTTTTGCAAAGATAACCAATAAAAACACTGTTACAGTAAATTTAAAGAGCGTTACACTTTCGTATAATTGATAGGATGAAGTGCAACTCTACGAGATCATGATTCTATTCCCAATCTTATAAAGTAATATAACCGTATCACGATGCTAAGTATCTTGATACAGCAGTGTGTAATCGAACTATTGTTATTAATTTGTAAAATAAACACAGGTTTTATTAAAATTTCGTTTTCAATGTTCTTCTTTTCCTCACACATCCAACTTCCCTTTTGTATAATAAGAATAAGAAACGTAGATTTATTAATGATTGATTTATATCTCAAATAAAATTTTTGTTTTTAGAATATTTAGAAGAAACCTACCATTTTTTGCTACGGTTCGATTTACTATTAAAAATATTTTAAATTCAATAATTCAGACTAGGGAACTTCAAACATTTAGTCATCTGAACTTCAGAAATTTCTTTACTTTAATAAAAAGCGTTTTTGTAAACAATATTTAATCAGGCCGCCCGATATGAATCTTTCAAATCAATGCAGTGCGCATGCGTGTGTTTACTAGATGCTGAACTAACCTCAAAATTCTACAACAATTCGGATGCTTCCGCGGATTTATTGTTTGAGTCGATTGTCAGTGATTCATTATAAAATTACAAAATAGAATAAAGTCTAGAATTTTGAAAAAATTGTTTTAATTTGATTAAAATGGAATTCCAATTCTTGTAGTGATCTCAATTATTTATAAAATAACTAAATTGCAATGCCTTTGGGTAAGAAACCAGAATGTACGAAGTGCGGAACAAAGGAAACAATTCTTTGGCATGCTACCGATGCTGGAAATTTGTGTAATAATTGTTTAGAAGAGGACAAAAATTCGAATGTTAAAGCGCAAAAAGAGGAGGAAAAAAATGTGAATTCGAAACCTGCAAGAAAGAGTACAAGGGTTACACGATACTGTAAACCAAATCCTGCAGCACCTCCTTCGAAAAGTTCTGCACCTAAAGGTAGAGGACGACGGAATATTTTTAAGAAAACGGTATGATTTTATTAATTTTATCTATATATTCATTAATATTATTGACGAGGAAGGCTGATGCACATTTCTGGAGCAGAATAGCAGATGAGATGGAGTGTTAAAAAATGTCAGGCACGAATTTTTGTAAAGTTTTGCCAAAATCACGATGAAAATTAATCGTGTCAACTTGGTAGATTTTCGTAAATGGGTAAACATTTTACAGTTATCAAATACGCCTAAATATTATTAAAGAAGAAATATTGGTTAGATTGCAGAATAGGGGCGTCACCTCTGTTTTGGCTGGAAAAAATTTTTTCTCCAGCAACAAACTATTGGAATGTGTAATTGAACGATAAATGAAGCGATTTGATCAAGAAAACGTTCAAAATTATTGTTACTTTTGTTACTACGATGTCTCGAATATGGGTCTGTCACGATATCGGAATTATCATATTTAACTTAAAGTTTAGGTGTTTTTAAACATCCGTACGGCCAGAAACGCTGTAAATAATTGAAATCCAATTGTTTTTAATTAATCAAAATATATTTGGATATTTTTTTATGCCGACATAAGCTATTATGTCGACAAAAAGGAGACTTTCACGCACATCAGCTGTCACTTGTGCCAAGAGGAGACGGGACGTTGGAAAGGGGTAGGGATTTGACCAACATTATTTTTGTGACTAGTCTAAGGGGTGCCTTCCCGCCCCCACAAGACGTTGGAAATGGGTAGGGATTTATTCAACATTATTTTTGTGACCATTACATATCTATATTTTATGTTTTTGACGATCTATTTTTGTGACTATCGATTGCCATCGATAGCCAAGGGCCCTTTCGTCTCATATCGTGACAGACCCATATTTGAGACATCGTAGTGACAAAAGTAACAATAATTTAAAACTTTTCCCTTATCAAATCGCTTCATTTATTGTCCAATTAAAGATTCTGATAGTTTGTTGCCCAAAAAAAAATTTTTCCAGCCAAAACAGAGGTGACGCCCCTATTCTGCAATTGCACCTCAAAACTTGCACAGGCTTCTGAGTGCTCTATGGAACTAAAAAAAGTATCCTCAAAAATAAGAATAAATATTAAAAAATTAGGCTATTCAAATCAGTCAAAAATTAGTTTTTAAAAATAAAAAAGTAGTGTGAAAAATACTTTGAAACTATAAAAATAACGTATTTAAAGGGAAAATTCCTTTTATACTTTTCTGTATGTAAGTTTTATTTTAAAAAATGGTGTTAAACATAGGAAAGCTGATAATATAGAAATATTGAACTAGGTTATTAATATTATCTTCAACGAGTAAAAATAAAGCACAGTTTGTATCCATTGGAATTTTCTCTAAAATCAATATTTTGAAAGTAATTATTTATTTACAGGGTACTCAGTGGTGTAGTCCTAAAAGAAAAAGTAGCGGTACTTTCCAGAAACTACGTTACCAGTGTGATGGGGGAGGGGGCTAAAAAGTAAGGTTTTAACAAGGGGTGGGGGAGTTATAAGTGGAAATAAATTGAAAAGCCTGCTATTATTTTTTAATTCAACCACTTTGTTGAAAATTTATCTTTTTAGTTGCAGGTTCATCTCTTTGGTTGAAAATTTAACTATTTCAGTTCAAAATTGAAGTATTTGGTTAAAAAATTATCTTTTTCATTTGAAAGTTCAACTGTTTGGTTGAAAATTGGTCTTTCTTGGTAGAAATTTAATCTTCTTGGTTGAAAATTTATATCCTTTTTGGTTAAAAATGCAATTGTTTGGTTGAAGTATAGACTGTTACATGCTTCGTTGAGAATTCATCCTTTTTGGTTGAAAATTCGATTATTTGACTTAAAGTTGAACTACTTTGTAAAAAAATATTTTTTTCTATCAAGGATTCATAATTATAGTTAAAAATTCAACTATTTGCTTTTAAATGAATTTTTATATTATAAATTCTACGGTGTTGTAGAAAATTCATCTTTTTTGGTCGAAAATTGAACAATGTGGTAGAAAATTAAACTATTTGGTTGCAAATTAGACTTTTTGGTTGAAAAATCATATTTTTGGGTTGAAAATTCCACTTTTTTGTAGATAAATCGTCTTTTTGGCCTTAAAATTAAATAATTTTATTGAAAATTCATGTATTTTGTTCAAAATTCGTATTTTTTTGTAGACCATTAATCTTCTTGATCGAAAATTCATCTTTTTGGTTGAAAAATAATTTTTTTTGTTAAAAATTATTTTTGTTGTATCTGAAAATTTAACTATTCCATGTTTGTTTAGAACTTTATCCTGTATATTGGATAAGTTGTAAATTCGTCTTTTTTTATAGAACATTAATCTTCTTGGTCGAAAATTCATCTTTTTATCTATAAATGTAACTATTCCATTTCTGGTTAAAACTTTATCCTGTATATTCTACTAGTTGAAAATTCAAATATTTGGTAGAGAATTCATCTATTTTGTTGAAAAGTTTTTTTTTTGGGTAGAAAATTAATCTTGTTTGTTGAAAATTCATATATTTAAAAAAAAAAGTCGTCTTTATTGGGTTGAATTATTCTTGTTTGTTGAAAATTCAACTATTTGTTTGAGAATTCAAGTATCTTATTAAAAATTCCTCTTTCTTGATTGAAAATAATCTTTTTGTTAAAAGTTCGTCTTTTACGATTTAAAAGTCCACTGTTTTCTAAAACGTTCGACTTTTTAGCTTAAAAACTTTACACTTTTGTTAAAAATTATCTTTCATCGTAGAAAAGTCATATTTCTTGGTTAAAAATGAACTTTTTTGATGAAAATTCAACTGCTTTTTAAAAAAAAATTTCTTTTTGTCTTGAAAATTCAAATATTTGATTGAATTTTAGTCTTGTTTGTTTGAAAATTCGACCATTTAATTGAAAATGCATCTTTTTATGTTGAAAATTGAACTATTTAGTTAGAAATTCAACTATTTTGTTAAAAGTGTTTCAACTATTTCGTTGAAAATGCAATATATTTCGGCTTGAAATCTTAGGAATATAAAGTGTTTCGTATTGAATTCAATATTTTTACTACATCAATTTTATTTAAAAGAATTTATAAACGTAAAATACGTCTTTAGCCAACGACTATGTTACTTTCGGGAGAGCGGGGAGGTAAAAAAGCCCAACATTGGTAACGTAGTTTATGGGATCGCCCACAACTGGAAAAAGTTTTCGTGTGGTAAGAAAGTGGCTTGGCGCTGCCAGGCCTCCAAAAAAATACCCTGGCGGCTCCAGGCCCCGCCAGGCCTCGACTACACCGTTGAGGGTACTTAATATATATACTTATATTATCTGTTTGATTTTAGAAAAAATTGCCACAGATGAAAATTGTGTAGATTTGCAAGAGTAATGCGACAGTATTGGTAGTTTTTATGAAAAATACTTTATGTTGTTTTTCTAGCGAAAATTAGGCGCTACGCATTTTTTCGATTTGCGAAAAAAATTGTCTACGAAGTTATGCGTATTTGAATTTTGTTCTTTGTTTTTCAAAATACCCAAGTTTTTCTTTAAACCCCTATAACTTTTGATTTGAGATATTTATCGATTTCTTTCTGATTTTGATAGCTTTTATTGCCTTCTTTTGAAATCCACCAAACATTTAAGAAAACGTTAAAAATTAACGAAGTGACAGCGGTTTTTATGAAAATATTAAAATTTGATTTTCTCAAAAAACCCACAATTAAGTATATTTTTTGCCAATTTTATATTGAATTTGTACTTTTATAAGGAATACATCTTGTGAGTTTTATGCGGGCTAAATAACTTTTTTGCCCAGGTGAATCTTTTTTCTTCATAAAACAGAATTTTCTCTTTTTATTCGCTAACAACGACAGATATGAAAAAAATATTAAAATAAAAGTTTGCACGTCTGGAAAAGTTTTATGAAAAATACCTCTTGCTCTTTTGTGGCATCTTGCATCGCTTACGAGAAAAATTCGAAAATTATATTTTTAAGAAAAAAAATTATCTCGACCTCAAAAATCGTTTAGCCCGCATAAAGCTGATACGATATCTTACTTTAAGCAGAAATTCTAAAAAAAAATATAGGTAAAAATAAAAAGTTGAGGTTTTCCAGAAAATATTTTTTTCTTTAAACTTTGAAAACATGCAAAAAATATTTTTCGGAAAAGCCCATCTTTTTCATTCTTCCCAATATTTTTGAAATTTTTCTTATAATTGAAAAAAGGCACCCTATCAGCTTTATGCGGGCCAACCCGATTTTGAGGCTGGGAGACTTTTTCCCCTAAAAATATAGTTTTTTAATTTTTCTTGTAAACGACGCAACATATCGCAAAAAAGCAAGAGGTATTTTTGATAGAACTTTTTTAGATGTAAAAACTTTTATTCTAAAATTTTTCCTTATCTGCCTCGAAATTGTTACGGCTTTTCAATTAACGTTCTTTAGGCGATAATTTATGTTTAATGGGCCTCTGTTCTCAAAAAAAACTATTTCAAAATTGACAGGAGTGACGAAAGAATTTTATCAGGTATTTTAAGCTTTGCTGCTGAAAAGAAGTAGCTTTACATTGAAAAAAGTATGAAAAAAGTAGTAAATGATTAATTTGGGAAATTTTACATAAATGGGTATATGTCAGAAATAATTAAATTTTTTACAGATGTTTGCAAAATATTTGTAAAATGTTCACTTTTCTCGGGTTTTACATTTTTTAAGAATGTTAATTACTCGGTAATTTTGAAATCTGTAACATAATAAAGAATGCACGAACATATTCAAAAATTCCAGTAAAATCAACATAGTGATGACCTGAATAAATTGTATGCATAAGAGACCATCAGCTTTCCTTTTCATACTCTCAAGTTGTGAGTCGATAAAAAAGTCATACCTGAAAATATTCAAATTCTTATAAATTCAACTTGCATGCTTCAAAGTGCTATATGGAATTAAAAAAGTATCAAAGAAGTATCTTTCTGGAGAAAAAAAGTATCCTCAAAAGTAAAAAAATTAAGAAGTAAACAAGTAGCATTTTAAATCAGTGAAAGATTAGTTGTTAAATTAAAAAAGTAGTGTTAAAAATACTTTAAACTAAAAAAATATCGTATTAAAAGGAAAATTTCTTTCACAGTTTCTGTATATAAATAACTTCCCGCAAGACTGGATGTACGGAGAAAGGAATGATCTAGAATTTGCACTTAAAGTTTTATTCAAAAAATTTGTGGTAAACATAGAAACGCTGACAATATAGAAATATTTAACTAGGTATTAAATAATATCTTCAGTAAAAACAGTTTTTTTCTCAACTTTATGCGCTCGAAGATGTGATGAATGTATATTAGGGTGGGTCGAAAAAACGAAAGGATGGAAATCAAAATTGGAACTATTTGCAAAAGTATTGTATTAGGGTACTTTATTTATTTAAGTACATTTTAAATTTAAATTAAAAAAATTTAATTATAATAAATAATTCTTCAAGTTAAACAAATAAACTTTTACTACAAGCGGTAGCATATTCTAGTTTTGAATATAGAATAATTTTCTAGATGTAAAACGAACAATGGTTATTATAGTTTTTAGGGACTGTACTTAAATTACGTAACAGCTCAGATGCGAGGGGAGGGGGGTCGATAAATTTGGTTACGGCAGAGGGGGTCCTTTATTCATGGATGTAATTTTTGGAAATTCGGAAATTAAACAAATAACTCGCCAAAGAAACCTGGTGAGTGAAAAATGAACCTACCCTAATAGCACGAAACGTTCCTGGAACGTTCCACTGGGACCTGAGGGGAATCTTCCGTTATTGTTATTTTTAACAACAATTATCTCGTAAACCTTAAGAGATATAGGTAAAAATGGATGTCATGTTTTAGTTTTGAGTACCGCATAAACTATAATGTAATATGATATCCATGTTGTAAACTGATATCGATTTTGATCTATCTCTTACGGTTTACGCGATATTTATTGATAATAATAAAAATCACGTCAATTTTTTTTAGCGTCTCAGTGGAACGTTCCCAAGCGGCGGACATTTTACACGTTCTGAGAACGTTCCGAAGGTTCCCGCGGAATGTTCCGCGGGATTTGAAAAAAGGCAGGGAATTTTTATTGGTCAGGGAAATTTCAGGGATTTAGAAAAAAAAATCTTGCAAAAGTGAGGGATGTTCTATAACTTTAAATAACTGTCAAGCAGAATAAATTTGAAATTTTTAAAATTGTAAATTTTTAATTGTTTTATTCCATTCATAAACGATTCTAGGTTAAACGTGTTACAAGTTTAAGATTCTAGTCTTTAAATATTAATGGACAGGGAAAAATTAGGGGATTTTTAAAATGAAGGTAAACCTGATATAATTTTAAAATATTAATGTCTCAGGCTTAAGCTGGTTACAGCCCAATATGTCGAAGGCATTTTTGGTTAGAGTTGGATTTTTTGTTTGTATATAATAAAATTAATGTCTCAGGATTAAGATGGTTACAGCCCAATATGTCCAAAGGCATTTTTGGCTGGAGTTGGATTTTTATTTTTTTACATTCTCATTCTAATGAGAAGGTATTGGTTTTATGTAAAATTTGACATAGTCGGTTTTCATCAAATCTCCACGTTTTGAGACCCCCTGAGCTAGAAAAAACGATTTTTACGAAGGTGTCTGTCTGTCTGTAGTCTGTCTGTCTGTCTGTAGCCACGATAACTTTCGAAAAAATGATCAGATTTGATTGAGCTTTGGCACACTTTTTTATGGCCGAAAAATAGAGAACGAGTTCGTTAACCAACTATTTTGGATGAAAATCCAAAAAGTGAGCACATTTTGAAAATTTTTGAGACCACTTTTTTGGAAGATTTGAAAATTCTATGTACGGTTATTAGTAGTACGCAAAATGACGAACAAAATATTCTTATGACTTTTCGTGATAAAAAAAAAAATTACTGGAGTTATAGCATTTTCAAAATTCCAAAAAACAAACGAAAATGAACATTTTAAGCCGAAAAACGCACGATATGAAAAAAAGTCAAGAGGAGAAAAACGCTTCTTTTTGAACACCCTATAATATTTTCATAACAACTTTTTGAATTTTTTGAAAAATAAAAAATTCAAATTTTGATCGCACAAAAAATTAATGAAAAATCAAAAAAGCCATTTTGCTGTCAAACTATGCAAGATACCAGAAAAGATCATCTCACCAAAATTGTGCACCTAAAAAAGATCTACAAATTTCTTATCATCCACTTTTTGATATGACGCGCAGTTTTTGTTTTATTCGTAAAAAACAGCATTGAAAATAGAAAAATCAAATTTTCAGACTAATATTACCAGCTACGAAAAAATGACCGAAACAAAATTTGTTCATCCAAGAAAGTGGTACAAATTTATTGTGACTCATGTTTCGATAGGATGCGTGGTTTTTGCTTTATTCGTGAAAATAACATTGACAGTAAAAAAAAATCAAATTTTCGAAAAAACAATGCAAGGTACGAAAACATATAAATGAACAAAAATTGTGCATTCAAAAAAGACTTACGAACCCGTTATCAATTTTTGTGGTAAGAATATATTCAAAATGAAAAAATTAACTTTTTTGATAAACGGCACAAGCTAAAATAAAATGTTAACTAATAAAATTTGTCGCCTGAATTATATCATTACTTTTCATTTGAAATCAAATACAAATTTAGTAATTTGTATATGAAGAACATATAACACGAAGCACAAAGTGCGCGCTCAGTGTATTTACCAAATCGCACGCCGTAAGTGCGCTCAAACTTTTTTGTTTCTATCATACGGTTCAAATGATTTTCAAATCAAATATCGAGCGCGAAGCGCGAGTGTCTGGATGAGAATGTGTTCCTTAAGGTCGATAGAACCTTGAGTAAATAAAGTTCCTTTTCAGTCTAAAATAAAAACAAATTTAACAATCACTTAATATGTAGAGGTTTTGATAATTTTATAATATTTGCAAACAAACTTTTTCTTTTTATCCAAGTCGAACACGAAGTTCAAAAATCTAGAGGAGCCGAGCGTAAAGCGCGATGTAAATACGCCCGAGCGCGTAGCGCGAGGTGAATACATAATCGAGCGCGAAGCGCGAGATAAATATATGATCGAGCGCGAAGCGCGAGATCCAACAGTCGCGCGCCCTAGGCGCGCTCAAACTTGCGAGCGAAGCGAGCCGCGCGCGAAGCGCGCCATGAGAATGTGCCCGCGAAGCGGGCAGATTTTTTTTAATGGTATGCACGGGGCTGTACCGGTATATATTATCAGTCACGGACGCATTATTATAATGCAATCAAGTGATCTGATAAGAGCGTGTGCCCTGACATACTGGGCAAAGCCTGCCTGGTTTTTACCCCATCATTCACGGACTGGGTTGCAGTCAAGTGCATGATTGGGGGACCTACAGCTTAAGGTGGGATCCGAACCACCAGAACCTCGGTAAAGATACATAGAAAAATTTCAAGAGGTACCCGGCTCAGGGATCGAACCCCGGACCTCTAAGGTGAAGTCCGAGCGTCTAACCAACTGAGCCACCGAGGTGTTTTATTTGCCTTGTATTTATATATTTTCTGCAGTTGCTTCCTCCTGGAGATTATCTTTTTAGTTATAAGTTTTATTATTTGTTTAAAAATTCAATAATTTTGTTAAATTGGTCAATTTTGTTGTTTGGTTGAAAAGTTAATTATTTTCTTAGAAAAATTAATTTTTAATTAAAATTCATATTTTGTTGTTGAAAAGTCAATAGAAATTTTTTTGGATGAAAATTCAACTATTTTGATAAAAAGTCATCCGTTTTGGTTGAAAATTTAACTGTTTTGTTGAAAATTTGTCTTTTTGGGTTGAAAATTCAAGTATCTTCATAAAAAATTTACTTCTAAAATATTTTTTTGATGAAAATTCAAATATTTTTTTTGTAATCTTGTCTTTTTGTTTTCAAAATTAATCCGTTTTAGTAGAAATTTTATCTTTCTTGGATAAAGACGCAACTATTTGGTTGAAAATTCAACAATTTTGTTAAAAAGTCATCGTTTTGGCTGAAAATTCAACTTTTTTGTTGAAATTTGTGTTTTTTGGTTGAGTATTCAAGTATCTTCGTGGAAAATGTACTTCTTGTTTAAAATTCATATTTGGATGTTGAAAAATTCAACTAAAAATCTTTTTTGGATGAAAATTCAAATATTTGTTTTGAAAATTTGCCTTTGATTTAAAAATTCATCTGTTTTAGTGGAAATTTTAAGTTTCTTGGATAAAAATGCAACTATATGGTTGAAAATTCAACAATTTTGTTAAAAAGTCATCCTTTTGGCTGAAATTTTAACTGTTTTATTGAAAATTTGTCTTTTTGGATTGAAAACTCAAGTATCTTCGTAGAAAATTTACTTCTTGTTTAAAACTCATATTTTGATGTTGAAAAGTCAAATTGAAATCTTTTTTGATTAAAATTCAAATCCTTTGTTGAAAATTTGTCTTTTTGATTTAAAAAATCATCTGTTTTAGTAGAAATTTTAACTTTCTTGGATAAAAATTGAACAGCTTTGTTGAAAATTGGTCTTTTTGGGTTGAAAATTCAAGTATCTTCGTAAAAAATGTATTTCTTGTTTAAAACTCATATTTTTATGTTGAAAAGTCAAACTAAAATCTTTTTCTTCTTTTTTTTTCAGCCGATGAAAGCACCAACTGCAACGGCAACAGTGGTTACTAGTGATTTTGTATTTTATAAGGGTTCGTATTTTCAAGTTGGAGACATAGTTTCAATGCAGGATGAAGATGGTGGTATTTATTATGCTCAAATTCGAGGACTTTTGACTGATCAATATTGTGAAAAGAGTGCAGCAGTCACGTGGCTTTTGCCAACAACAGCTAGGTAGAAATTATTTGGTGTAATTTAAATTTAATTTATATAATATTGTCGCAAGTAATTTTGTCCACTTTGGTTACTCTTTAAATATTATAAATTGAAAATTTTTTTATTAAATCTTTAGAAATTTTAATTTAATTTTGAAAGCCTAATACTTAAGCAGTTTTAAAATTCGAAGAATTACATTTATTTAATTTAAATTTGTAATATTTAAGAAAATAATTATTCATTCTATTTGAACATTCTGTATATTTAATGTTATCAACAGTCCACCTCCAGAAAATGGATTCATTCCCGAAACCTATGTGATTGGTCCAGAAGAAGATTTGCCACGAAAACTGGAATACATGGAATTTGTGATGCACGCACCATCTGATTATTTTAAATTAAAAAATACTCCATATCCGATTCCATACACAGGTGCTGGATCTGGTTACATCTGGACAACAATTAGAAACGAACTTGGTTCCATGAAAGAGCAAACCTGACTTAAAAAAATTGCTCAAGTTTGAAAACGCTGTGAATTTGCTGAAGGATGCTAGTGTGTTTGTAAATAAAAACTCTATTTTTTCCTCTTTCAAATCTAATATAAAAATTAGTTTTTCTATTTCATTAGAAACACAATTAAAATATGACGAAATTAGTGAAATTGAAATTACAAATAGTTATATATTCGACTTAATTTTGTTTGAAATTGTACATTTAATTGGTAAATATGGATAATAAAACCATCTATGTATAGTAAATGTATCCGCATTTATTTCGTGATGCATATTTTACATTATAAACAATCACTTTTCGGCAGTAAATACAAAATTATGTATAAAACAGTATTGGCCATAAAGCATCCCCTATTATGTTTCTTTTACACTTTAACCCTCTTTACCTCGCGACTAAGAAAATAAAATTCACGAGTTAGTTACAAGATTCGCTAACAATGAGCCCTGAAACAAATCAACTTTTGTTTATAATCCAATGTTTGGAAAAAAAACCAGTTTGAACTTTTGTGAGACCGAATGCATGTACACTTGTATAGTATACATATTGATGACATTTTTTGAAGGGAATAAAATTGTTTTTAGTATAACAGAATAGGGAAACAGACTTTCTAAAAGAAAAAAAACATCTTAAATTAAATTACAGAATTTAAAAAATTCGAAATTTTTCAATTAGTCCAAACATCTTAAAATTTCTACACGAAGTCGGTTAATTCTGGTTTAGCTTTAGATTTTGAACTCATGTTTTTCACTAGCAATGCCAATGATTCTTCTTTCAACAAACGCTTTCTCTTCTTCTTTTCAATTTTACTGTTCAATTTGTTTGCATCTATCCTCGAAATAATATCGTCGTCAAACGCGACGAACCGATCACGAGACTTCTTCTTCTTCTTCGATCCTTTTGCGCTAAGGGAACAAGAATTATCAAGTTGTTCGCTCAACTTATTCATCTTCTTGTCATCCGTTTTGTTTTTTGATTTGTGTTTCATCTGGTTGAGAAATTTTTCAGGATCCTGTTGTTCGTAACGCTTGAAAGTAATGTCTTTGAAGAGATCCAAATAATCTTCTTCGTCTTTAGCAGTACGAGTATCACAGTTACTTTCCGTCTTTGGATCAAGTTTCTTACACTTCTCTATTATCTTCTCCATTTCTTTACAAAGCCTAGTCATTTTCTCCACGGACTTGGAATAAATAAATTCGTTTCCTGCATCATGGCTTGCTGTTTTCCTCTTTTTTTTACTCAAGCTGCATTCGATTCTTTTGATTGCACCTTCTCGACTTTCTTCGAGTTTGCAGGACTTGTCCATCATTTGAACCAGGGAGTTCATTTTTTTCTTCGTCGATTTTTTCTGGGACTTATTTAATAAACTTTTATCCCTTGAAATGTTTAGCAAATGAGAAATATCTTTATTGTCCTCGTCGATGATGTCCTCTTCGCTTTCTGTTTCAGCAGCTTTTCTTTTTCTCTTCTTCTTTTTGGATTCCTTGTCTTTCTTCTCAGCGACTTCCTTTGGCTGGATGCTTCCTTTTTGCAACGATAAGGCAGCAAGCATTTCTTTTTCTTGCTGCGCAATTCTGGCAAGTTTTCCATTTAAATTCAATCCATGTCTGGCTCCTTTGTGTGCAGTTCTGCCTCCACAGGCCTTGAACAATTCGTCGTCGCTGACTATGAAATTGGGAAGTTCAGGCTTCACTTCTATTTTGATATCTTTTGCTTCATCCTGGGTCACCTTTCCATTCTCTAGTATGGAAGTTTTTAGGAATGCCTTATAACCTGACCTGTGTTCTTTCTGCAGAGACTTTAAGTCTTGCTTATTTGAGAATATTGTGGCATCTTGGTCCACTACATTTAAGGAAACTCCGGAAGAATTTTTGTCGACGGAAACGTTCTTTGCGGCTTTGTTGAAAACTGATTCCCACCAGTTGTTGCAAATATCGGATTTATGACCAACGCCTGCCGTGTCGAATTTCAATTTCGGTTTTATAGCGTCAACTATTCCGTCTTCCTGTTTGCCCAGTCCTTTACCTAGAAAGAAACACAGTCTTTTAAATTAACTGGACGGTTTAAAAAAAGTGTATCAAAAAGAGTATCACTTTGCAAATTAAAATTTCATTCTACAATTTGGAAATATTTTAAATCTCAGAAATCTATTACTTGCAGCTCTAAGATGTGCAATTCTAGATTGATATAATTTCTAACTTAATTTTAAAATATTGAATTCGAAGCATTCTTTATTAAATTTGTGCAATAATGCAAAGAAAGAAAAAAAATCAGTGTTTTAATTATTAAAAAACTGAACTAAATTCTTTTGGGCAACTATTTTACAAACTACATAGTAAGATTCAGATATTATTTTTTCTCTAAATTATTTGGTCAGTATTATAATAATGTTTGTTTCACAATAAATTTTGGACTTTGGTTGGAATAGGCTATTATGCAAATCTGAACCATCAATATTTAAACAAAATGATTAAAATAAAAAATGGACAAAGTTCAAGATTTTAACATTTTTGTTACATTTTTGAAATATGCAAATTAAAAAAAATGTCAATTTTACAGTATTAGTAGATAATAATTGATAGGGTCAATATGGGTGTGATACGAAATTACAAAGTTATACTTTGATTAATGATATTTCAAATATTGAAGAAGACTCTTGTTTCTAATTTCGCCAACATTATCTTTCGATTTTCTATTTTTAATCGTCCTCTTCTTTAATCAACAAAAACTTGCCTGAAGAAATATTTTGAATTTTCTTTGGTGGTGATTCAGCGATTTCAGATTTTCCGTCATTTTAGGTAAGTATGATACGCGTAAAAAAGAACCCACTAAAGTCTAAATTTTACAAGACTGTACTTTCGTAACTATTAATTTAACATGACTTTGAATTTTGCGAACGCTACCAACTACATTTCTCCCTTTTGGCGAAAAAATACAGTAATTTTTCTTTTATTGAAAAAAAATGGTTTAAAGGTTCCGCTAGACCTTTTAAGATTAGAAAATAAATTCTCTTAGTTTTCAATTTTTTCTAAACACATATTAAAGAGTAAGAAATTCTTTCACCCAAAAAGTATTTTTTATTTATTAAGTAGTAAGCCCTAAATATGAAACAAAAAAATTTGAAGAAACTATCGGGCTTAAAATAAAGAAAAGCTGTAATTTAATTACAATTAATGGTCTGAAATGGCCCTTAAACATTTTTTTCCTGGAATAATATGCACATGCTTTTTTCAACAATATAAAGAGAATATTCTCCATAACGAATAAATTTAAAGTATTTATACTGCGTGACAGAAACAAACCATTGATTTCAAAATACACCAAAAATACACATTTTTTGCAGTTTAAAGATCCCGTAGAACTTTAAAATGTATTTTTACCTATCATTTTATATGAAGCCTTTTTTTCAGCAATTAAAAATTCAATGAAATCGATAAGCAAAACTTATAAAAACGAGTAATTGCACGGATGTCGACCTTAATTAAAACTAGCTCACATCTTTTTCAAGTACATGATAGTTAAAAATACATTTGAAAATACTATAGGAATCTTTAAAGTATAAAAAATGTGTAAATTTGGTGTATTTCGAAATTCAAGATTTTTTTTCGTTCACGCGCCGTAAATATTTTAAATTTATTCCTTGTAAGAATATTCTCCTTATATTGTAGCAGTGAATACTGTTCCAGGAAAAAAATGTTCAGGGGCCATTTCAAAACATTAATTTTAATGAAACTACCAATTTTTGTATCATAGGCTCGATAATATTTCCAAAATTTTTGTTTGTCATTAAATGTAGGGCGTATTCCTCAATAAATAATAAATAATTTCTAGGGGTGAAATAATTTTCTAGCGTTAAATTTGTATTTCAGGACAATTGAAAACTAAGAAAATTCATTTTCATACCTAAAACGGCCCAAGGCTAGCCTCGGTTAAGTTCCACTCAAAAGCACTCGCACATTCAGTTTCTGTTTTGTGTTTCAGGGATGCCATTGGTCATTTTAGGCAATGAAAGACAAAAATCGTAGTACGCGTTTTTGAGAAAAACGATTTATTTTATTTTTAATGATTAACAATCTTATAGTTCAAAACTTTTCCCCTTTATGAAATGTATAGAAATATATTCTTACTAGATTTTGATTTTGTGCATTTTAATCAATTTTTCCAGAAAAATAGAAAAAATCGGTAAAAATCAGCTAAAATAGAATTTAGTTTAACGAACTTTAACATTTTATTTTTAAAAACGTTTATTTTTTGTTCAGAAACAATTTAAAGAACATCTTACATGAGATTATTAAGGTTCCTGACCTTCAGAGTAAAGAAAAATTGGTGTTTCCAAAATTGAAGAAACATTTTTAACGATTAAAAATCTCGTTTTGGTCAAAAACAACGCCAAAAATGGAAACGAAATTCATAGTTTAAAATTGTTCCACTTCCTGAAGTCTATAAAAATATAACTTTACCGGATGTTTATCTTGTGTATATTAACACACTTTCTCAAAAAGATAGAAAAAGTCGATAAAAAGGGTAAGAGTTAATGTTATGTATTTCAGGAAGTAGAACAATTTTGAATTATGAACTACCATTCATATTTTGCGTTGCTTTTGAGAAAAATGAGAATTTTAAACGTTATAAATTAGGCTTCTTCAATTTTAGAAATCAAAACTAATTTTTCTTTACTTTGAAGTTTAGGAACCTAATATTCTCATGGAATATATTATTTACATTGTAATTTATGTAACTAAAATCAAACGTTGAAGTACGTTAAAATAGATGCTATTTTAGTCCATGGTTATTGATCCATTCTATTTTTTTTCTCTCCAAAAATGGTTAAAATACATAAAATAAACAATTAGTAAGGTTATAATTTTATAGATTTTAGGAAGGGGAACAATTTCGAACCATGAACTGCTTTTCATATTTTGCGTCGTTTTTAAGAAAAATGAGATTTTTAATCGTTAAAAAAAAATAGTTTTTCTCAAAAATTCGTAGTACGATTTTCTTCTTTAGTGGCTTAAAATGACCGCGTGGCATCCCCGAAACATGTACAAAAGAAAAACTGGATGTCATAGCATTTTTTGGGTTGAACTTAATTGAGACTAGCCGTGGGCCTAGCGGAACCTCTAAACGATTTTTGAAAAAAAAAATGACAGTATTTTTTCACCAAAAGGAAGAAACTTAGGTGGTCGCGACGGCAAAATTAAAAAACACACTTTTTTGGGCACCCTAGTTACCTAGTAGATGTATATTATATTAAAATGTTATTTATCCATTCAACAGGCACACACACACAATTTTCGGAGCCAAAAAAGCGACCTATATAGCATTGTAGTATTGATCTAGTAAACAAATTTTTTGTTCAAAAGTTATTAACAATGGAAATTTAATTTTAGAACATGATCAACATTTTTTTTCGTGAACGGCTAAACGGATTTTGACGAATATTACGTTGGCATTTGTGTTTAAAAACGTTTATTCCAGAAACCTTTTTCCGAATATAAAAACATTGAATTTGTTTAAAAAATTACAAATGGTTTATAAACAAAATGTACTTTTGTACTCTGAAAAGAAAATTTTTTTGCACGTTATTCTACATTTTTCTGGAGAGAAATGCGAAAAGAAATACTAAGTAGTTTCTATTATTTCACGGAATATAAATTTTTTAGTGCGACACGCGAGCGCTCACAGCATGTTTTGGGGCAGTCTATTAAAAATAATAGTGTTACTATTCTTTTAAATAAAGTTCAGTTTGTTTAGAAACAATTGATATTTTTTTATCCAATGTTTTTATATTCAGAAGAAAGATTTCTGAAATTTACGTTTTCAAATTAAAATTTCAACACAATAATCATCAAAATCCGTTCAGCCGTTCACGAGAAAAATGTTGATCACGTTGTAACATGAAATTTTCACTGTTAATAATTTTTGCAAAAAAAATTTTGTTTGCGACCAAAACCTGGGGAAAATTTTTCGAACATAAGGGCTATTAAAAAATTAATTTTACAGAGAAAAAACGACTTTCGATTTATGGCGGTCCACTTGGGACAATTTGACCTAAACTAAAAATTCAAACTCGAATAAAAAAAAAAAACTGGTAAGCAGAAAATTTCAATCAGTGCAGATTTTGACTATGCTAGATCAATACTACAATGTTATATAGGTCGTTTTTTTGGCTCCGCAAACTTTTTGTTGTGTACCTGTGTTATTATTATGTACTGACCGAATCCATTTTAAATCAGTGCAGCTTCAAATCACAGAAGCGGTCGCTAATGAAATATGTTATTTTTTAAAGGAAATAAGGCGACTTTCACAAAAACCCCACTTTTTCTTTGCTTACATTTTTTTGCTAAATTGGTACTTATATGAAGAAGAAATCATGTATGTTTAATGTGGGCTGAACTATTTTTCTGGTCCTTTTCTTTTTTGTTAACTTTCAATTCGTATAAGCATCACGACATGATTTACTGAAAAAATCTTAAGAGACAAATATTTATGTAAAAAATCGGTTGTGAGATCATGAAACGGCCTCGTAGATCCTTACTGTACAACTGCATTTGAAAAGAGCCGAGATATTCAATAAAACGCGTTACTTTTACAAATCGGTTATTAGGACTGTTATTAATTAGCTTCTTTTATACCAAATTCAAAATCAGGACAGATTTTTGAAATAGTACTCAGTTATACCTATAAAAAATTAACTGCATCTAAAATATGATATGAAGGATACAAAATAATGCAGTACATTAAACGACAAATCTATACGAAAAATTGGTAAAGAGTACTTTCAATGCTGATTTTAAAGTACATATATTAAATATATGCACTGAAGGCTCCGAATTATAAAAATATAAGGATCTATGAGACAATTTCAAGAACTCACAACCGATTTGTTACATACATATTTGTCTCCAAGATTTTTTCGGTAAATCACGTCATGATGCTTAAATCAATTAACGGTTAAAAAAAAGAAAAATAATTCATTTTTCAGGTTTCATTTTTTTAAAGCAGTGTTTCCAATTTTAAATTAAAATCTTTCAGAGAGTGTTCGCGAAGGGTGTCAATTGTAGCAAAAAAAAGTTTTGTTTGAAAAAAAATTCTCCTGACCAGAAAAATAGTTTAGCCCACATTAAACTTACATGATTTCTTTCTCATATAAGTACCAATTAAGCAAAAAAAAGGGGTTTATGAGAAAATCGAATTTTAATATCTTCAGAAAAACTGCTGCAGTTTTGTTATTTTTTTTTAATTTTCTAGCGTATTTGAAAAAGGACCGCAAACTCTACCAAATGCTCGAAAGAAAACCTGAATAACTTAATCAGATCAAAAATTATACAGGTTAAAAAAAGTACTTTTTTTTTTTTGAAAAACCTTAGAAATTAAAATTGTCATAAATTCGCGAAAATTGATTTATTTTCTTAAATGAAAAAATACTTGTTGCCTTATTTTCTTGAAAAATAACATATTTCATCAGCGACCGATTTTGTGAATTAAAGTTGCACTGTCCGTCTGATTTGAAATAGATTCGGTTCATGTACCCGGTAGGAAGAGAAGAATTAAAAAAAATTCAAAATCTGAATTCCCATTAATACGTGAATTTTCCTTCATCGAAAGTTCCACCAACGAGTAGAAAAAAAAAGCAAAACCTATTCCTTTTAATCGACTTGGAAAAATTTAATGGAAGTGTATTGGGAGGAATTAAAAAATGGAGGAATGCAAAAGAAAGAATAGAAAGAAACAGACTAATGTCACTTTGAAGACGCAAAAGCTAGTCTTTTTAATCCACTCAGAAAAATTTAATGGAAGCGTATTGGAAGGAATTAAAAAGTGGAGAAATGTCAAAGAAAGAATAGAAAGGAATAGAATAATGTAACTTTTAAGGCGAAACTGTGAATTAAAATAAATGCTTTTTTTAAAATAAATAAGTATTGTATTTGGGTAAATTATGTGAACATTTTTTTATTAATCTATCGAACAGAAACATATTTTGACTGATTTCATATGAAATCTGTGTTGGAACACGCACTACTGCTGTTCAAATTTGCATGGATTGCACAGCTACACAAAAAAAGTATACGGAGTCGAAAAAACGATCTATATAACATTGTAGTAATATTGGTCCAGCATGGTCGAAATCCAAATTTGTTTAATTTTCTGCTTACCATTTTTTTTGCTTGAGTTTGAATTTTTGGTTTAGGTTAAATTTTTGGAACTTGACTGCTAAACATCTGAAATCGTTTTTAGGGTTCAGGAGAGGAGAGGTTTAGTGGCCAACTTGCAAAAATTTAAACTAAACCATAAATTCAAAGTCAAATACAGAAAAAAGTGGTAAGCAGAAAACGGTATAGATAAAGGATGAAAAGTTAAGACAATATAAAATATTATTATTAAAATCACTCCACCGTTATGGTAGACAAAAAAATTGAAATTTCCAAACTTATATTCTACAAAAACGAATAAAAACTATGCAAGTGCAGATATTTTGTGGACAGATTAGAAGGAATTAAAATAATCGAAAATGAAGCATGCCAGAATGAAATTAAAAATAACCATGACAAAGAAAATTGAAATGTCCAAACTTATGTTGCACACGGAGGAATAGAAACCATGTAAACGCACACATTTTGTGGACGGATTAGAAAGAATTAAATTAATCGAAAATACACCATGTAAGTATGGAATTAAAAATAACAATGAGAGGTGTGTCTACTGCTCGCATTAAGAAAAATTAAAAAAATGGAAAATATGTTCGCCTGCATGGAACACAAAAATTGGTTTCGGAGATAAACCTATTCTTTCGTTGGGCACTTCTCCCGATGGAAAATTAGCACATTCAAAAAAATTAAATAATGCTCACTCTTTCGTTTATATCTGAAAATATTAGTTTTTCTCTATTCTTCTCTTCTTTACATTTTTATTGCAATTACAAAGAAAAAGAAAACCAAAAAACAGATATCACACTTATCCCTAGTCTGATTTATAATTATCCTGTCATAATTTATTATTAAACAAAATTAAAATTTTCGAAGAAAACAACCGATATTCAAGGAAAATATAATATCTCCCTTCATTTCTAGAAAAAAAATTTAACAAAAGATGCTTTATGTGGGAAAAATTCAAAGACCAGATGACGCAATTACGAATTGGAATTTTCTAAAAGCAACTCAATTTCTCTAAAAATAATTAAATAAATCTATAACTAATGACAGCCACCTTTTTTCTACAAGTAATAAGAGATACCATCTTTATAATATAATAAAAAAAGTTAATAACTAATTAGTTTTTCATTCCAAACTTTCTCTTTATCACACTAACACCGTTATCACACTTCCCCTATCGACCCTATATCCTTCTTTATAAAACTTTTCTATACGTGAATAGTTTAATTAAAAACCATAAATTTTTTATTTGATTGTTTTTTTTTTTTTAAAGTCATGGGATAATACCAATTTTTTCAGTCGATTCTTGCTATTGCCATAGCTGTCATATAAGCGAACGCAAATAATTTTGTTCATAGTGTGTCTCGTGGCAGCGAAATCTGCGAAATCGATTCTGACAAAGAGAAACTATCACCCAACAATAGAAATTCCTCCTATAGTATTTGTGTGCTTATTTAAAAAAAGATTTTTCATTAAAAGTCATATAAGAAGTATGGAATACTTAAAATGGACAATTATTTTGAGAAATGTTGATAGTAAATGTTTCGAACACAATATCATAAGTCGACATCAAAGTCCAAAATCTTTGTTCTTGACATTGGGACGATTCGGACAAAAACACGCAAATTTAATTGAAATTTTGATTTTACGATCATGGGATATACATATAAGTTGTCGAAACACTATATGCGAAGACATTTTCTGATTAAAAACGAAAAGTACTGTTCTTAAAGATCATAAACATTATAGGGAAGACAAAAGAAAGAGGTTAGGATCTAGGCTGAAAAACGTATTAGGGAAGACAATAAGAACATATTGCGGAATAGCTTTAAATAATTTGGAAAAAGAAAGTACCTTCTGTCCAACCATATTTTAGAAGTTGTGCTTTGGCAAAATCTGCCATAATGTTGATAAACTCAATTTATCCGAACCAGCTGATTTTGTTGCGAAGCCTAAGTGTATATATTTTATATTATCATATATTATATGCGCCGCAGCTGCGCAGCAGGGTAATTTGCGGTAGAATCGGAAAGTCATACGTAATTGCAATTGATAATGATCGAGTTATCTTTTAATGGTAATGTAGATCTTTCTTGGGCCTACTTTATCGACGACTGTCCGTTATCTCTGGAGTCTTTAATTTCGTTGAAGTTCTTTTAAAATGGCGCTCACATTCTTATGTGATGATTTGATATTTGAACGTTGCCGCGAAAGTTCTGTTTTTCTCCAGGTTTTATTAGAATATTATATAGTTTAATTTAATCCGCGTAAAATCTTTTTTTCGTTCATCTATACAAATGTGAAAATGGTGAACATTTTTGGACAAATCGAGGAAAACTTGTGAGCTAACCTAGCTTTTTTTGTAAAAGTTAGTGATGCCGTTCGATACGAGACTGTCTCGATATCGTATCGAAAAATCTCGGTTTTGTCTCGTATCGTTTTGGTTTCGGAGAACCGATATATCGCTCGGATCGTCTCGGGATTTAGAGACTGGACAGCCAGATGGTGGTTTCCTACGGAACAACAGTAGAAGGGGAACGGCGACAAGTTTCAACTAACTGAGTACCAATGAACCTTTTCTTTTAATTTAAAGTTCTGAACCTTCAAATGGACGAAATATATTTTCCCTCGTATTTTCCCAATTCTATTATACCTATAAATATTTTTCAACTGCAGATAAAAATATGCATTATAAGTTTCTTTTATAATTGAATTATTTTCAATGCAATGAACGATTATACTTTTGCACTGTTTCTAGATTATAAACTATAAAGCAATCAATAAAAAGTGTTCATTTGAACGTTAAAAACTTCAAGCACATTATCTTTTAAATTCTCAATCTTTGAAACTTCTAAAATTCCTACATGTCTTTTAAACAAAATCGAATTTTTCTCAAAAAAATTGGAAAAACTTTCAAAATTACATGAACGGAATATGTGAAGGTGCAAACCGGCAAAAATTTTCTTTATTCTGTTTCGAAATTTTAGAAAATGCTTTTAAATCTTTTTAAATTTACTCTTAGAATTAATTTTTCAAAATACGAAATCATTTGAAATTTTCTCAAGAATCTTGAAAAAATTCAACAACATTTTTCCATAATGCAGATGTGACGAAAAAGAATCTAGACATTTTTTTATTTTACAGGATTATAGAGAACATTAGGGAAAATTCGAGTTAGTTTAAAAGATATTTAGGTCTTTTAGAAGTTTCAAAGAAATTAAAAAATATTTGATAAATTTTCGGAAACCTTTTCAAGTTCTAAAATATTTTTAATATCTTCAAAACTTTTAAAATTCCTAAATATCTTTTGAATTGACAGGAATTTTTTGTAAAATTTATAAAAAATTATGCAAAATTATAAAAATGCCTTGATGATTGCCTTGCATCTAAATATCTTTTTAAATTATACGAATTTTTCACAAAAAAGAAAATTAAAAGATAAAAAAATGCCTTAAAATCTTCTAGATTTTGACAACAAGTTTGGAAATCTTTTGAAATCTGTTTAAATATTGTCTTAAAAATTAATCTTTCCAAATAAATCATTCTAAGTTTTCCCAGTAATCTAGAGAACGTTTTTTTATTCTCTAAAAAACTTTCAAAATGTTTAAAAACCTTATTTTTCAAAATTTTCAAAAATCTGCATTCTTTCTCGAAATTTTTTCATATCTGTCACTAAATTAAAATATTTTTTTGAACCTTTTCAAAACTTCTAAGCCTTTTGAATATTGTTTTAAATTATTCGAATTTTTCAACAACAAAATTTTAAATAGATTAAAAATAAAAGCAATTGCTCAATTGCAGATTGCAATAAAAAATGTAATGTTTGAGTTAAAAAAAAAGGGAAAAAATGCTCCCGAGATATGAACCTTGTGCATACGGGTAAATGAAGTTTAATGTCAAGTACTTATAGCTAATTCCGAGAAAAACGACCGACAATTTGGAGATTAAAATTTCACGGGTTTTCAAAATCGGCTTTGGATAGAGATTCAAAATGGAATTTTTAATTTTTTACAAAAATGAAAACTTATTCCCGAAATATGGTTATATGCTGAATGATAATAACAAAAAAGTTTTCTCCAAAAAAATAATTTTTTTTCCGATAAAATCAAAGTTGAAGATCGTGATATCTAAATTTGCTAAAAATCCTAAAAAATAAGAAAATATATATGATTTATTTTGTGACTGAATTATAATAATTTGAAGAAATATCGATAAACTAAAATCTTATTAAAAATTTCGAATGATAATGAAATTATATTTCAAAACAATCCTTTTACCACAATATGTAATTCATTTTGCATACATTTTTTATGCAATAAACTCTTTTTTGATAAAAATGGTGGTTACCCAGTATTGTGCTGCTACTTTTAAGCTATGCTTTTATAAAAGAGTAAATTATGAGTAAGTTTCGATGTAAAGCTTTTATTGATCTTTTCCGTAAAATGTCAATTTCTTATTTTTATTTTGATAATTAGAAGATTCACAATTTTCTGAATAAATTTGTCTACATATTTTTCAATAATTGTGAAGATAATTTTAATATAAGTAAATTTAAAAATTTAAAAGGAAGTGAAGTTATATGAGATTACAAGTAAAATATATCTTCTAATAATAACCTGTTATACATATTAAAATATAATGGAACAATATAGTAATGGGACAAATGTATTTATTAAAGAAACACTGAGAAAAAAAATTTTTGGATCCAAAGAAATGCATTTCTTTGATTGTATTCATTTGAGCCAAAAAACCGTTTACTTAATTGTACTAAATATTGTTTAAAAGCAACAAACTCGTGCATTGATTCAAAGGAATCATTTCTTTGGGCGCCATTTCTTTGGAATAAAGAAATATTTCTTGGCCTCAGAATATGAGATAATTAACTCAAGGAATTAATATCTTTAAAACTAAGAACCTAGTTTCCTTAAATCTTGCTTTCGCATCCAAAGAAATATTTTTTTAGTTCAATAATTTTGAGCCTTTGAATTAAAAAATATTTCATTTGAAATAAGTAACTCATCGATGCGTGAAACAAATATTTTGGTTTCTTTGAATCAAAGAAATATTGACATAAATGAAAGCAATATATATTAATTAGGTGAAAGCGATATTTCTTTCGTTCTAATAGAACGAGTCATTAGTCGAATAAAGTAATTTGTTCACTTAAGTAATAATTTATTCACTTGGAAGATATGTTTCTTTCAATAAATAGAGTGAAGCGATTTATGTCCAATAAACATTTCCTTCAAGTGAAGAAATATATTATTGAAATAACTTCATACAACATTCGTTCGAAAAAATATTTTGGTAAAATTCCTTATTTGTACTGAGTAGTTCAGACATATACCGCCAGATGCGCAGATTTTATAGTCTCACAATATAATTGGATTCTCCAGTCTTTAAGTTAGCCATACATTTTCACCGTAGATATAATCTGAAAAATGTGGTCATTGGTGTTTATCGGTCTTCCTAAGCATTGGTCAGTTGGGTTTGCTTGAAATTCTTTTTCCTACTCCGCGAAAATGAAAATAAATATATTATTATAAATTGTAGTAAAGCGAGCGTAAGGGTAACGGGAAACTGAGTGACTGGTTCGATATTACGCAAGGCGTGAAACAAGGATGCGTTATGTCCTCGTGGCTATTTATCATATTCATGGATAAGTGTCTAAGAACTGCACTCTTCGACGAAGAAGGTGTAGATCTCCAAACAGTTAAGGTACGTGGGTTAGCTTTCGCAGATGACAAGATTGTTATGGCAGAATCAGTCGAGGACTTGCAAAGAATGTTGAATAAACTTCACACAAGCATGAAGGACATGGGACTCAAAATGAACGTAAATAAAACAAAAATCATGGTGTTTGAGGGAAAGAGTGAGAAAACAATGTGCAACATTGTCCTATATGATGAGAGATTAGAACAAGTTGACAAGTACGTATCCCTAGGTAGTCTATTCACTAGCGACGGAAAAATAGATGGGGAGTTAGATAGGCGCATAAATAAGGGTAAACAGGTTATCGGTAGAGCAGGGTCCATCCTAACAAATAAAAACATATCAAAAAAAGCTAAAATGGCCATACA
>CAKNYM010053324.1:0-11199 GCA_932195095.1 Andricus curvator | reverse complement strand
ACGGTCATGTATAATTAGACAGTAGGCTGCAGTTTCAGCGGGAAAATTGTCTGCAGATTCAAATTCCAAACGAACGTCCACTGAGGTCTGTTTGAGAAACTCATTTTGTTTTGAGCAATCAATGACACTGAGAGGAGCGTATTCTTTGAAATCACTTTTCTTCAACATTGGTTCAGGCTCTTTACCATAGTAGGCTGCCTGAAAGTTTGCATCCATCTCATACAGTAGTGCAAACTGATTATGGCCAAAGTCCAGATTTAAATTACCATACGGATAGTACTGTGAATTGAGGAATAACTTGACATTGGTTATATTGCAGTGATCGAAGCGATTAGCATATCTGGCTAGCCTATCCTTTCTACCTGTCTGGAACCCAGTATAACGTAACGTGGTTTTTCCAACTGAGTTGATGTTTTCACAGTCCATATATGTCTTGAGGTGGTGGGAAGCATGGGGTATTCATACAATTCCCATGAGCGAAAACTCATAGTTGTGAGAAAATCTTTTCCAATACCGTTCAGAAAATTTATCTTTTGCTCATCCGAAGCTATTACGTATGGTATCATCCACTCTACTTTATGAATTGAGATCTTCAATTGCTCTTCGTTTCCTGGCGCTTGTCGTGCTTGAACAACAGCATTTAAGTCACTGCGTGATCTTGTCAGGATAAGTTCATGCTTTGCATTAGCAACGATCTTTCGATAGTCTTCAGCAAATCCTAGGATCATACTGAGTGGTATAGTGACGTCAAAGTATCCCTCATCATTGGAAAGACGTTTTGTTCCTTCCGGCATGTCGAGCCATCCGGCATTCTCTATAAAATAACTTTGTCCAGGAGCAAGTGAGATGTAGCCCTTTATGGTGCTAGTGAGACCAACGCAGCGATCAATCTCAATACCATTGAGTTCATAGCGAACTTCATCAAACAGATAGCAGATGGCATTGCTCACTAGTGCTGTACTAGCCACAGCTGTAACTCCATCAGGCCTTGTTAGTCGTCCATACACATGCAGTGAACTCTTGCATAAGGCTGATGTGCATGAATCTCATAGTGAGCTATAGACTCATCAAATCTCAGTGGTGCTTGAATGTTTAGTATTTCTTCCATTTTTATTGCAACAAAAGGAGATGATCAATATCTTGAATGGACGTTTCAGTTTCTTTTTCCACGTGGTTTGATCTTCAGACCAAGCTGTTCCAGAAAGAGCACGTTCTGAGGTGTTAGCTCCTTGAGTGCTGCTTGAGAACTGGTTTGTATTCGACATGTTGACGCTCTTATGTAGACTCCTTTGGGATTGTACACTATACCCATTATGATGATGATTTGATGTGCAGTCGTATTGTTATCACCTCTCCTCGGAAATTCACCAAGTCACCGTCCTGAGCAACTATACGGAGCTGAATTTGATGTATTGTCTTCACGGCGATTGGAAGGTAAATTACGTGTGACGGCACTTCAACGATCTTATATCCTGGTGGTACAACAGGAAAGAATTCATGAATTGTGTGCACTTTGCGATTATTTATGTAAGCTCCAGTAGTGATATTACACTCAACTCGCAGAGCATTCAATTTGAGAATAGCCACAGGTAGATCAGAAGTATGAGTCTTATTGGCTTCGAGAACTCGTGGAGCGAATCTCAACAATCGTGCAATAGAATCGTGAGGTTGAAAGTTCACTTTGCGATCACACTTGATCTCGCTGCGCAATGTGTTATTATTTGGCTTGATGTTTATTGTAATTCCATCAATTGCTAGAGCTTTCTGGACATAACTCTCAATGTCTTCAATCTCATAGCTGCCAGTAGGTATGGTCACTACTCGATCACCAACATAAATTTTATTCTTTCCAGTGTCAACGTTAGGAATCGCATTAAATGTGAGCATTTCAACGAGTCCAAGTACATAGTTCTTATGAGGAGAGAGTTCTATTGGTGGAAAATACTCTGAGTCTAGCACAGAAGAGTTTCCTGTTATCGTGAGAGTAAAGGATTCTTCCATGATGGTGTTTTTCTCTGTACTGACTCTAGTCCGTTCATTACATGTTCTTATATAGACAGTATTTGTCTTTTATATGTAGTTGTCCAGATAGAAATTTTAAGCACAAGTGTCCACATTCAACACTGTCATAGTTCTGATATCTGTCATGACTGTACTTTATCACGCTACCAACACCTAGGTAATCTACGAGATCCAAAGGTGGACGAAGATTACCGAAACTGTCAAAGTATAGGACTTGATCACCGATCTTTCTATAACTTACCCAGTGGGTACCAGGGCCGTGGCTATCATCAAGATTAACAATAGCTGACTCAATTTGGTGGGGTCCCTTTACTGGCAGTTGATTGCGCATAAATACTCCACGAAAATGTGGAATATTTAGAGCTTTAGCATACTTGAACAGATCGGTATCAGTGAGTGCATGGTGAGGTAGCTTCACTACAAGTTTTTTGACCCTGGTCTTAGACAAAGTCCCTGTCCTTTTCGGTAAGGTTTCATATGAAGACCTAATCCTTTTCTATAGGGTTTTAGGTGTAAACCTTTTCCTAGAGCAATAGCCTCCATTGCATTGTTATGACGTTGAGCTTCTGCCAGTTGTTGCTTGGCTGCGCTAGCATCATTTACCGCCTTAGCTACACCTGCTGCTCCACCAGTGAGAGCTCCAAGTGCACTAAGTCCAGCAAAAATTGGAATGAGTGGCAAAACACCACCGACTTTCGAAGGGATTGGTAGAACACGTGGATTTTGCACTTTATTTTTATCGCCTGCTCTTTTGACGGCTTTCTGTGCCCCTCTGATTGCAGACTTGATGGCCACTTTTGCATCACTACTTCTTTTCATTGCTTTCTTAGCCGCATTAACAACCTTTCTGAATGCTGTCAGTTTATTTCTTGCAGCTGGTTTCTTTTTCACACTAGGTTTCCTCTTCTTTCAACTGGGTTTCTTCGTCAGCCCCATACCGAGTTTCGCTTTGCCATTCATGACGTTAGTTATTGCTAGTGCTGCCGCTTTCTCGCCAATTCCAGCGTCTTTAGTAAAAACGCGCTTCCAGGCTTTACTAGCTAGTACACGATCTGCAGCGTTTCTCACTACAACGTTTTCACGATTCCGCGAGTATGCAATGTCGTGTTCTTTACACGCAGCGTCTAGAGGATTGATACCGGGATCACCTCTAGCAAGTCGTTCGGCTAGCTTAGTACCTGGACCACAGAATTGGTAGCCAGGCAAGTGCAACTCAAACGGCAAGTTGTTGATGACTTTGTTGACCAATCCTTTACCTCGATGATGACGGCGTGATACTTTGTTCACTTTATGGTGCACAATCATTCTTCACTGAATGGAGGTTAGCACGCAACTGACCTGGAAGCTATATAAGCGCAGTATTTATAGCTTTCACAGCAGTTGATATCAAGATGCGGTTCAAGACACAACCTATTAAACTTGCGGTTTTTAATATTGATACCCTCGTCCAATCAAAAAAAAAGTATAGGGTGAAACGACATGGTAGCCTTCTACCAGACAGCATTCGCGCAGTGTTTTGTGGACCATCAAATTGCGGCAAGACAAATGCATTACTTGCCCTAATCTTACACCCAAACGGATTGAAATTTGAAAGTGTCTACGTCTACTCGAAATCCCTCAAACAACCAAAGTACAAATTCTTGGAACGGGTGTTGAATGATGTAGATGGAGTTGAGTACTTTCCCTTCAGTGAGCATGAAGAAGTAATACCACCAAGTGAAGCTCAACCAAATTCGGTGATTGTATTTGATGATGTTGCCTGTGAGAAACAGGACAATATTCGAGCCTTGTTCTGTATGGGCAGACACGCTCATGTTGACAGTTTTTGCTTATGTCAAACTTACGCTCGAATACCTAAACATCTGGTTCGAGATAACGTCAATCTATTGATACTTTTTAAGCAGGATGAGAAGAATTTAAGACATGTGTATGACGATCATGTGAACACTGACATGAGTTATTTACAATTTAAAGACTTATGTGCAACATGTTGGAATACTGACAAGTATGGATTTGTTGTCATTGATAAGGATAGTGAGCTCAATAAGGGAAGATACAGAAAAGGTTTTGACTGTTTTATCTCTCTATAAATATATGTCATGTAGTAGAAATATTGTCATTATAAATTGACACATCAACACGTCAACATGTCAAAGTTTCACAAAGAGAAGGAGGTGCTCCGTCAAATTGCTAAAGCTAGTGAGGCGATTCGGCGTAAACATCGATTGGTCAAAATGGGTAAAGAAGCCACTGAAAAGATAATGAGTGAAACGTTCAAGCCAATCGTCATGCCATTGCAGAAACTGGTTGATATATCGAATCCATCAGTCAAGAAGGAAGTTCAAAAAAATGACCTTGTAAAGAAAAAAGATCAAGAGAATGAGCAGGAGGAAGGGGAGGATGAGTGGGAAGAGGACGACGATAATGCTTCCTTTATGACTGCTGATTATGAAGGAGAGCAAGATACAACTGTGCGTCAAGAAGATGTAGTGCCTGAGCCTGCTGATAATTACGAGTATTTAACAAACAAATTTCTCAGGATGCTGCAACAAAATAGGAAGCAGTATTTGGATATGGTTTATGGTTTGCGTAAACTCAATGATGGCAGTCTTTTTATTGGTGACAAACCCATTAGTTTTGAGGCACAATATATCAATGTTGGTGGTAAACAGTATCTGAAAACTGTTGGTCTGCTTGAATTTTTGTTTAAACAAAATCCAGAAGAATCCCACATAAGCACTGACGATCGAAACAATTATAAGGAAATTTTGATTGCTACAAATGCACACAAGAAGCGATACAGTTCCAGTGAATCCATTCGCACCAGGAACAATAATAAGTGCAAGAACTTTATTTCAAAATTGTTCAACGTATCACGCAGACGATCATCCAAAGGTGGAGGTTCCCTGCCACAGTATATGGTAGCAAGAAAAAATGTTAGGACTGACAATGTCTACTGGGACGACCCTAACGAACTAGTTGATCGTCTTCGTCTACTCCTAGCGTCTCAGGCAGCAGGCAACCCGAGTCACAACAATGAAATCATATCAATCATTGAGGAACTGCGGGAAGCTGAAATCATATATTAGGAGGGTACTCATAACGCTTTCGTTAGTATTAGGATGAGTATCGACGTGTTTGGACGTCACCTGGATCGAACCGCTGCAGGAAGCCGTGGGCCGCCTGGTGTTGGATTCAAGATTACCTCTGACGGCCATTACGACGTAGATGGCAAGAGAGTTTGTAACGTTAGTGAGGCCAAAGAACAATACGACGCAGTCAATTTGGGACTTGTACAGCGTATTGTACAAAACGAGATACGTACTGTGTATCAAGTCACATCATCTATGCGAACAGAGATTGACAATAATAGTTTGATGATACGTTTACTTGAAGAATCAATCAACGAAAAACTTGAAAATCTGCAGATTGACATCCAACAAGATTTGTCCGTCCGTAACACTGAACTCATTGCCCAGTTGAACGCTCGATTAAACGCTCTCGAGAATGGATAAGGAGTAATTGGCAGTAGTCACAGAACTGCATAAACCCGCTAGAAAGAATTATGCACGTCGTCGCGTGCAGACACGTGGTATAGACGAGACGTGGCAGGCAGATTTAGTTGAAATTCTACCCTATGCCCGTGAGAATAATGGCTACAAGTATTTACTCACCGTTATAGATATTTTCTCCAAGTACGCCTGGGCGGTTCCTGTTAAAAGCAAGAGTGGACCAGATGTCACTTCAGCAATGCAATCTATACTTGAGCAGCATCGTGTACTAAAAAACTTACACACCGATGAAGGTAAAGAATTTTATAATTCACATTTTAAAGAACTTATGCAACGATATGGTATCAATCTCTACTCAACACATAGTAATCTAAAGGCGTCAATCTGTGAAAGGTTTAATCGCACGCTCAAGAACAAGATGTGGCCACAATTTAGCTTAAGAGGTAACTATAAGTGAATAGACATTTTGCCTACTCTCATCTTCAAGTACAATAATACGAAACATCGATCAATCGGTATGAAGCCAAAAGATGTCACTACCGAGGATGAAGAGGAGCTGATGCAACGCTTAAAAAAACTGCGAAATATACCGAGGAGAAGACCAAAGTTCAAAGTTGGTGACAAAGTTCGAAACAGCAAGCACAAGCACTTTTTTGAGAAAGGATACACTCCCAACTGGACAACAGAGATATTCACTGTGGATCGAGTTATGCTTACGAATCCAGTAACGTACAGGCTGGTGGATTTTATGAGCAAGAACTTCTCAAAGTTAAACATCCAGACGTATACCTTGTCAAAAAAGTAATCAAGAAGCGTGGTAACAAAATATTAGTAAAGTGGTTAGGTTTTGACAGTTCACACAACAACTGGATAGATAAATCACATATGTAATCAACTTTGTGCAATGTTGAATCAACTCTGTGCAATGTCAAACCAATGATGAATCAATGTTAAACGAACGATGAATCAATGCTGAACCAACGATGAATCAATGTTGAACCAACGTTGAACCAACGTTGAACCAACGTTGAACCAATGATGAATCAACAGCGATTGAATGTTAAACTAAATTATGAGATTTATAATACTAAGTCGACGCTTGTGCTAACTAGATGTAAGATTTTTGATGAATAAAAAAGCGATTCATATACATATATTATGTTTTTTATTCAGTATAACCCTCAGACCTACTTTATTTACAATTATTTACAACTTAAACCTAATCTTTTACCAGAAGATCTAGCAATTCTTCGTCACTATCACTCAAGACATCATCGACATCCATTGCACTGATTCTATAATGCCCCCATGCGAGGGTGTCTGTACTGTTTGGGAGTAAGTATCGCTTATCGTCATGAGGACTTAGTGCAATCTTTTGTTGTTCAATAGTTTCGACATTGTATAGTCTTGACCTGATTACATATTGCGTTCTAGATTGGATAGTCCAATTTCGCAAGCATTCGGTGTAATCATCAAAGGTAATACTTTTCTTTACAACAGCTGCTTTTACACCTTTGACTTTTTTTAACAAAGTCCTCACCATTGACACGGATACTATACATCTTACTTCGCAAACCAACAAATTCTGTAATTATTTCAACATTACATTCATCTTTCATCAAACCCAAAACTTTCTTGTTTCTTTGCGGCATTCCAAAAATATTGTCTCGAGGGTAATCTGAAGTTTCGAATTGTTGAGTATTCTTTTCCATATCTTCTTTCATGTCAGCATAAATGTCCTGACACTTCACTTCATATATTAAACTGTCCGTGTCAGTGTACAAGAGTTTGCAGTTGTTGCGATATTTTTTACGCATGTAATCGTAGTGAAAAACATAAATTAGGATTTTAGACACATCCAGCACTGTCAGACCCACATAGACTGGCTTATTAAACAAAACTTCTGTCTTTCTTAACTGTATAGCCATGAGATTTTCACTGAAAATCGCTCGGCTGTGGAAGTTCGGTTTAGCTATGAGGGCTTCTGCTCCATACCTACCCTCTCATTTCGCGACGAGTTTCACGTTTACATGCTGTCGTACATTCTCCATTGTCTTACCGTAAACTGCATTATTCATCAATTTGTACAAGTTCTTTTCGAATTCATTTTTAGCTTGTGCTCTCTTTTCAGTATTGAAATCTATGTAACTCTTGAGCCATGTTGACTGATTGAATTTAAGTACTCTGTGAATCTTGATTAATACCAGACCGTTTGCAAGAGCATCTTTGAGAGCTCGGTAATGCAGAACGTACTTATGTTTCAGTAGGAGGGTAGTTAGAAGCTTCTCCTGGTTGGAACCTGGTGGTTTCGAGTGTTCTGAACAGAACGGTAAATCATTATGCTCATCGTGAAGCTCGGGTGGATAGTACAAATCAACTTCTAGAATATAGCCAATGGGTGAATCATTTGGAATATTAAAATCAAAATTTTCAAAATTTGTAACCCACTGGAAACCACCGTAAGGAAGGGGTTGTCCCATTGCTCAACCATAAAGGTTGTTTGCATCGAAATATACAATGTAGATGATCTCACCTCTTTCATTGAAAACTTTCATATACTTGTTGTTGGCAATGGTGTATCGGTTGGAGCATTGACTTACTCCACCCTTTTTACCATTCTCAATCATCAATAGCATATCAACGTCAGTGAGGAGTTCCAATCTTACCCCTGTATATTTGAGCATGGCGTCCCATGTGAAGCCAGGAGTCGTGTAGTATTGTGCTGGATCGAGACCGTAGGCCATGAGACACTGTTCTCGGAAATTTTCAAAGACATCAGCCAACAACAACACATCAGTCTTCATGTATAATTTTACATATTCGCCGAGAGTTTTAACACTGAATGCACACCATACCTGTTGTGCATGTTCGTAGTCCTCATCAGATATTGATGAGTCATTCAGGGTACTGTGAAACTTTTCTTTTGGTGGAAGCTGGTTTTCTTTCAATCTCACCCTCGAGTCCAGGTATTCATAGGGGAGAACACCTTTCCTCGTTAGAAGTTCAACTTTCTCACTCTCCATACCAGAAAACATTGCACTCACAATTTTATACTCAGTGAGATACGATGTTAACTTTTCCAAGGATGATGTCATGAATCTGAATGAGTCGATGAATCGGAATTTTATCTGTGTTCCCTTAACATATTTGGTAAAAGATATGTATTTTTTCTTTATTTAATGCCATAACTTTAACTTTTCCTTCAAATTGAGTAGCAATATCGCGGATGATAAAGTGAGCATCATACCCACTCAGGTTGTGGAACGCAACAGGTATGATGTTGGCATCTTGGTAAGCTAGATTACAGTGTTCATGTGCGGGACCTCGATATTTTCCTGTCAGGTGACAGTGATCGCGAACCTTCTTCATCGGTGGATGTAGAGCTATCTGACAGATGTGACAAGTAGTGGCTCCAAAGAAAGTTTCCTGTTGCCTTGGTGTTAGTTTCTGCATCGGAACTGGAGATGCCAGTATTTTCTCACATTTATTTGCAATTAATTGTAACTCTAGAGCAAACCACTTTGCTGGTTTCACACCTCTAGGACATGAGTTGTAGAATGATAGTGAATCATTGTAACTGCACTCGAACAAGTACCCAATGTCAAAAACTTCATGTTTCTGGAATACTTTAGTGTTTGTCGTCTGTTTTTGTACGTCTCCACTTGGTATTAATAGGGACTCACAGTCGGCATAGATAATGAATGGTACTTTTTCTCTATGCTTGAAATTTTTGAATTCAATAATATTTCTACCAGGTTTTGGTAGCATTATTTTACAATCATTCACTTTTTTACAATCTTCCCTATGCGCTACCAACGTCTCTATTTTTGAAAAGTAGTGCAAGCATCGTTCACAGATATGTTTTCTTCCATCATGTTTCGATAGCTGGCAGCTAACTAATCGAGAAAGATCTTTGACCCATATATAGTGGAAGTCAAAAGACTGGGTTCTGCTATCCTGTTGATTGCTTTCTTCTTCTTCATCACTGCTATCTTCATTTACATATTCTTCCTCAACTCGGAGGAGGTTTACATGAGTTTCCCTTACCTGTGAAGTGAGATGAAGAGGAACCACTATCAACTTTTGCTTCTTTTTAATCAAGCCATAAATATTCACTGAAATGCCATTTTGTGCTTCAAATTTTTTTACATCTTTCGTTGCTACGGAGAAATTTATTCCAGAAAAGTTTAATTCATCCTTGTATTGCTGATAGCTGGACATGCGTTTAGGATTGTACTGATTTCTATTGACTGGATGTATGGCTGATAATATAGCCCACTTAAAGCACTCGTTGTCGTTCGTATTTTGCACATTCACACATCCTTTTTTTATCTTGATCCGTAGAGGAATATCAATGTAAGAGCTACCTTTCATGGGGTTTAGTTTGTTGATATTCACTTCTAATTTCACAATAGAGTGTAAGGTCCATCCAGAGTCTTTCTCTTGAAACTCCTCCATTTCAGTTAAGATAGGGTATCTTGCGTTATTGGTAAACCATATTTTCAAATCCGTGCTGACGTATATCTCTTCATTTTTTGATTTAAAGTTCTTTACATCAGGATCCTCCTTACCAATCTTTAGATAATATGGATTAAGTACAGTGTTGATTTTAAAAGCCCTATGTTCACGCAAGGCTCGGCCCACATGTACAATAAATAGCACTTGGGCGTCATCTAGGAAGGCAAGAATATCCTTGTGAACCAGTTTCGCGACAATGCATGTTTTCACTCGACTATCGAATGCTTTGTCGACGTCAATCCACTCCACTCGATCGTTAATGTCATTGCGTTTCTTCTGAAGTCCGCTACCCTTTTTAGTGAGAAACTCGAATCGAGCTTTAAAACATTCCATGTGTTCAGTAATATTTAGACACCTTCTTTTCTGATTTATTGACAGTCGTGGTATACATGACAATTCCTTTCGCACTGTTTTTGAACACATTAGGCACTCGTTTCGCCATCGATTAACTTTGTTTAGTTGTACGTTCCCAGATGATGTTGATGATGATGATGATGATGAAAGCAGGGTCAGTACTTCTTCGAAAGCAGGAATAAGTTTTACATACTCATCGAGGATCATTTTCTACTGGGCATAGACTGTATACACTTATAATGTTTTAACTTCACAAGTTATTCTTTCGGTTTTGATAATTTTATATTCATTATCCACTTTCACTGGACTGCCTCGCACGATGTAATGACTGCCCTCAGATCTGATGTCTCCTTTTATAGTCCGCTATCCCCAACTCCACCAATACCTCTAGAAGATTCTCGAACTTGATAATTCCCTCAACCCCATGCGTCATTTAAATTCACCATGTGCGACATTGAATTTTCCTGTAATTGAACTGACTTGATGGTGGTGCCATCGATTGCTCGTAACAACTTATTAGCTGTTGGCATCTTAGCACGGACATGAACCATCATCTTTCGTCGGTAAATGTAAGGCGCCTCTGAATATGGGCCGGAGACTCCACGACGAGACGCCGTGGCATGTGTCTGAATTTCGGTGTCACACTCTCGCGGTAAAACAGAGATCACATTTATCGACTGTCTGTTCGGAAACGACTGTAGGTAAAGTGAAACTTTGCGCGTCGATGTTTTACCGACTGCTGTGGTTCCATTGCCTGTGTCTCACTCTGCCGGTATGGTAGAGAACACCACTA
>CAKNYM010053322.1:103514-159127 GCA_932195095.1 Andricus curvator | reverse complement strand
AGGAAAATTTGAAAAATTCAAATTTCGGGGGGCAGACACGAAATTTTGATTTTTCTATATCTGGGCAACCAAGAGGGTACAAACGAAAATGTTGGAGGTACAAACAGTACAAACGACGTACAAACGTATGCAAAAAGAAAATTTGAGAAATTTTAATTTCGGGGGGATGCGTGAAGTTAGCCCCCCGAAATCAATTTTGCCCCTTATTTGGTAACCAAGAGGGTACAAACGAAAATGTTGAATGTACAAACAGTACAAACGACGTACAAACGTATGTAAAAATAAAATTTAAAAAATGTGAACTTCGGGGGGCCAACTTCATGGGGGTGCCGAATGGGGCGATTTCGACATGGGTGAGTGTGGGTCATTTGATTCACACTATTCAAAACGATGCTTGGACTCTAATATAATGAATATTTTCTATACTAGAAAAAATAGCACGCTACGTTTCTCATTTTGATTGCCTAATTATCGAATTGAAATATATTTTTTAATCTAAAGTACTCTAAAATATAATTAGTAATCATAAACTAAAATAAAAAGGAAATCTGTAACTTTAATTTAAATGAAAGATTTTATCCCAGCAGGATTTAGAAGCAAAGTATAATGTCTTCCATTTTCGAAAAAGATTCATTTTGAAGATGTTTACAATTGAAAATTTGCCAGATTGTTAAGTTTGGAATTTTTACAGTCTATCTCGAAGATATGCAGTTGAATATCCTCTAATTTTGTATGGGTATAATTTCAAATTATTTAGTTTCGAATAAGAAGTCTTGAATTTACATTATGAAATCATGATGAAATTTCCAATTTGAATCATCAAAATTACAGAATTTTGAAATTTAAAACGTAAAATTTGCATAATTTTTAATATCAGAATCAAAAACTCTTCAATTTTAAAAATGAATTCAGTGTTCTAAAATTTCAAAGAGTTATAAAAAAAGTTTTGATTTTTAGAGATGTACAAGTGCAAATCATTCAATTTTTTGATTTTGTAAATCGTAAGTCAAGTTCCCAATTATACATCTTCCAACCTTGAAAAAATATCCAATATAAATCATCAAAAAATTTAAATTGTAAACGGTCAAAACTAAAAAATGTTCAATTTTAAATATTTACAATTCAGAGTTCTGTAATTTTTGAGTGATTTTTGAAAATTCTTGATCTTCGAAAATATAGAATTACAAGTTGATGAATTTCCAAAAATTTTATATTAAAGCTATGCAATTTGAAATGTTTTTTTTTAAATAGTTTAATTTTGAAGATTTATATTTCAAATATCTTGAACTTTCAGTATTTGCAGTTTAAAATTCTTTAATTATAATGATGTGTAAATACAAATTTTTAAATTTTGATGATTTTTATAATTTTGAAGATCAAGAGTCAACAGTTTTCAATTCTTAATCTTCCAGATTTATCAAATTTCCAACGCAAATCATCAAAAGTACAGAATTTTTAATTTTGAAAATTGAAATTTGCATAATTTTTAATTGTATATTTTCAAAATTGAAAAATCTCTAATTTAAAGATTGATAATTCAAAACTCGACAATTTGGAAAAGTTAAAATTGAATATTCTTGATGTTTGAAAAGATAGAATTGCAAACTATTAAATTATGAAGATTTATTTTTTCAAGGTATGTGTGTAATAATTAACTTTTTTTGGAATAGTTCAATTTCGAAGATTGACTATTGGAAATTCTTCAGTTATAACGATTTTCAATTTGAAATTTTTTAATTCTGAATATTTGCAATTGAAGGCTTTTCAATATTTAATGTGTATAATAGAAAATCATGCCATTTTTATTGATTTTTTAAAATATGTAGTTCAATTTTGAGGAGTTAAAATTAATATTTATGTGATATATTATATTATATTATATTATATTATTTATATATATATATATATATACAATGTGATATATTTGCAATTTCAAATTCTGCAATTCTGATCAATAAAGATGACAGCGTTGATTTATTTTTTGAAAATTCTTATAATTTGTTACATTGTAACATGTCTTTCCGTATATAAAAAAGGAACTTTGCACGAACTTCAAGTAACTATTAATATTCATAATGGTCTCCATAGTATTTTTATAATTTGTTGAAATATTTTCAGATTGTTTTTTCTAGATTCTGCTCCTTGGTCAAATTTGGTACAAAAAATCGCAAAATTTCAAAAATGTGTAAATACTTAGAAACATTTTTTAAGAACCATTAATAATTCATCATAGAATCTAGGAAAAAACTTCTAAAAATATCATAAAAATTTTGCAAAATATTATGGGAATATAGCTCTAAAATAAGCGAAAAAACTTATTAACATAAAATAGTCATATAGATAATTCTCGCCATCTAACATGATGAGAATTTGGTATTACAATTCAAACTGAAGATTTGCAATTTAATCGCAACAACTTCAAGTGGAAGAAGAATTTTATAAGATATGAAACTAACGCATACTAATAGACTGTCAAACTGGATGAAAGAAAAAAATTAAGACACAAAAGCACGCGACAAGTGAACAGAATCATAGGATTATATAATTGAGGATTAAAAAATATTATTTATATATATATTATTCAAATTCAAATTGTTTTTCAATAGAATTATCAGCTTTCAAATGCAGCGCTTTGATTGCTAGCCAATATGCCATTTCAGTTGGCTGTTATGAAAAGCCGTCACTCGTAATAATTGAATTCATTTCAAAATGAACGCGAAAGATATCGCAAAATTGAAATTAATTTGAGTATGAGTTGTAAACGAAATTTGTAATGACATTTAAAATCAATCAATTTGCAAAATGTGCAATGTAGCATAGACATGTATTATTTATGTACATTTTACGAGGCATATAGAACATTTCTAGTATCAGAATATGTATCAATTGTACCGAGAACCGAATTTCCGCAGAACGTCTGCAGAAAGTATAATTTTTGTAATACAAACTTTTCAGGTACAATAGTGAATAAATCGTATTTATTAAATTTGTTTACTTTCGTTTATAGAAATTGTAGACTATAACTAATTTAATTATACATAAGAAGAAGTAATATTCGTAGATTTAAACAATCAAGAGATATTTCTCGACAAAAGCTTCAACATTTACTTTACAATTAGGACCATAAATACATCAAGCAAAGGAACAATATTTTTATAGAAACATAATGCGTTTCTACTCGTTTTTGCATAGCACGGGTTTAAAAACAGACATTTAATTATTTATTCGTAAAAATTAGCGTTCAGAAGCGGACTAGAATTCACCAACAGACCTGATAAAAGTCTTGCAAACCGGCCGAAAGATCTGAAAGATGCCCAGGGATTTAAAATGACTACAATCGATTTCAAGGGATTTAAAGGATTGCAAAGGATTTAACAGATTTCATGAGAATTCGTCGAATTTCCAAATAATTTCATTTAATATTTTGATGAATGTTCAAAGCTTTTAAACATTTCATTGAATTTTAAAATATGTAAAAGATTTTACGGTAGACCAAGGGATTGCCCAAGAAATAATGAAGGGATTTCATATTATTTCAGAGATTTCAAGGGCTTTTCAGAGGTTGAAGTTAAATTTATGGGGTTATTTTTAATGATTTCAAGGGACATGAAAGAAGGTCAAACATATCAAACGATTTTTATGGGATGATTTGAAATTATTTTTAGGGATTTCAATAAATATGAACAAACTTCTAACCATTTTATATTATTTCTATAAATTGCAAAGAATTTCACAAGAATTAAGATATTTCGTAGGATTTAAAATATTTGAAGATTATTTCAAATACTTCGGTTGTTATGTGGGCTTGAAGAATTTCCTTCAATTTAGCAAGATTTGGAAGGATTATATAGGATTTTAGGATATTGAAAAAGATATTCCAAAAGATTTTAGAGAATTTCTAAAATTTACAAATATTTCACAGGATTTTGAAAAGATTTTATAAGATTTTCCGCGAATTTTAATAATTCTGAGGAATTTTAATGGCTCTCAAAAATGCATTTTTATAAATTTGAAAGGATTTAAAAGTATTTCGTTGGACTTTAAATATTTCAAGAGATTTTAAGGAATATCATCAGATTCGTGTTCCCAAGGAATTTTCTGGAGATTTAAAGAATTTGAAGGAGTTTCCAAGGATTTAAATGATTTCAAGGAATTTGAAAAAAACATTTTCAAGGAATTTCCTAGTGTCAAGTGTTTCCACATAAAGTTATTGTTTTTTTATCAGGTTGAAGCTTGGCCTAATTATAGTCCTAGTGGACCTATATTAAATCACCAAACTATAGGACCATTTATCGACCGGTTGACAATATACAGGGGTCTCATTTTTTCACTTTTTCAGGTGCTTTTTCACATTCACATTACTGTAACTTCATTTAGGATCTCGTTTAGGATTTTCCAATTGGACTTTCATTAAAGTGTTTTGGAAAGCTCTTTATATATACTATGAGACAATGATAGCATTTTTTTCATTATGAAATTTAATTATTTTGTTGAAAATCAAAATTAAAATTGATTTTTTGAAAAAAACCATATATAAAAAATTTTTTTCTTTTTCAAAAAATAGCTTTTTTACACTCTTTAAAGTCATATAGAAGAAAAAGTGGGCTGGAAATGATTTCATGTTCAAATTGAGATTTTTACGCTCGATGGGACCACGCTATGATTATATAATATACATACACCCAAAAAATCATCTCAGCATAGTCAAATGTAAGCTTCAAGGCAAGTTATACTTAACAATATTCGTTCCCAGGCGTCCAATCGAATAATCCTAAAAGAAGTTACACTAACGTGAAGGTAAAAAAGCACCTGAAAAAGTGAAAACTTCAGGCCCTTGTATATTGACAACCGGTTGATAAATGCACCTATAGTTTGGTGAATTAATATAGGTCCACTAGGACTATAATTTAGCCAAGTTTCAACCCGATAAACAAAAACAATAATTTTAGGTGGAAACACTTGGCGTATTCTGCCCCTATAAGGTTTTAGTTTATTTCAAAAGATTCGACGATTTCAACGGATTGTAAAGAAACAGAAATTGCATAAGATTGAAGGAATATTAATGGAATTTACAAGATTTAAAGGTCTCACATTTTTTTTTAATTTGAAGACTACATTTTTTAAATTGGTATTAAAAGAATCATAAATTGTTGAAGATAATAGTAACCGCACAAAAACTACTGAGGGCTTGTTCTTCCATACTGAAATTAAAAAATTGGAAACCTCCAGAACTGACTAAGTTCAAATTTAATAATGCTAAAAAAAGATTAAGAACTGCATATTTAAAATTAGTTTGATCTTGTTAAAAAAATAACATAACAAAATAAATATTTAAGAAACCAGTAACGTTCCTTGTTGAGCATTTAAAAATTAAGGAGCTTCAAAAGAAATATTTGCGAATTTAAACGTTTGGAGCTAAACAACTATAGTTTCAAAGCCTAAAAATTAAAATATTTCAGAATTGCGCATTCAAAACTCAACTTTTAAATCGAAATAATGAAAATGTTAAAGATGATAAAAATTATTAAGAGGTATATTATGATTTATTAAAATGCATTCAAACTGATTACATACATTTTATTATCGAAAAACGAGATTTCGAGAGAAAAAAAACATCCACTGTCATTTCAACCGGTCAAACTTCAAGAATTTATTCATTTTAAACCTTTAAAGTTTAATCATTATAAAAATGTTGAAAATTATATGATTTTAAATTAGAAGATTTAAAAAGAATGAATTCAAGCTTAATTAAACCGTTAAAAATTAAACAATTCGAATGTTCGTTTAAAATATGCGATCGTAAAACTAAGTCGATAAAAATTAATAATTTCGAATTGTGCATCACGCTTTTTTAAAATTCATCATTTTAATCTGAAGATAAAAAGTAATAGCTGAAAAATCGATTATTAAGCATTTCCATGCAAATGGAACAACTTCATGTCACGAGGAATTCAATCGTGATCTTGATTTTGAACTTGACGATGACCTTCAAGGTTTTTTCAAGGTCAATTTAAAAAAAATGGAACCCCCCTTTTTCTACATCCGCAATCGATAGAGCGGGAAATTTCACGTTGAAATATGTACCCAGGTCATACATAGGTACATTGTAATCTTGAAAGCTGGTTTCCAATAGAAAAAAATTGACCTTGAAATGGCCTTGAAGGTCATCGTCAAGGTCATGCTTGAGGTCACCACTGAATACGATTGTTAAAGTTAGTAACTTTGGCCTTTACGAAAGAATTTGAAAAGCCTCTATTCCCAGAGGTATGCAGATCTTGTTTGAGTGTAAATGACCTTAGAGTGACCTTCAAGGATACAATGTACCCATGTGTGACCTGGGTACATATTTAAACGTAAAATTTCCCGCTCTATCGATTGCCGATGTAAAAAAGGGGGTTTCCATTTTTTTTAAAGTTGACCTTGAATAAACCTTGAAGGCCATCGCCAAGATCAAAATAAAGGTCACCATTGAATTCCTCGCTGAAAGTTACTTCAAGAATTACTTCCCGGGACTTTTGTGACACCCTGTATAATATTTTGTTGTCTTTCAAATAATAATACTTTTTATAATTTTTCTCCATTTCACAGTGAAAAATTAAAAAGTGAAGGTACGCCAGAAAATACTGGAGAGGCGTGGGGCAATCATCGGTTTCGCAACGCTGTGGATCCATGCCTGATTATCTGAAATTATAGTCTAGTTATTATTGTATGTAACATTATTTAAATAATTTTGTAACACGTTTCTTCAACTTCGCGTTTCCGAAAGAGGCAAAATTGAAAACACCCCAAATTTTATACAATTTAACGATTTGTTACAATTAGTATTTTCAATTTGAGAATTATTGTAAATAAAATCCGTCATTGAGGGCGTTGGAACGTAATCGACTCGCATCACTGACGTGCTTGAGATGACCCGGTGCGCAGTGATACCTCTCCGCTAAGGTCAGACGTGGGCTCTTCTACAACCTCCGCGGTTTTGTACTTAAGATTTTTGACTTATTAAATCGATAATATTGGTGAGTTATTCATTTAACTGAAAACCCAAGCACAACATAAATTAGAATCTTTGAATAGATAATAAAGCCGCAGCACACTCTATTAAAAAATGATCAACCTTCATGTTTTATGAAATAATTAACTTCACAGTTAAGTTCGCTTTTTGATAACATCTTATTAAAGTGCTTTCTCAATTTTCGACCTTCTTGCATTTCACATTTTTAATTAACGCGATGTTTTAAAATCGAAACATCTACTTTCAGCCCCCAAAGGACATAAATTAAACTTCACTCCTAGAGGTCTTCGTTGTCGTCACGTCGTAACGTAGGCGTTTAATATCCCGTGGGATAAAAAGCTGTATTAGTAGCACCCTAGTGGGCGTGAGGCTTATGGTTTCGGGCCGATCCCGTAAATTTAATTGGAACTCGTCCAGCTTTGCGAAAACAGCTGACACAGCGGGGACTCCAAATTCTAGGAAAGGCAGGAAGCACAAGCTTTTCCAGGATGCTAGCATTTTGCAGGATGCAGCGAGTCTTCTCATAAATTGCGACACCCTCGTCGAGACGACGTACCGGACGTAAACAGTGACGTTAAGTAGCTCCGCAACAAGATCTCCAGAGACGCTCGTATAATTGTCGACGTCATAATTTCCTTCCTATTATTCTCGAGTTTTATCCTTGATTTGTCACTTCAAGTCACAAATAAGAGAGAAATTCTAAGTAATTGTTTCTCATCCAAATGAAAAATATCAGCCTTCCCAGTAACTTTTCTAACTTCAAATTTTTATTATTCTGACTGCTGATAGTATAAACACGCAGAATTAAATTGTTCCATGACTACCCCCTTTAACGGTCTTTGCTCCTCTCACAAGTGGACCACCTTCCTATTTAACACTACCTCGTTCCACCCCTCTAATTCTCTCCCTTGCCGTCGCTACCTATTTGGCCCTTTGCTATTCCCTTTCTTTAACCTTCCTAATCCACCACCCTGAATATATTTTCCCAGTAACCCCTCTGGCAACATCGCTTCACATCCTCATTTTCTACATCTTAGGGGCTGTTTAAGTATCACGTAAATCTTTTTTCTTTTGTTTATATCGTTGTGTCTCTTTTGGTACCAAGGCAATTTTATTCTCGTCTTTATTTAAACAAAGAAAAAACGCGTTACGTAATATGTGAACGACCCCTCACGGCTCTGAAATTTCTCCATTTTTTTCATCTTTCCCCCCTCTCCAACGATCTGACCTCCTTAATCCATCAGCCTTCCTTATCTTCCTTATTTTCTACACCTCAACGCTCTGCTACTCTTCCTCTATTCTAATCGGTATCACCCGCCCCCATTTCTTTGTACATCACCGCTTCATCCACTTGTCTATTTAAACCTTTCCTCTCTCTGATCTCTAGCAACCCACCTACTCACCTCTCCATTATCACATTACCTTCAATCCTATTTTATTAACCCATCACCCTTATCGCCCCTCTCTCTTTTCTTTTTTTCCTCTTCGCCTCTCTACCCATCATATTTAACCATCCCCTCGACCATGTTAGTTTTTTATCTCTCTATCTCTCCATCTGCCCATCACATCACTTCTCCTTCTCACTACCTCTCCTATTTAGCCTCCCCTAAGACCCCTTCTAACTTCAACCAAAATAGACGAGTGGTTAGTGAAGTATATTTTAAAGATAAAAGTATGATTTTAAACTTGTAAAAATTGTTCTTAACAAAAATTCCATAGTGTATTTATGGATAGACTTCTTATTTCTTTCAACTTCATTTTTTATTTATTATACTAAAATTTGGAATAGTAATGGAAGAAGTGGCTTCTATTTTATGTTTTACTTCTGTTTACGAAGGATTTCTTGTTGAAGTACAAAGTTAAATTTTCCTTGGGATTTCGAAAACGTATTCAAAGACGAGAACAAGGATCGCGATTTATTTGAAATTTATTCGACTCGCTGGCCAGATTGCCAAAGGGGCTTTATGTATTTGATTGCATTGCATTATTCATTAGGATGCTCGAGTGCTCGTGTATAGATTGTTTGCGACAGAGTCCAATATACACATTCGCAGAACGTTCATGTCGACACATTCAATTATCGAATTACAGCCTGTACGCACTTAATATTCGAAGCACTTTAGGAGTAGCTACTGCAAACAATTCAGTAGCTGAAACTGGAAGTAATATTTTTACAATTGAACAATATGCTCTAGAAAGAAAACTACGCTCTAAAAGCAAAGGTGAAATTAAAGATATCAAAATTCGAAATTTTGATAGAGTTGGATGATTTGACCCTAATAAAAAATTGGTGATGAGGGATAATTTTATATCTTCCACAGTGAACTTCTCTGGCGATTTTGAACTTGCAATTTCATTGGAATTTCATCAAAAGAAGTATTTTGTAAGCTTTTGTGACTTTTTTGTGTTAAAAAATTTCGTCTTAGATACATTTATATTTTTCTATATTAAAAAAAAATTTTTTTTTCAATTAAAGAAGTTTATAAACTAATTTCTATTACCTAAAAAAATCGAAAGATCTAATATTTTCAAAGATGAAAACTACAAATGAAAAAATGTAGTTGAAACCCATGGATGATGAGAGGAGTCGAACCCCCGACCGTTTCTCTGCAAGGATTTCTCAATTAATGACTTAGCCCGCCAGACCAACTAGTTGCCCAGCATTGTACATTTATTTTACATGCAATTTTTTGAAATTTATACTAAACTTTCTAAACGGTAAGTAACATTGAATTAAAATGTATGATCTCAAGGTGTAGATGGTATTAAATATTTTAATGAATTATTGTTCCAGTTTAGAGATGATTAAAGAACTAATACTCATGATAAAAAGTGAAAATGATAGCCCAAGGACCTGAGTGTCTTTTTTGCCACCTCTGACACTTGATCGTTAAATAATTTGTCAGGGTCTATCGCTTTCAAAATGGATGAGATTCAGTTTTGAGCACTTCATTACAAATTTTGCTTAACTATGAACGTTTTAAATAAGAAAAGATTTCATCCAAAATGGTTTATAATAAAAGTTTTTCTAATTACAACTATTCGTATCTTTAAATTGATAAAATATATAATAATGTATGTAATTTTAATTATTTGTAGTACAAAACTCATTATTATTAAATTTTAAAATAGGAACATAGGTAACCATTTTGACCATCATGTTCTAATTTTGACCTTTAAAATTTTTGAGTACTTTACTTTGAAATAGTTCGATTTCAAGAGTCCATAATTTGAAATTGTACCACTGATAAAATTTCTTCATTAAAAAAAATTTCAGGTTTGAATTATTTAAAAAGAAACGCCTCATAAAAAATTCTTTATTCTTAGGCGAGATTATTGTTTTTAATTGAATGGCTCTCATCTTTCACCTACAGCTCGGTAATTAACGACGAAAACAGTTAAATTAAAAGTAGAATTTGTGCAATTGTATGGTTATGGCTTAATTTATTGCAATTCAACTTGTAGGAAAAAAGTATAAAAGTATAGCAGAGAGTGTGTTTAGGACAAATGGTTTATTATAGAACACCAGTTTGAATTTCTGAGCATAAATTTTTGTTTAAAATCGCCTTTTATTGAAAATGATTGAATTTGAAATACATCCGATTTGTTCATTGGGATACACAATAAAAGGGTTTTATATTGAAAACGTTAAAAGGAATTTATAATATTTATTGTTGTTAAAATTTTTGAAGAAATAATTAATAACTTCAAATTGAAAGTGCTTAAAATTAAATGGAAAATATTGCACGCTCTTGAATTGGAAACGTTCTAAATCAATCACTTGTAGACTAGGTGACATTTTCAAAAAAAGAACAATATTTCGAATTGAATAAAAAGAAATTGAACTTGTATCGTTTGTAAATAAAAGCCTTTAATATTCAATAATTTGAAAGTGTTTGAAATTAACCAATTTTAAATCAGAAGCTCTCAAAATTGAAAAATTTCAGAATACAAATTCCGAAAGCTCAAAGCGTTCAAAAGTGAACAATTTTTCAAATTAAAGAATCTCGGAATTGAATGATTTCAGAATAAAATTTCGAAAATAAGACAATTTCAAAATGTTCAAAATTGAATAATTTCAGATTAGAATTTTGAAAATTGGATCATTGAAAATCAAATGAATTGGAATTGTATACTTTCGAAATTAAAGCATTCAAATTCAAAAACTTTAAACTTTAATAATTTTTTATCGAAGACATTAGGTTTTAACGGTTTGAAATAAAAAATTTAAGTAAAGTCAAAGTTTCTAAAATTCCAGAATTTTCCATTTTTATTCCATAAAAAATATAGATAATTTAACATTTTCTAAAATTCTTAATTTATAGAAAACCCTGAAAATAAAGCAAGAATCCAACGATCAAATTTGGACAACCACCATTTCTTAATACTACGATCGAGAAACTCAAAAGTGATGTTTGTTTGGGACGTTGTTATAAGAATGTTCTTGCTAGGCATACAAAAGGGTCTGTTGATGTTGACAATGTCTTTGACTGAGATGATGTTGAAATTTTACATAGTGAAAGTAATGAAAGAGAGAATCCATGGGAATGCTTTATATTAAAAAACAAAATAAGTTGTCTATTAATTTGAAAACTGATTTGGATAAATTAAACGAAAGTTATTCTAGTATGATTGATTACATTTAGCAACAGGTTTTCATGAATCTTGACTTTCTCTTATTTCTGATGTGTTTATAACGGATTTGCCTTTTGACCCACACTTAGATCCCAAGTATCGTTGGTAAATATTATAAATTCTTTCATATTGTGATTTGCTAATAATAAAAATGAAAAAACGAAATAAATGAAAAAGAGAACAAACGAAATTTGGTTGGTTGCCTTCTCATTTTTGTTTCCTCTTTTTTATTTTTGTCCAACGAAACAAAATTTTTTGTTTTTAGGAATTGCAATAGAAGCATTTTTTGGTGGTTGCCCAAATTTGATCGTTAGATTCTTGTTTTATTTTAAGGAATTCTGCACATTAACTTGAGTATTGGACGTTAAATAGGATTTTGAATTTGATTTCAATCTAATTTAAAATTCATAAATTTTCTCTAAAACTCTCCTCTAATTCTGAAATCGTTTATTTGTAATACTTCATTCAGAAATATTATTCATTTTTAAAATATTCATATCAAACATTTTCCAATTTTGAATCATTCATATTTTAAAATGTTCAACTAAAAATTGGACAATTTGAAGATATTACATTGAAAATAAAAAATAAAATAATATTAATCAAGATCGCTATGATTTCAATTTTTGAAATTGAAAAGTTTTAAACCTTTTAATTTGAAATTCTTTTCAAAACTGAAGTTGAGTTTGAAGTATTCAATAATTTGGAACATTTCCAAATTAATTATTTACTTTTTAACGTCTAGATCTAAAATCTTCTCGTTTTTGAAGCTTGAATTTGACAAATTATTTAGTTACAAATCCTTTGATCTGTTAGTTGTGCAACTATCAAGTTTTCAATTTGATATTCTAAGATTTCAAACAGTTTAAAATTAAATCAGACAATTGTGTACATTTAAAATTGAAACTGAGAAATTTAGAATATTCAAATTCAAAATTGACTAACGAGGCTTTCAGTATGAAATTTTGCAATTTTGAAAGATATAATAGTCAAATTTGAAACTATTATCGATGTGGCATGATTTTAATTTTGAACTGTTGAATCATTAAGGCTCTGAAATAACAATTATTGTACAATATTAGCAGTATATAGAATATTTCAGTGTGGCCTCTAAAAACAAAAAGAAATCTCTGGTAATTTCTTAACTGTAGTGAAAATAATATTGTTTAAATTCATTTTAAAATCGTTATAAATGGCTGAAGAAGGTAGTTGCCCTTAAAACGTAATGAATGCTTATTTTTATTGATGAATAGTAAATTTTTTTTTTATTTGTATGTTTTGGGCATCTTGAAAGAATGAAAGGTGGACGACTGACGAAACAAGTGTATCAAGGGAAAGTAAATGGCGGTGTGCTCAGAGGCAGACCGCGGAAAGAATGGTTAGAATGTGTGACTAAGACCCTAATTCGAAGAGACATAAAAAGCCATAGAAACACAAGAACTTGCCTGAGAAAATGCATGGACGTGAAGGAAGCTAGAGAGGTATGCCTGAACAAAAAAGTGTGGCGACAAATAGTTTATAAGGAATGCATGAAGAAGAATGTCAGTGGAGTGTATGAAGTCTGAAATAAAAGAACTTCCTCCTGAGTAAGTCAAGCTTACCGAGGAAATAGCCTCCTTGCTTTTGAAGAAAAAACCTTTAGTTTAAAGCCTCAAGAATTGAACTGTTTTAAAATTGCGCATTTAAAACTACACAATTATTAATTTCAATTATAGAAATTTTAAAAATTATAAATAAGATTAATGAGTATCATAATTATTACGTAATATGAAGTGACATTCAAAGTGATTGGATAGATTTTTTACTAAAAAATATGATTTCTGCCCAAAAGTAAGAGCTAAGGTTTAATTATTCTAAAATTGTTGAAAATTACATGCTTTATAATTGGAAACTTTCGAAATCATTAAATCCAAACTTGGAGTGTTAAAAACTAAACAATTCCAAACTTCATTTAAAAATTAAAGCATTATTTCATTAGTACTAAAATTAAGAAAGTTGGAAAAGGGGATTGACTAGTCGTCCCGAAAATTCAGGACGACTAGCCAAGTCTCGAATTTCGGGACGAGACAGATCGTAATTTTTAAATTGTGCGTCATGATTTTAAAAATTTTATCACGTTAATCTAAAGTCCAAAATTAATAGCTGAAAAATTAAGGGGAACAAGTTCATGTCAAAGACAATTTAATAAGAGGTCAAACTGACGTATATTTTCGCGTATATATACTAATAAAATGTCATATTGACATGGTAGAAAAAGGCGCGAGGTAAAAACACCCGAAAAGCGAGCGGAAATATAGCAGCTTCAATGTCGACAGAATGAACCGTAGATTATTATATATAATTAAATATAGAATAGAAGTATTCAACTTTTAACTTTCGTTTTTAAGGTTCAGTTCTTAATTTCAGCTGAATATTGTCATGACCTAGGGCAAGCATCTAACTGTATGATCGATTGTAGTGGCCCTTAATTGCTTAATCCGGAGCTGGTTATCTCCCCAAGCAACTATGCCTGATATAACTAGGTGGTACTACCGGCACTGCGGCACACGGGTAAGATAAATGGCCCAGGATCAGGAGCATATTATTTTACTCTCCAGTTTAATTAATGCTTTGCACCATCCCACCACACAGATCCTCTGCTATGTACATATTTCTAAAAATACGCATGTACGTGAATATCCACTAACTGAATACACGAGGTTCATTGCAATTATGCGCTCTTATTTCTCAAACCACTTTTTTTCTCTTTTTTTTCCTCTTCAAAATGAGTGCAATTTTTCCAAGCTATTCTCTCATGAAATAAATTTTATGGCAAAGGGAATACGAAATTTGAACGAGAATATTGAAGAATCGTTTTGAATTTAATATGTCCTATTTACCAGTCTTCTATATTTTTATCAAAATTATTTTAAGTATGAAGCCAGATCGAAGGGAGCAACTCACTAAAAGGAGTGGAAAAAGTGAGATCATCTTGTCTCTCTTTTTGCCAATTTTCATTACGAGATTCGTAATGCGCTTTCAGAATTAATGATCTCCTATTATTAAACTAGGAACGTATATTAAAACTCATCACACTTCTTCCCTCCTTTTAATTTCCTTCGTGTTTTAATTTTTAAATTTTAATTTGTTTTCCTGAATACCCAGGAGAAATACTAATACGATGCAGAGAAAATAATTAATAACATTCATGAGAGAAACTTTCTATGAATAGCAATTAGCTCTCATTCCTGCCTGAATTTAGTTCAATTAGATGAGCATATATATGCAACTATTTCAATTTGAGGTTTATGTTGTTAGATTTATAGAAAATTTAGTGCTTACATCTCAAATTTACATCTAAATGAAAGTTGAAAATAGTTTGAAGATCATTATTTCCTCGATTATTCCCATCAAGAGAAGCATAGTAAAGTATTTTGAGAAAACCAAAACAATGCTTAGGGACTGTTGTAAGAAACTTGAAAACTCCATAAGATTTCTTCTTCGGCGTTATATATTGTCCTCCAGATAAGTTTGCAGAAAAATTTGACCTTCTTTTAAAAAATATTTTATTTGATTTTAAAAGAAGAAATTCTTGATTGCGTTCCCTGCAGTTGATTTAAGAATAAAGAACATTATTAGGTATATGTATATGAACAGAATCTCACAAAAGATTTAATTATCTTCATCTGTTGGATAGACTAAAGCAGTATAACTGAGCATTTAACAGGTTTCTTACTCTCAATCTCTCATTCTGATATTAAACCTCAAGAAATCGCACAAACGGGTATCCAATTACTTCATAAAAGAGAAAGATCAACCTTTTCTAAGTGAAAATTCAATTATTATCAAACAATTAAATAAAATTGATCATCAAAGTTAATAATTAAATAATTAATACTTACGCAGCCATTGCAGAATATCGAGACGTAAGAACTTTACTTTAATATATCCTCGGTCTAAAGTTATACTATGCAAAGTCCCTTAACTGTCAAACTGAGAAAATAAGGTTCAAAGTTTGACCATATTATACTTCATTAACATGTCGTTAAATGTAAAAATAAGTTTATCAATTAAAAATAATGCGTTATCAAGAACATATCAACGCAAATTTTAATATTGTTATAAATGTATTTTGGCTGATGCGGAAAATGGGTTTTGGACATAGCTAAATATGAGATTGAGAAAATTCATTTTTTTCGCAGAATTATAGTACGCTATGTCCCCAAAATATTTCTCATTCAACTATTTATACTGAAAATTTTAAGAAAAAGTTCAACAGAATGATATTTTACATTATTTTATTTTATTGCATACCTTAAATTAAATTAGTTATTCCCAAATTATTGACTTTCGAGTGATCTTCTGATGGTTACTTTTAAGGTTAAATATATTTTGAAAAATGTTGTCTCCTAAAGTAAAGTTAGGTTACCCATATAAAATTTGCCCTACGAAGTCGGCATTTTTTCACATATAACAATGCAAAAACGACATGGCGTAATATAATTCTAACTTTTGAATAACGTCACTTTTTAATTATTCATTGCAATAGCTTAATGAGTCAATTCCAGGGAAAAATTTATTTGGAAACAAAGTTGAATACTTACTGAGTCTAAAAATCATAATGGTTCCAAATTTTCATAAAGTGGACATGGCGTAGTATAACTCTAGGGCGACGATATTTTATTACGAAGGAAAACATATTTACAATATGAATTGAACTTCTTAAACTGCTAACAATAAGTTTATATAATCGCAAAAATTATACTCCCCAATAATGCTAAACTGTTAAGTTAAACAACTTTCAATTTGAAAAGATTGCAAGTATTTTGACGACAAAATTGGAGGCTTTTTGAATTGTGTAATTTTGAATTGTTTCCGTTCAAGATTAACTTTAAGTATAATAATGATTTCAAATATAAATGTTAAAAATTGGAAAATTTCAATAATTTCTTGCCGCAAAATCATTCTTTATAGGCCGTGGCTACGTGGACCGGAATTTCGGTACGAATAGCCAGATTTTATCAGTACGAATAGCAGAATCTGGAAAAGGGACTATTTTTAGCGAAAAATCGGTACAAATAGCCGGATTTATTCAATACACATATATAACTGCCTTCTTTATGGTTAATTGTTAAATTGAAAGCAAACTTCAGCACCTACAGTGGCAATCAAATACGAATTAAAAATTTAAGGATTCACAACAAAAATGTTTATATTTCAAGTTTCATTTGATAGAAACTTGTATTAAACGATGTGATGAATATTTTTCTCTTTTTCACCTAACTGTAAGTACAATATTTTGCAAGAAAAAAAGACGGATGTTAATGACGATTATAATGACAAAAAGGAAGGGACAGACTTTAAGGTTTTTAGAATATTACTCACTTGGCTCTAATGACCTTTTGGGTGTCCTTATATTAAATTAATGTAAATAGGAAGTTTATTTAATTTGAAAATATTGAAAATATTACTAAAAGTTTTTGATCGCGTCTGAAGAGATTAGGAAATATTCAATTGTAGGTTTAATTTTTTGTTCGAATTTTCATGCATATCGCTCATAAATTTGTCAGAATCCACAAAAAGTAAGTCCGTTTTTTTCGAAAAACATGATATTTCGAGGCCACTCAAGCCCCATTAAGTTTAAAATATAAAATACTACTCGCTGCTGATAATTCCATAGATGTTTAAATAATTTATTATTGTTTATAGCAATTTTCTCTTATAGAATAGAGTTAGAAAATCGTTTTTTTCCAAGATTTTCGACTTTTGGTCCAACTTTCAATTAGAGTGAGATAATACTCAATTAATGTTAACAAAAATAATTGTTTAAACAACATATTATCATTTAAAAAAAATAATATTCTCTTAGAATAATGCTAGAAAATGGTATATTTTTCACAAATTTTCCACTTTTTGTCCAATTTCCGATTACAGAGAAGTAAATAATCAAATAAAGTTAACAAAATTAATTGTTCAAATATTTTTGTTATTATTGTTAATAATATTCAATTTGAATAATGCTAGAAAGTTGCGGTTTTTTTTTTGAAATATTCATCTATTTGTTTACTTTTCACTTGGAGTGATTCAATTTAGCAAAAAAATATATTTCAGTGAATTATTATTGTTTATTACTATCTTCCTCATTAATGCTAGATAGTTGCATTTTCTTCTGAAATTTTTGACTTTTTACCCACTTTTCACTTAGTAAAGTAATAAATAATGTAAGCTAACAAACATAGTTGTTTAAAAAATTTATTAATGTTTATAACTATCTGCTCTATAGGTGCATAGATAGGTGCTAAAAAGTTGCGGTTTTTTTTTTGAAGTCTTAAACTTTTTGTCCACGTTTCACTTAGTGAGGTAATAATTAATGCAAGTTGACAGATATGCTTATTTAAACAATTGCTTATTGTTTGTAACTATCTTTTCTTAGAATGATGCTAGAAAGTTGCTTTCTTTCTGAAATCTTTGGTTTTGATTTCACTTTTTAGTTATAAACAAATGATAAGTGAACCTCAACAACAATCATTTTTTAAATATCATTGTATTGTTTCAAGTGAATTATTTTCACTCTTTTTTCAATGTTTGAAAAAATTAATATAAACCAAAAAGCTATCTTTCACAAGAGACAAAAACAAAGAATGGAATAATTAGAAGTAGGTGGGAGGACGAGGTCTGTAAATGTCTTGTGAAAGTTTTGTTTTGAATGACAAAAAGAAGTTTATTGCAAAGCGTAAAACAAAAATGTGGAATTACACATATTTTTATATCAGCCCCCCCCCTCCTACCCTAGAAAAAATACGTTTTTCGATGATAATATACATATATAAAGATTAAAAATACCTGAAACAAATAATTAATTGATCATAACATCTCGCGGGACAAGGTAGACTTACTGCAGTCAGGAAATTGCTTCCAGTATTCTGCGGTATCACTTTTAGTAAGAATTAATGTCCGATATTAATTTTACAAATATCTTTTCCATTTGAGAATAATATATTCACAAAAAAGAAAGGGGTTGTTTAAAATATGATTCTCTCTTACTTTTATTTATTATTTGTTCATAACTAAAGAGGCAAAGCAAAGTTAAACACTTCAGAAAAAGCCGTAACTTTCCATAGCACTTATCCAAGAGGAGATAGTTATAAACATTAATAAATTGTTGAAACAACTATTTTTGTCAACTTTCATTAATTATTACCTCACTAAGTAACAAGTGGACCAAAAGTTAAAAATTTCAGAAAAAACTGCAACTGTCTAGCATTACTATTGGAGAAAATATTTGTAAATAATAATCATTTGTTTAAACAATTATTTTTTGTTGAATTTGATTAAATAATAAATCTGATATGTATTATTTTCATTAATTGAAATAAAGGATGTGACTGATTCAAGACGTATTCATTTCAATAATTTCAAATCCAAATACTGAATTTTCGGCGTAACTTCAAAATATATAGTTTAAATTTAATAGTGGCTTTGCAAAGCTCGCAATTTTGAGTTAAAGCTACCTTTCAAATTTAATCGGCGTTGCTGGAATCGGTTCTAAGTGCTTGACGTTAAATGTAAATTGCAATAATTTGAATGAGTAATATATAGTACAGTGTAATAACCCATACACGCATTGGCAAATTACGGTGGGTAGGTATTCATTTGAGATGCAGACATTATTGCCTGCGATATTACACTCTCATATATATGTGAGTATGGGGCAAATCCTGGTAGCATTGCCTATGCGCCTCAAATTGTAGGTTAATGAGTCTTTTACTAAATTGAATTTTGTAATTTGTGCTTTTCTAACATTCATGAAGACATATTATTGGATGCTAAATATTCATTTAAAATTATCAATAAAATAAGATTTACAAATATAAACTTATGTTTCATTTTCAGAAGCTCTTTCTTGTTTCTTATGACAAAAAACTTCAGAAAAATGATTGAAGTTTCAAACTCGATAATTTCGGAAACAATTTATTCATCAGCTTTTTGTAACTTTTGAGCATCAATCAACAAAAAAGTTACTTTATAATGAGTTTAAATAAAATCAGGGGCTGTTTACAAAATACTTAAGGCTTTATTTGCTTTTCAGGCACTTTCCCCTCTGCTCTCCCTAAAGACGTTGAGTAACTTTGTTTACAACAGCTAATTGTTAAAAGATAATTTTTTTGAAGCTAAAGATTTATTTTTCATTTTTAAAAGAATTATTCCTTCATAAATATTTGCTAAACTCAAAATTGATTACATGCACTCAGAGAAATGTCCTCTTGTGACAAAAGGATGTTTCTTGACGTGAATGGAATTTTTTCTTAAATTTAAGATTGAGAGGATTTGCATTTGTCTCAACAGGAATCCTTTTACAGTAAACATTTTCCTAATGCGACTGACTTCACCTAATCTTGCAGCCAAATAATTTTGTTTGTGTAAAAAATATATTCACGTCGTTCAAAACAAAACAGGCAAGAACCATCAGATAAAGTCAATTAAGAATTTTTTCACTCATCTTCCAGACAGTTTTTTATTTGAAATATACTTTTAAAATGGTTATTTTTGATCAGTGATCCAGATCCACCGATCTGAAAAATGATATTATTAAGACTGATAGATATCATAAAGATTTCTTGTATATGTAGGTAATTTCTCTTTAAAAATTGTTATTATTAGTTAGATTTTTTAAATCGATCTAAAGAAATTAGAATATTTTTCTGTACAGCTTACCCGTTCCTTTACCATTTGACCCCATGCAATAATAAATTGTTTTCACGGACTGTATGTGCAAAACTCATAATCACAACATGTGAACCTTACGTTTTCATCTTCTCTCTTCTAAAATCATTTTGTGTCTTTTGCAAAGCAACTTGTCAAAAAAGTTGCAATCATTTCAAAAATAAAATATATAGTTAGGCGATTTTTTAGAATAAAAAATAATATTAAATCAAATATATTAATGTATTAAATTCTCGAAGGCATGTAGTAGATTTAAAATGTATGGAAGTTCCCGCTAGGATGATTGATTTATCACTTATCGATCAGAATGACCAATAATCGTAGGCTTGAAAAGTTTATATTTTTCGTGGACATCATTTATTTCGGCGATTTTTAATTCTTCCAATGGCGATGAAAAAAAAAATTGTCCGGATACTGTTTCGCTAGGTCTTAAGGAGTATTGAAAGGGGATGTATCGGAGTCACCCTTTCTCTTTCCAATTTATTAACCTTCCTTTTATTACGATATCAATTTGATTTGATAATTGAATATATGAAATAAATACTAATTGGTTTAGGAGCAATAATCTTCATTATTTTAAATTAATATTTATTAGGTAGAGATATTTACATATTCATCTATTGTATAATATTTTCATCATAAATAGTAATTTCACGGTTTTAAAATCTGTTTAAAAAATAATATTTCATGATTTTCTCCATTTTCTTGAATATCTTTAATAATATTCAATGTAAATTTTTGAAAGAGAAATCAAGTTTAAAAAAGTTTTTAAAAGTAATAAGCGAACGAACGTTAGTGTCATTAACCACAAGCCCACGGTTTATTATTATCTAAGAAGAAATAAATTCTATAATTTATTCTTCCTTATTCCCTTAAAAAATTTGCAGCCTAACTTAAAAAATTAAAGGAATTATATATTTTAAGCATTAGGATCAGAATGAGTCGCAGTTTTTTGGGACGACTAGTTAAAGGGACAAATATTACTTGTCCCGAATTTCAGGACAATAGCATACCTCATTAAAAAAAATATAAAAGTATATTCAAGAGTTTATGAAGTTCTATACATCTATGAAAAAAGTTAGGAAAAAATAATGCAATCCCAGAAAATATTTCTCTTTATCTGTGCACAAAAGTGCATTTAAGTGCCGTGCTGAACTTTTTTTACATTATTTTTTTACACTCTAACTTATATAAAATATAGTAATGAACAACTAAAAATATGTAATGGAACAAACCAAAAGCTCGTCCATGGAAAATAATATTTTCTAAATCGTCATTGTGCGATAAAGTTAGATTTTTATATAAGAATTGATCACAACTGTGATAATTATTATCGTAAGATTCGAATAGAAATATTTTGTTTGATATTATTATTATACTTAATGTCTCAGGCTTAAGATGGTTACAGCCCAATATGTCGAAGAAATTTTCGGTTAGAGTTGAATTTTTTATTTTTTGAATAGTATGCACTGGGCTGTCCCGGTATATATTACCAGTCGCAGACGAATTATTGTAATGCAATCAAGTGATCTGATAAGAGCGTGTGCCTTAACATATTGGGCAAAGCCTGGGTTTTACCCCATCATTCACGGACTGGTTTCAGTCAAGTGCATGATGGGGGGACCCACAGATTAAGGTGGGATCCGAACCACCAGAACCTCGGTTGAGGTACATAAAAAAATTTCAAGAGGTACGGCTCAGTGATCGAACCCCTGACCTCTAAGGTGAAGTCCGAGCGTCTAACCGCAACTGAGACACCGAGGCTATTATATATTATTATTATTATTATATATATATTATATATATATTATATTATATATTTTATAAATATCACTTAGTAGAACCAAAAATATCACAGCTGCCCTCATTTCTATGAATGGAAAACATAGAAAAGAACTTGTCTAGATTTAAATCTGGATTTTCAGACAAAGATAAAAAGTCTCATTAGAATTCTCGTATATATACATATTTTTAAGGTTTCGTATCACATAATCATGACGCGTACTCGAAAAAGAAGTTAAAAATACACATATACTTCATCTTTATTTGTATTCATTCATACAAAACAACACTTCACATTCATAAAAATATCAGAAGAATTATTAAATGTGAATCTGTACCAAAATAAAAACTTAATTTTCAATGTACAGACGCAGGAAAAAACCAAGTACCAAAAACCATAAATAAAATTCCAAAAACTGTAAAATTCCCTGAAAAGAGAATATTCTAAATCTAAAATTCCGCAAACTAAACAATTAAAAATTATTTAAATTAAATTTATTCAGAAAAAATATCTTCTTCTTTCGCTCCGCTGGGATAGGAGAAAATCTTTTTTCTGAAGAAATTTAATTAAAATTTTTTTAAATTTATAGCTCCATCTAGTCTGAGATGACGTTAAAAAATTTTTCTGTATTAGAGGATATAACTTTGATGGATATTGTAGATTTCCATATTCACAGTATGTGTGAAAGAATTTCTCTTCTGATCGATCGTTTCCATCTACGATGATAATGCAGATTCCTAGTAAAAATTAAAAATTATTCAAATTATAAGTATATGATAAAATAATTATTAAAATGAGAAATATGTTATTATTATTCATTATTTTATTATCAAAGCATTTACTTAAATTCCGGAATTTTATAATTTGAAAATTTTCCTTATCGGCAATTTTATTTCGGGAATTATCCATTATTATTACGAATTTTCAGGCTTGGCAATGTTATGAACTGTGGGGAATTTTGTTATTGGGGAATGTTCCAATTTCCGAATATACTGTAGACGTGAATTTCTAAATATTTACCTTTTTTATAAATTTACTATGTAGTGTAAATTTTTTTCGTTACCTTGACAAAGGTGTAAATTGATACTCAAATCTTTGAAAATCAACCTTATTCAGTCATTTAGTATATTAACTAGTGTAGGCAAATCTCCCTTATATATAAAAGTTAATTATAATTACAAAAATCTAAAAGCACGCACCTTTATGATTTTCAATTTACTTTTGAGGGCCCTCTCGTTTTTTTGTGACAAAAACTGAATAAAATATATCACAATATGTGTTTCTTTTTGAATCATATTAGTTTGGTCCAAAAAAAAAACTTTTTTGTTCTCGAATGTCACTTCAACAAAGTGTTTTCCTTGGTGTCAAAATGATCCATGATTATTTTCTAGAATTTAACAAAAATATGTAGAGCTCCTGCAAGTCAATTTTTGTAAATAAAATGTTCGTTTCATTGAAATAATCGCTGTTTGAGTACTTTCACTTCGGCATATGTACAGTATACTTTTTTAAGTAAAATACATTACTCAGAGTTTTGGCAGAATTTTAAAAAAAATTTGAATATAAACCGCTGAATTAAAAAAAAATTACTGAAAGTGTGAGTGATGTATTTGAGTAGAGTATAATATATGCCTGTCAAAGAAAAATATTCCATTAGCAGCAATTACTTAAATTAAATAATCGTTTAATTTTTAAAACCAGGCTCGGGGTTCCTTCATATTTATTTTAAATTCTTCCAAAAGTCAGGGGTCATTTTTATGCCAAAAGGAACACTTGGTAGAGGGCACTTGCGAGATGGATGCAGAAAGCTGTCATCCTTGGGTCGCTTCGTGTCCTCAAGACACACGAGGATTTCGCTGGCCTGTCGTTGTGATTTCATCGTGCCCTGTGACCACCCATCTCAAGACTGTGAGACGTGGCCATAGGTGTGATTTACCGCGGTTTTACTGGGAGAAAATGTCATTTTTTATATGGCAGTTGCTCTCGGTGGGACCCTGCGGTGTTTGTTTAACCTTTTTTTTAAATTATATAATTAAAAACAGGTTAAACAACCAACGCACTGGGAGCCACTGCCCTTTGTGAAAATGACACTGGCTCCCAGTAGAACCGCGGTAAATCACACCTATCGCCACGTCTTACGACCATGAGATAAGTGGCCACAGGACACGATGAAATCAAAACGACAGGCCAGCAAAACCCTCGCGTGTCTTGAGGACACGAAGCGACCCAAGAATGACAGCCCTCTCTCCAATCCAAAGTCTATACCAATCTCTCCTGTGTACCTCTCGACGACCCTTAAAGCACTCTGAAGCTGATTTGCACTAGAATCATAGATGTTCAGGTCATCCATATAAAAAACATGAGTGACCTTATGCTCTGGATAATTAGTTTATCCGCAGAGGTACGCAGAAGATACTTGCAAAGATCTTATACAGCGTCTTCAAACAAGTTATTGGCCTGTAGTTTCTTTGTTTGAACAAGTCGCATTTCTTTGGTAGGTGTACAGTGCGTCTTAAAACCAGCCACTGCGAAATAGGCATCTTCGACTTCAAATGTTAGGTGAAGATGTTGATTCCGATGTTCAGGCCAGATGTTGGTGTGTAGAAGTAAACTTCTTCCACCAGAAGTTCTTGATACCATCTGGTCCTGCAGTGGAAAAGTTCTTCGTGCCCCTCAGTGCTTTTTTCACCTTTTCGGCAGTGATTGATGGACATTCCTCCTCAGATGCTATGAGGTTGTCGCAAAGCTCCTTAAAGCGGAAGTTATTCTAAGTGTTCTCCTCAAATTATGGTTAGACCTCGTAAACCTTTCTCCAAAAAGTCTCGACTTCCTCGGGCTTGGGTAGATTTTTGATAGAAACAGGGAGATCGCTGAAGAGACGCGATGGGTCAGCAAGAAACTGTTGATTTTCTCTGACCCACCCCTCACTTTAGTGTATTCACCTTCTTGCGTCAGATAAAATCCGTATTTTGTCAACAATGTGCTGCTTGATTATCAGCAGCTCTGACTTGTTCAGTGTGTGATGGTAGATCCTCAGTTCGTGGGCGAACTTTCGGACCCTTTCCGTGAACGGCTTACCAGATGATATCTAGTCAATCACACACTGCTCACGGGACGCATTCTGTCTTGCCCATCCAATCTTCTTGTTTAGTTGATGCAACCGTCTTTTGGTCTTTTGATTCATCGTCGGTTTTAGCCTTCGATTTGAATCAGCCAAAGCTCTCGCCATACCATAAACTGAACAATTGATGGTCCAGAGGTTTGACTTCTCCGAGATATCCTCACGAAGGGAGGCATCTATTTGAGCCAGATCTTGTGGCTTAGGAGAAACCTGGATGTTGAAGTTCCTCCTTGTTCTAAAATCGCTATCATCTCTCAGGGTATGCCTGCTTTACATGTTGCTTCCTCCTCTTCGTCTGCGGCTTGTTCATGCAGCGGTTGGGGAAGCGCTCTGCGTTCACATGCAGTTTTCGAGATGTAGGTAGCTAGATTTCCCAAAGACTGTTGCGAAATGTACTGAAGCTCTAAGCGTTCCTGTCACCACATGGTGTGCTTACACGCCATGAAGCCTCCGTGAATAAGGATAAATCTCGCATCGTAACTTTCCAGTAAGTCATCTTTGAGTCGATTCGTCCACTCAATCTGAGCGTTTCGCCGGTCCGTCGTCGTGTTATGAAAAATAATATATCAATGTTTGCAAAAATATTAAATTACGTCACTGTGTCCTATTTACCAATGAAGCTGTGATTTCATTTTAGCAATCGTTTTATGACTTCAAGAAAAAAACCTATGTCTTGAAGTTATAAACCGCCTGTCTTGAAGTCATAAAAATGCGACTCGATACATGAACATTTCTTTTCAATTTGTAAACTTTTGACTCAAGATAGAAATATATGTCTTTAAGGGATAGAAGCTTGTCTTACGGACATAAGATAAAGACATAAAAATGAAAACTGGATAAAGACCAATTTTAAAAATTCTGTTTTTAACGATTTCATGTAATTTAGGTTACTATTTATCAAAACATATTAGGAATATGTAAAAGTCGTTTCTCCTTTCAGTCGGAAAAAATAATTTTCAGATTATCCATTTTTCGTTCTCATACTTTCGTAGATTCCTAAATTTCAGTGCGAACATTTGTCAAAATTTTAGTATATGAATAAATACATACATTACACATATTTATTAGGCCCAAAAAACTCCTTAATATATTTTCGTGATTTCGTACAATAATATACAGTTTTAAAATTTAGGAGATGAAATTTGGATAAGAAACGTTGTTTTTCCTCCCAGCCGCTTAGAACAACTTTTTCCTGACCGAATCCGTTTCAAATCAGGCAGGTTCTACGCTTGAAGTTGCAGAATCTCTCGGGGACAAAATATGTGATTTTTTAGAGGAAATTAGGCAATACATATTTTTGCGATTCGCGAAAAAAATTTTTTTACAGAGTTATGCGTATTTGAATTTTTGGCTTTGTTTTAAAAAAAAACCCAATTTTTTCTGTAAACTCGTATAACTTTTGATCTAATTGAGATATTTACGATTTATTTTCAGATTTTGGTAGAGTTTATCGATTTTTTTTGAAATCCGCGAGAAAATTAAAAAAAATCTTCAAAATATAAATAAAAAAAATAAATAAATGTGAAAATTTGAATTTATAAAAAATAATTTTCTGATGATAAAAATTGTTCAGCCCACGTAAAACTCACATGGAGTTTTCCTTAAATGAACATATATTTTTGTTAAATATTGAAGAAAAATTGTGGGTATTTCCATAAGCCAAGAATGAAGAGAATTTTTTGTTTATGAAAATTGAATTTTTTCATTTTTCTCGGAAACGGTACAAGATATCATAAATGCGTTTTTTAAATGTGCAAACTATTTTCCCAACATTTTTTTGTATCTGTTGTTATTGTCACAAAAGTTATTTAGCCCGCATTAAACTCACAAGGTATTTTCCTTATGATAGTAGAAATTCAACAAAAAATTGGCAAAAAATATAAGTGTGTGTTTTTTTTCGAAATCCGCGAGAAAATTAAAAAAATCTTCAAAATTAACAAAATGGCGACGGTTTTTGTGAAAATGTTAATAGTCAATTTTCTCAAAAAACCCACACTTATATTTTTTGCCAATTTTTTTTTGAATTTCTACTATCATAAGGAAAATAGCTTGTGGGTTTAATGCGGGCTAAATAACTTTTATGGCCAGGAGAATTTTTGTTCATAAAATCGAATTTTCGCATTTTTCTTGAAAACAACAACAGATACATTTTGAAAACGCATTTATGATATCTTGTACCATTTCCGAGAAAAATTAAAAAATTCAATTTTCATAAACAAACAAATTCTCTTCATTCCTGACTTATGGAAATACCCACCATTTTTCTTCAATATTTAACAAAAATATACGTTCATATGAGGAAAACTCCATGTGAGTTTTACGTGGGCTGAACAATTTTTATCATCAGAAAATTATTTTTTATAAATTCGAATTTTCACATTTTTTGCTAAAACAACTCTAATGAAGAATCTGAATAAATAGATAATAAGAATCTGAAAACGTGGGTCCAGGTATTATTTATTTATTTTTGTTAAACTGAGATTTAAACAAAGTTTTTATACATTATTGAAAAATACCTGGATAAATATTAAATATATTTAAATATATTGAATATAAAAACTTTTCAGTCAACAAAATTCTTGTCTTGAAATCGTAAATATCTCAATTAGATCAAAAGTTATACGAGTTTAAAGAAAAAATTAGGGTTTTTTGAAAAACAAAGCCAAAAATTCAAATACACATAACTCTGTAAAATTTCTTTTTTGCGAATCGCAGAAATACGTATCGTCTAATTTCCTCTAAAAAACAACATATTTTGTCCCCGAGAGATTCTGCAACTTCAAGTGTAGAACCTGCCTGATTTGAAAATATTTTTACGTCTCCAATGTAGAGTTGCTGGGAAACAGATTCTTCTCTAATTTTTTTCTTATTTTCAAGTCGAAACTAACGTAAGAATTTTAAAAAGATTTTTATAGATACTCAGTTATAATTATTCTAATTTACTTTAGCTCACTATTAACATTAAACGATTGATGTCTATATTTATTTTCGAGAACACATGATGGAAATTTTTTCCCACCCTCAGTTACCGGATATGAGTTTTCCTTGTAACTTCCGAAGTGGCTACTTGAGATTCATGACCCATGTCGAAAGTAGCGATGATATATTTCTCCTCGCCTTACAAATGATCTTAGGAAACTTGTTCGATCGAGATGGATATGAATATTTAAGTTACTTTGTAAAGCTCTTCTACTGAAAAAGTCGTTAAAACGGAGGTTCAGCGAATTTTGAACAAGTGGCTTAATGTTGGCTCTAGAAAAAGTGAAATAAATTGAGTTAGGGTGAATAAATAAGTTTCAACATAGTAAAAGGCAGAAGATTCAAATCTCGATTGAGATTCCAAATTTCGATCAGTGATTTTCCTTATATGAATATTAAAAGTATTTGTTACATGGTTTATGCAAATAGTTCATTAGATATTACACTACATATTCTCCATTAAAAAATTAATATATTAATTAACAGCGTAGAGAAACAGTAATCCACATTTGGAACCCTCATCCACATTTGGTTCCCCTGCTTTATGTCCATTGAAAGAAATATTCTATTAGAATCATTATGTTATTTATTGATATTAAACAAACGAAATCCTCCAATTTTATAGTGCGAATTTTGCATTAAAAAAATGTTCGGTATTTCACAGATAAAGTAACAATTTTTGTCACTATAATTTCCCCAACTGAAAGGTATTAGACAACGCTCTATTTAACAACCCATTACCCTTTACTGTTCCGCACAATTGCAGTAGTACTATTTTTTCACCTCAAAGCAAAATTGTGTTCGGTCACGAGCGTTCGTTTATACCCTCGTCGCTTTTTCGCCGCTGAATGAGAAAAAAGTAAAATAAATGAAAAATGTTGTCGCCACTCTGTTTTACTATTTGCGCGAAAACAGGAGTCCCCAATCGAATATAAACGGCGTAAAATTTAAAATGGGGCTGCAGGGAATTCTCAAATTAGTCTGCGGCGACACGAGTTGTTTTGCTCTTACATTAATTAATAAACTGAACTAAAATAAATATTGGAAGACGAGTTTCGAAAAGTGAAGCGAAATTTTCTCTTAACAAGCACTGTGAACGCTTTTTTTAACCTTTTGCCACAGTTGTGTTCCTCATGAGATTTCCGATTCCCTTTGTCAATAGCAAAGCAAACCGGAAATTGAAAGCGTTCGATCGGCGCTGATATGTCCACATTCACTCAATAGTTTTTGTATATGCTGGACCAGACTTCCGTTAGTGTGATAAGGTCAGTGGCAGTTGATACAAAAGTCAAATTGAAGTTGAATTCAATTTCGAAATCGTCTATAAAAATAAATTCTCGGATAAGTGGAAAATCTTCAAATTGTATGTAAGGGTGATTACCAAAAAGTTGAAAACTTGAGACAATGAGATTTTCGAAAACAAACAAACTTCCAAACCGCCTGACATTTTTTTCTAAATTAAAGGTAACCCAACAGAGTATGAAAATGTAAAATTCAGATGTCAATGAATATATTTGTAATGTATATAAACTTTACACGTTGCTAAAGGTCGCATGGCAGGGCATGCGACTATAATAAATCAAAAAATTAAAAAAAAAAATTTTAAACTATATGCAGAAAAGATAAAAAATGAAGTATCTCGTCGTCCCGAAATTTGGCATAACTAGTCCAATATTTTTCATAAGCTTGGCTAGTTGTCCCGAATTTTCGGGACGACTAGCCCATTTCGTTTTCCAACTCAACAAATTTTTTTGGACGGCTAGACACAGCAAAAAAATATATGGAATAGATGACTACTTTCGTGATTTATTTGATTCTGACAGTGATATATGTGAATTTCAAATATTAAAAGAATGATGTTAATATAATTTTGAAATTTTTCATTTCAGATATGTAGGTTGTAACAGGTGTGTGACAAGACATTCCGCGTACTTTTTTATTTATAATTTTTACACTAAGTTGTCTAAAATTTTGAAACTTTACTCAACTTTGTTTTGATACAACAAATTAACTTAGATCATTTCAGACAAAATGTATTATTCAAAGGAAAAGTGGAAAATGACTGGGACTTAAAGTTGAAAAAATATTCGTTCAAAGACTTTCTTGGAGGAATTTTACTGCGAAAATAAAGTTCTCATTTTCACTTACTGGTCAATACTTCTAATTTAAGTTTATTTTAAATCCCAACGCCGATATTGAAACGTCCATATCGTCTGCAGTCTCAATAATGCAGGAATGTCGATGATACTATATATATACAAAGAACATTGCACCATACCGAATATCGATATTTGAATTTCAATATAGCAGAAATTTGATCCAGCCTCTTTTATAATAAAGCAAACTTGAAATTTGTTCAATAGTGCTTAAATTCATTTTGATATGTTTAAAACTTGTTTTTTAAACATTTTAAAGCTGCTTTGTTGAACAGTTTCAATGATGGTATTCTTACAGCTTAAGGTGGATTTCGAACCAACAAATATTCGTCATTTTATTATAACTTATCATCTTATCAAGATTTTATAGAGGCTACTTTTTGCGAAAAAAAAATGTTTGTTTTTTTGCTAACAATTTCGTATGAAAATTTTCGATGATTGTCTACAATCTTCTGGATTTTTGTTTGTAGCGATAGAAAATATTATCGAACGTTTTTTGACTACCAACTCTGGAATATCTGTCGTTCCACACACTAAAAAATTCACAAACTTCCTTTATATGTGTCATTAAGTTCCATTATCATTTCTTGACAGGTATGTAGTTCAGTAACGACACCACAAATTTGTATGCATCTCAATTTATTAGAACTTCAAAAAAGCAATTCAATATTAAAATGGACTGTAACTTTCACTGCGTCAATTTATACGTTAAAAATTGATTCATACGGATCACGATGTAAACATTTAGTGTCTACCGACGGTTTTACACGTGTAAGGTGTCTCACACGACTCAGTCTTAAGAACCTTTTCAAGCACAATTTTGATTCCAAATCAGTCCCCATTGCAGATGTCAGCACTCAGCAGTCGTAGCCCTCAATTTACAATTTCGCTTTGCGACAATATCTGTTGTGCGAAATCTTATTGAATAATCGAGAAAAATCTTACACAATTGAGCAAAGTCAATTTAAACATTTTTTTAAAGAATTGAACAGCATGGGCAGCGACTTGCAGTTCTGTGATAATCAACTTCAGATCAAAACGATCCACTTTTGCAGATCAAAAATTAATTTCTACACAATTTCATTTATATATGTTGAGTTTAAGTTGTTCTACCTTCTATTGAAAGTCGTAGGTTAGTCATAAACAACATAATATTTCTAAACCAAGCAATGTTTTAGAATCTGTTGTATTTCAGGGTGGGAGAAAAATTCCAATTTTCCTATATAGGACTATAAATCTCTATGGCTCTGGAAATTCATTTTTTTTCTTTTCAAATGTGTTTTTTTAGATTTACTTAGTTATCGCTCTCAGTTTTTGAAGATTTACAATATCCTAAGGCCAGCTGAGAATATTTGAGAAGACGTTGAATTTTCAACAAAATATATGAATTTTAAACTAAAAATGATAAATTTTTAACAAAACAGATTAATTTGCAACAAAAAGAAAAGTTCTTAGTTGAAAAATTTATTTAAAAAACGAACGAATTTTCATTGAAATGGTTAAATTTCAACTAAAATAATGAACCATCAATAGAAAAATGAATTTTTAAAAAAGGAGTTCAACTTTAGAGTAAGTCGTTAAATTTGAAACTGATAAAGAATAATTTTGAAAGAAAAAGAAGAATTTGCTACCAAAAAAAAGACATGTTGTCAAAGAAGACATGAATCTTCAATCAAATAGTTGAATTTTCATCTGAAAATGTAAATTTTTAAACGAAACAGTTGAATGTTCAACCAAAAAGGATACGTTTTCTAACAAAAGTGGAGTCATTAGTTTATAGTTAAAAACTGATGTCTAGCCACAACAAAAAAACGAATCTCTAACAAAATAGTTAAATTTTCAACCAAAGAGATGGTTCATCAACTAAAATGATGAACCTTCAACAACAAAAAGATGGATTTTTAACAGAGAATTTCAACTTTCAACCAATTAGAGAAATTTTAACCAAAAAGATGAATTTTCAACTAAACAAAATAATTATCTACCAAAAAAGCCAAATCTTCAACAAAATAAATAAATTCTCAACTAGAAAAGAGAAACTTTCAAACGAGTGGTTGAATTTCTAACTAAAAAATATCAATTTTAAACCAAAAATGGAATAGTCAAATTTTTAGGTATCAAATTAATTTTCAACCAAGAAACCTCATTTTAAACAAAATTATTGAATTTGTGATTGAACAAAAAATTATTTCTAGTGAGAGAGTTGAATTTTCAATCAAATAGTTTAAAATAACCTGAAAAAGATAATTAGAAAAAAAAACAGAATAGTTCAATTTTCAGTGAAAGAGATGAACTGTTTACTAAAATGATGAATATTGAACTAGAATGATGAATTCTTAACAAAAGATGTAATAGTTCATATTTCAACAAAAAAAGCAATTTTCAACCAAGAAAGAATGTTAAGTAAAGAGAGAGGAAAAATAAATTAAATTGTTGAAATATAAAGCAAAGATGCTGAATTTTTAACAACAAATGTAATTTTCAACCAAATAGTTAAATTTTCTACTAAAGAAATGAATTTTTAACAAAATAGTTGAATCATCAGCTGAATAGAATCCTTTTCTATCAAAATGGTTGAATTTTGATCATAAAACCTAAATTTTCAACCAAATAATACAATTTTTAACTGAATATTTTGAGTCAAGAGAGAAAAAAATTAACCAAATTGTTAGAATTTAAAGCTAAAAGGGTGAATTTCCTACAAAATAGTTGAATTAAAAACAACTAATTTCCAACTAAATAGTGGAATTTTCTACCACAAAAAGAAACGAATTTTCAATAAAAAAGTTGAATATCCTTTTATATCAAAAGTGTTGAATTTTGATCAAAATAACTAAATTTTCAACCGAAGAATACAATTTTTAACCGAAAAAAGTAGATTGTCAACTAATAATAGTTGGATTGTTAACCAAAGATATGAAGTTTCAAATAACATGCTGAATCTTAAACTTCAAAAGTTAAATTTACAGATAAAAAAAATACTTAATTTTCAGTCAAAAAAATTGATATTTAACTCTGAAATAATTTTTTTTCTTTCTAAAAGTGTTTCTATAGATTTTAGAAAATTTGAAATTCCAGGCTTGAGAAAAATTCAAAATTGGCTATATTGGGATATAAATCTCTCGCTCTGATGATTAATATTTTTTTTTACTAAAAGTGTTTCTTCAAATTTACCTATAGTTCCGACTGCCACTTCTGGAAGATTTACAATTTCCTTTCTTTTGTTACTTTTGTATTTTAGAAAAATATACTAAGGAAATTACACGAACTACATTCAAAATGTAACAAAAAAAGGTACGATTTTTACAGTTACTGTTACTACAAAAATTAAACTAGTTACCAATTCGTAATTTATTTACAAATGTAGCTTCGTTACCACTATTGCTACCAAAAAAAGAAACTAGTTACTTATCATCACTGAAGCGGATAACAGCATTGACGTTGATCGATAAGTAATTTATAAAATAATGAAATCAGAAAAATTTTGTAATTTTTTTTTCATTGTCCATAGCCCATATTTCGGAAAATGTGGACTAGACAGTTGGTTCGTTACGTGGTACGGTGTGTTGCTGCCCATGTGCAACATATAAATTTTTTAATTCTTCAGAATCTTCTAGAAGGATTCGGGCCATTTTATTTCGCTCAGTTTTTCCCTTATTGGACATTATATCACTATAAATTAAATATTTTTATTTCTTAAATTTCTAATGTTCTAGAAAATACTAAAATCTTCTAAGACGCTATCAAATATTTCATAATTAAGATATTCCAAAATATTACAGTCAGTTTCACAAAAATCTTTAAAGCAATTGAAAATAATGTTTTAATAATGCAGAATTCCTCAACGTTCTAAAATGTTTGATGTTGAAAATTGGACTTTTTAATATTTATTTTAATTTATTATCTAAAAAAAGGCTAATGTCATAGTAACCGTTAATACCTTGGGACAAATTTCAATACTGAATAAAGTAATTAATATTTTGAATTTTGATCTTGTATTTCAAGACTTAAGGTTTAGTATGTAAACAAGTAAGACCAAGCTTGAATTATTCTTGAGAGTAAGCCCTTCGTATTCAGCATACGCGATGTAATGAAAATTTAATTAGCGCAGAGTAGAACTTTACCAGCAAGGTTATAATTATCTCTTTCATGTTGCACGTGCATGATATAATAACAAGTTCTCATACACATTTTTTTACAGTTCTTTTTATCAAATTTACTAAACATAAAACCGAACAAAAATCCATTTAGTCTTTGGACTCTGAGCCCAATTCATGTATAAGTTTGTCCTTATTACCGATAAGAAATATAAAAGTTAATTCTGTAAAAAAAAAAATTAAATAAATAAAACATTATTTGCAAAAATCGAATGTCAATGGGATAACATTGATTCGTTTACTTTATTTTTCTATTGTAGAGCACAAATATCATATGCTTAAAGAAATATTTTACCTTGATTTTCTTCGTTAAATTGTTGAATATTTTGTGAAAAGAACTCCAGCAAAATTTTCTCTGACAGGCGTGTAAATAATGTATTAAAAATATTGCAATTCTTAAAAATACTATTTATAAAAGTTATGCATAATTCAAACTACCTTTTTTTTGATTCAAAACTAACTTTTTCTAGTTCATTTTACCTAAGTTTTCAGGTAAAAAAATAAAATAAAAAAATTAAACTTATATGTCCTGCAATATGTCGCCAAAAATTTTCGGATATAATTTGACAAAATTTTACGACTACAAAAAGTTCATACTCTATTAAGAGAAAACTATATCACAAGTTTTCAACTCCTACTTTCCTAAAAAAATGTCAAAGTATATCCAAGTCTTTTTCTGACTTCCTTTTAGATTTTTTTTTATTACCGGCATTAAATTCCAGTTTCTGTAGAAGCAGAACTCTTCGAAGAGCTTCCTAATGAACTTTGTAAAAAAGGCTACACTTTTTTTTTCTTTTGATTATGTGAGAAAGGAATTTCCAAAGTTTGAAGACGTTCGTGCGTAAAATTAAGTTCACCTCTTCTGCGCGAAATCACCACCGGCATTTCCGACCATCCGGAAAGATAAACCTTACCAGAGACTGTCTGGTAGTTCCGCTAAGAGGGTCTATCGGTTTCCGACTGTTAGGTCGTTTTTTCTGTCTTTACTCTTCCACGTTTTCCACCTCCGTGTGCAGAAACCAGGAAAAATAGCGTTAGACAACTCGAGTCGACGATGGAGTTTGGGTAAAGAAACTTTCGTATTATTTGTGGGAGGGTGTCTACCCTTTGTTGAGAACTCCTTAAGAAGCGGCAAGTGTAGGTGAATCCAGAAATACTAGCGAAAGTACCCGGAGACGTGAAATCGGGCGAAAGAGTTTATGATCAAATTATACGATACATGTGGTGAATATTTGCAAAATGCGGCGAAACTTGAAGATACACCGGCAGCTGACTGTGAGCTTTGGCCTTTATGGCCTTTGAAAGTTAAAGTCTGTTAGCCCTCAAGAAAACCGATCTTCTTGTCAATTTTTTCACCGACCCTGATTTTAAGCAAGGTCCTTCAATTTTAGTATACATTTTTTAAATAGTGTCATATCGAGTTTATCTGTGTTACATACATTTTTTTGCACATACCAGATGTTACGGTTTGCATTTTTCCATTATTATTGTTATTATTATCATCCTATCTAAAAAAATTGATGTAAGGATATACCTAGAAAATTTTGCAATATTTATTGTTGAAAACCTAGTTGGATTTTTATAACTTGAAGTTGTTTTATATGTTAAATTTAAAATTTTGAAAATGAAGGCAGACAATCCCTTTCGATATGAAAAATCATACAAAACATTTTGCGACTTGAGACATATTTGTGCTTTTTAATACTCTTGTGCGATTGAATTAAATCTTTCAAATCATCTAATAATTTATTGAAAATATTATACAAGTTTTATGTTAGTATTTTCTACTACAAATTAGCATTTTTTTAAGAGAACTTTAACATAAAATCATCAAGTTTCGAAGAAGCCTTAAAATTTCTAAAACTTTTAGTTTGTGTTCGTTTTTAGGGTTTTACTGCCCTGGTCAGAAGGGGAAGGCAAGTGCAAGTAGGCAAGAACGTGAGAATGGGGAAGTCAAGGAAGTGGGGGAGATTAAGTAGGAGAAGTGATGATATGAGTAGTAGGGGAGGGAAATATTGGTGGAGAAGTATGGGGTGAGGGGAAGTCTGGTAGGAGTAGTAGAGGAAGAGATGGGAGTAAGTATGGTTGGGTAGAGAAAATTAGGTAAAGGGGAGGGGAGTAAGGGTCAATTGACAGAATTCTAAGATTTGATCGTATATGATAGAATCGGATAGGACAGGATACGATAAAAGGATGGAGAGGCGGGGGAGCGGGGATTTAAACCACTAAATTAACATCGTAATAGGCTACAAAAGAAGATTTATAATCTTAAACAATTTTTTGTATCGTTATGTTAGTGTTTTTTATCAAAAATTGCTATTGTTAATCAAAAATAATTTAATTTCATAGAATATTTACAATATTTGAACAATAATAGGGTATGGTAGCATTTTTCACCGGAAATTGGTTATTTTAAACAAAAATCTTGTGAGCTCAAAAATCATACTCACAATTTTGAACAATTTCAGGTTATGTTAGTTCTTTTATTTCAAAATTGGAATTTTTAATCAAAAATTTCACGGTTCGATTGTCTACGTACTGTACAAAAATATTATATAATAATTCTGAATTTAAGATATCAATTTTTACCAATTATCAAAAATATTGTCCAAGCTTGTCTTTTTCATTTAAAAATAAATCTTTTCTGGTCAAACTTTTATATTTTTTGATTAGGAATACAATTTTTTCGTAAAAAATTAATGTGTTTTTGTTGAGGATTTAACTATTTTATTGAAAATTGGTCTTTTTTTGTATAGAAAATTAATCTTCTTGGTTTCTAATTCATACTTTTGGTCGAAAATGCATCACCTGTGGTTAAATATTCAGCTACTTTATTGAATATTGTACTACTTTGTTAAAAGTTTTTGTCGTTGTTAAATATTCCTAATTTTAGTGAAAAATTCCTCTCTGATTAAAAATTTAACTATTTTCTTGAAAATTTGTATTTTTTAGTTAAAAATTAATTTTTATGATTAAAATTTTAACTTTTCCATTGTTCGCTGGAAATTCAACTTTGCTAGTTTAAAATTCAAATATTGGGCTAAAATTTATGTATTTTGTTAAAAATGTGACTTTTTTGATAAAAAGTTCATATTCTCGGTTGAAACTTCATCCTTTTGGTCGAAAATTCAGTTTTTGTTTGTTTGAAAATTCAACTTCTTGGTTGAAAGTTGAACTAATTTGTTGGAATTCATTTTTTTGGTTAAAGATTCTTAATTTTGGATGAGATTTCATCTGTTTCGTGAAAAAATGGTATTCATCAATTAAAAATGAATTTCCATTACTGAAAGTTGAAGTATCAACTTTAACACTTATTGTAGAGAATTCATCATTTTTTGTAAAAAATTCATCTAGATAATTGAATGTTTAACTACGTTGATAAAAAAATCTTTTTTTGTTGTTTGACGATTCGTTATTATTTTCAAATATTACTTTTCATGCAAGGGTCGATTATTTAACTTTTTCACTTCACTGCCACTTTCACCTCACTAAAAAACCATTGCAGAAAACTATAGATAAACAATTGAACCAACTGAATGCGTCGGTGAATGTAAAGTGAGAAAGTTACATAATCGGCACCCAGTTTTAAAAATATTCTCCTTTCTTTTTTTATTATTTTAGATAATAGATACTATGAAATACAAAAATTTTGTAATACCATAATTTTGTATTTTAATTTAAAAATTTTTGACACCAAAAATAATAATCGCAAGTGTAGCTTGCGTGTTTATTTTATATCAATGTAAAATTAATAAAAAGATAATTGAAACTTTGTAATAACGCCGAAAGGGATTATAAGAAACACTTTTTAGTATGCATACATTTTTTAGAAGCGTATAGTTTTATTGTGTACTAAATTTTATTGGACAGGTGCACAGAATATGGAAGACTTATTTTTTATGTTTACAAACTCTCTTTTATTGGAATTTGTTAAAGGTATACCTGTACTTGAAACACGCAATTTTAAAATATTGCGTGTATAAGGGGCGCCTAAAATTGCGGAACGTTTTTTCTTGAAATGGATTTTTTATTTTTGTCAGGTTATATTAAAGCTACTGGTAATTCATAAAGGTTTAGTGTAGTTAAAATAGCGGTGTGTGATGCTATCAAACCCGGGTTTTCCCGTAAAAGTTCCATTTACTCTCCGGCTCGTAAACCTGCTGGTAGGTATAAATTACTTTTAAATGCTTGCGCTTCCTGGCAGGCAGGGGTATCGCACGTGGTAATAAATAATGTCACGTGCATGCGAAGCCGCATGTCTCGAAGGAAAATTCAGTGCCATCGAGTTCCGGTCCCTTTGACCTACACCCTTTCATTCACCCTTATCGCACTTGGTCTACAATTCTTCGCGTGTGAATCGATGAATTCTCAACATATGAATTGATGGCATGAAAATAGGACAAAAATTGGTCTTTTGTTTCATTCTTTCACTTCAATTTAGAAAAAACCTTCTTTCAAGTATAATTAAGGCTGCAGAGGTTTTAAACTTCAGTGGGTGATGAGAAGTCATCGATTTTTATCGCTTCTAGTTATTACATAGAATTTAGGGGATACAATATGAAATTAGAATAAATAAAATAATTAACTAAGTTAAAAAATAGTTAAAGACAAAGAAATATATTTTGCTCATTCCAACATTTGAAATTGCTGCATTCTTTATCTTTTATCGCAGGTGCGATTACTTTAATTACGGAAGTAATTGCAACATATATTTTGGCTTGTCTACTAATGAGAAATGGCGCAATCACATTCAGTAGTCTTTAGTATCTAGAAGTAATTAAATTATTTCAAAATTCTGTACCTTAATTATATTTAAATACTTCTTTAAAACTATTTTTCCGATCATTTTTAATTTTGACATATGTTGACTGACAATTTATCAAGTGTAACTTCAGTTTCCAGGACACTAGTAGGCTATTCCAAAATTTTCAGCATCAAAGTTAAATTTCAGTTGACTGAGGAGTAATCGATTTTTAATGCTTTTGGTTATTACACAGAATTTAGTTGTGCAATATAAAACTTAAATAAATAAAATAATTAACTGAGTTTAACAAAAAATAAAAGTCAAAGGAATATATTTTGCTCATTCTAGCATTATAATTGCTGCATATTCTTATCTTTTACCGCGGGTACGATTACTATAATTACGGAAGTAATTGCAACATATATTTTAACTTGTCTACTAATGAAAAACTGCACCATTACTTTTAGCTTACTTAAACTTTTTTATGTTTTAGAGAGAGATCTTCCGGTTTATATTGGCGCATTAATAAATTCTCATTTTATTACTAATTATTCAATATATTTCTCTGGAATAATGTGTATGATTAATTAAAAAATTTCAGTATTTCTTGAATTATTTTTAAACGCTGTACCTCAATCATATTTAACAATACAAAATACAAAATTATATTGTATATTTAATCATTTTCTTGATAACTAAATTGCATTATCAATTGACATTTAAAAATTCGACACCTATTTCTCACTATCTAGAAATCACTTTATACGAACTGCCTATCCTAATAATGAACGTTTTGTTTACTCAAATCAAAATTGTGGCTATTTTTTTATGTACGATTTTCTACGAACTATCTGATAGACAAAAGTGGTAAACTGATGTAAAGAATTTTCATTTCGCGAATATTAAAATTATTTACAAAAAAAAAAAAATGTTAACTGAGGCTTTCTTATTTGAATTTGTTACATTTTTTAGTTATAAGAAATAATTCGTTTGATTATTGAAATATAGTAGTAATAAAATTTGTACGCTTCTTTTTCGAAATAGATGACGTATGCTTCCATGACACGTGGTTATAAAAAGGTGGTCCTCTCCCGCCCATCGTAGGTCCTCCAGGTTCTAAGTACTGAACGTATGCACTTATTATTATTATTATTATACCATTAAGCCATTTCCCTTTCGGGGTAGGCGTGAGTTGCTCTTTTGGAAAATAGTAGTGTGTATATGGGTATATAGGTATAAAGTAGGTAGGTATATAGGTATGAGGTAGATAGGTATATAAGTGTTAGGTATAGATATTTTAGATTGATCTGGAATTCTCGTGTTATTTATTTAAATGACACGTTTATTCCGCAACACTGATCCGACCCAGGTTGCTGATCAATCTCTCTAGCGATCACCCCAAGTGAAGAGCCTCACAAAATTTTTATGTATGGTTCCCCACTTGGGCCCATTAGTATCCAAGGTCATTGTTTCAGGCGTCATTCATTCTACTGTCACTCTGTTTACATACTATTTGTCGCCACACTTTTCTCTCCTGGCATACTACTCTAGCTTCCTTCACGTCCATGCATTTTTTCATGCAAGCTCTTGTGTTTCTATGGCTTCTTATGTCTCTTCGGATTAATGTCTCATTTACAGATTCTAACCATTCTTTCGGCGGTCTACCTCTGGGCATTCTGCCATTTACTTTACCTTTATACACTTGTTTGGTCAGTCGTTCATCTTTCATTCTTTCAAGATGTCCGAACCATCTTAACTGATTTCTTTTCCATATGTCAACTAGTGTTTCTCCTGTACCACATTCTTTGAGGATTGTCTCGTTTCGGACTTTGTCCATCAGTGTTTTCCCGCATATTATGCGCAGAGGTTTCATGCCGATCGCGTTAATTTTACTCCTGTGCTTTTCTTGACAGGTCCATGTCTCGCTACCGTATAGTACAGTCGGTACGAATATAGAATTATGTATGGCCATTTTAGCTTTTTTTGATATGTTCTTATTTGTTAGGACGGACCCTGCTCTACCGATAACCTTCTTACCCTTATTTATGCGCCGATCTAACTCCCCATCTATTTTTCCGTCTCTAGTGAATAGACTACCTAGATATACGTACTTGTCAACTTGTTCTAATCTCTCATCATTTGGGACAATGTTGCATATTGTTTTCTCACTTCTTCCCTCAAACACCATTATTTTTGTTTTATTTGCCAACAGCCATACCACGCTGAAAAAACCAGTTCTCGTCAGATCACTGAAGTTAAGCAGCGTTGGGCGCGGTTAGCACTTGGATGGGTGACCATTCGAGAAAACTGAGTGCTGTTGGCACATCGTGGGTGTGGTGAGCCCACACTTGTAGTTATTTACTACAAGTTATCAACCTAGAAACACTACCCGAATCGGGTAGTGTCACGCCTACCCCGAAAAGGAAATGGCTTAATGGTATACATTTACGTTAATTTTGAGGTCCATGTTCTTCATGCTTGTATTAAGTTTATTCAACATTCTTTGCAAGTCCTCGATTGATTCTGCCATAACAATCTTGTCATCTGCGAAAGCTAACCCACGTACCTTCACTGTTTCGAGATCTACACCTTCTTCATCGAAGAGGGCAGTTCTTAGACACTTATCCATGAATATGATAAATAGCCACGAGGACATAACGCATCCTTGTTTTACGCTTTGCATAATATCGAACCAGTCACTCAGTTTCCCATTTACCCTTACACTCGCTTTGCTACCTGTATATATTGTTTTTATTGCTTGTAGGAGCCCTCCATTTACTCCATACTCTTTAAGGACTTCCCAAAGTTTATTTCTATTTACTTTGTCAAATGCTTTTTCTAGGTCAATAAATGCACAGAAAACTTTCTTTCCTACTTTCAAGCTTTTTTCTGTGATCTGTCTTAGGCTAAATATCTGATCTTTACATGATCTTCATGGCATAACTCCACTTTGGACTTCCCATATCTTTTCTTCTGTGATTTCCATTACCCTACGAATAAGTATTTTTGAGTATATTTTACTTACGGTACTTAGTAGGCTGATACCTCTGTAATTACTGCAGTTGTTTTTATCTCCCTTTCTTTTGTATATTGGTACGATAATCGCTTTTTTCCAATCGTCTGGGACTTTCCCCGTCTCGATACATAAATTTATTAATTCGCACAACCTGTGAGGTATGTACTCGCCACCGTATTTGAGCATTTCAGCACTAATACTGTCTATGCCAGCAGCCTTACCGTTTATCAAGTTCTTAATTATGTCTCTGACCTCAGTGACACAGACTTTTTCAATTGGGTTTCCTAATGCATTATGTTCTATGTCGCAGTTTTGTTGTCCTATATCTTCACCTCCTAATAATTCTTTAAAAGAGTCTTTTAAAGCGTCTACTATCTCGTCTATATCATATAGCATTTCACCTTTGCTGTTTCTGATGCTGACAAACTCTGTACTTTTACTTTCCTTCAACTGTTTATATAATAATTTCATAATCACTTCGAAGTAGTTTTTTATTTTGTTCTCTTCTTCTGCTCTGATTTTCTCTTTACTCTCTTTGACTAGTCGTTTAACTTTCCTATTTTTGTGCCTGTAATCATTTTTGAGCCTATTTCTCTCCTCATCGCTAAGATCTGTCATGTTCAGCGTTTTGTTGGGCGCTTCTTTCTTTTGTTTTTAGGCTGCCTCAAGTTCATCATTCCACCATGCATCACCAGATTTTCTTCCTACAACCGCCGTACCACACACTTCAATTGCAGTTTTAACAATGATATCCCGTAACAAAGTCCACGCGCCCTCTATATCTTTATTGCTTATGAGCGCTTCCCAAGTTGCCCTATCTATGCGTTCGCTTAACTTTTTTTGAAACTTTATTCGCACTTCCGGTTTCTGTAAATTTGCAATCTTTATTCGTGTTTGTTTCGTTTTTTTTTGTTCTCTTTCTTCTCCATCCCCGCCCTAAGTTTATTTTAGAGACTACAAGGAAATGATCAGTATCGCATTCGGAACACCTCATGACTCTTGTATCTTTAACTAGTTCTCTTAGTGTTTCATCCGCAATAACAAAGTCAATTATACTGTGGCTATTTCCTTTACGCCAGGTGTACATGTGGATCATTTTATGTCTAAACCAAGTATTTGTAATAAATAGGCCCTTTTCTATGCATAAGCTAACTCATTTTTCCCCGTTATAATTTTTTCTTGTTGGATCCCCAAAATTACCTAGCACCCTTTCTGTATCTGTGTCCTGGCGTTGGACGCCGACCCATCCGTTCATATCTCCTAGCAGAATTATTCTTTCACCTTGATCGCAAGTACTTATTGTGTCATTTAAAGTGTCCCAGAAGGCGTCTTTGACTTCTCGCGGCTCACTGTCAACTGGGTCGTAGCACGCTATGATAAATAATCTTCTGATTCCTACCTTCATTCTAACCCACAGCAATCTGGGCGATACATGTCCTTGATCTTTGAGATGCTGTCTTGCTTTTTCATTCATAATTAAACCGACCCCTTGATTACGATTTGATTCACTACCTACTCCTGACCATATTTCAAAACCGCCTTTCAACACCCCATTTTCTATGTTTCTACTTTCGCAACACTTTTTCTTTGTCTCAGGTACACATAAAATATCTAGTTTCCTAGCATGCATAGTTTTTCGAAGTTCTCTTACTTTAAGATCATTCACTCCTCTAGCATTCCAAACACCCAGTCTCCATTCATCGCCTGAAACTCGACCTTTGCGTTTACCGTGTGTATGCATTTCGTCAATTAAAGTTTCAGTCCATTCCGAGGCTACTTTATTGTTTGTATTATTCATGTTTTGCCAACGGCGATACCACTCTGGAAACACCAGTTCTCGTAAGATCACTGAAGTTAAGCATTGTTGGGCGCGGTTAGTACTTGGATGTGTGACCATCCAGGAATACTGTGTTGCTGTTGGTCCGTCGTGGGTGTGGTGGGCCCACATTGGTAGTAAATATCCACCTAGAAACACTACCCGAATCGGGTAGTGAGGCAATGAACTTTCGAGTTCAAACTGCTAATCAATTTTTTTTTTTTATTTATTCATGTTTAGATTGTACACCCAACTATCATCTTTATGCGCGAGATTTGTTTTGCGAGCCGAAATCATGTCCAAGTTAAGTGATTATTCGTCGTACGGTGGAGAGTCTAGTCGTAACGTCAGTCCCACCAAAACTTCTGTTACTTGGGTGAGGGTGGGAAGGGGGGGGGGGGTGAGGACAGACAAAGGAAACCGAGAGTCTCAATTGGTTGCTGATTTATGCTGAGAAGGTTACCAGCCTTCAGCAGCGTTGTATTAGATAGGAGTTAAGATGTGCTCATCTGCCGAATACATACATATATTAAATTTAAAATATATTAAATTTTCTCCTGCTTGAAATATTAAAATAGTTATATTAATTGAACTGCAATATTATAATTTGTAATCCCTGGCAATTTGCGAAAAGCTTTAACATGTGAGGATTTCTTGAAAATTTTGAAATTCCTTCGAAACCATCGAAATCAATTGAAAATTCCTACGAATAGAGAGCTGTAATGACATATATGAAAATTGGAATCTATGAAATTCATATATGTTAAATATATTTCCATAAAATAGTACAACACATGTTTGAATAAATATGAATTTCTTTTTAACTTTATCCTTGTTAATTTATTCTGGCCTCGCTCAAGTTCAACCCATCTATATTACTCAAACAAAACGAAAACTCAAACAGAAACGCAGGCGTGTTCTGATATATTTTTAATCATTTTCAAAACTTTTAGCACAATATTAACATTTTCGAAAATATTATGACATCGAATATAATGCCATATAACTGGTCACATGATACTCTGATACATACCCTTAATTTACAGTTAGGAGAAGTACAACTGAAAATTGTTTTCCTTATTATGGACCACCTGACATATGCATCTTGAAGCATTAAAATTTATAAATATATTCGTAACAAATGGCATAAGTTATGTTTGTAATGATAATTAGATTTTCAAAATTAAAATGTTTCATACACAATCTTTTAAATTTACATAGTTTCATTTTTAAAGCAGTGTTGATAAATCTTGAATGTTAAGCGCTTAGCAGTGAACTATTTGTAGAAGGTGTATTTTAAGATATTTGTAAAATCAATCTCGATAAGAAAATGTCTTTTTAAATAAATTATTATAATTGTAAGCATCTGGGAACTTACTCTCTAAATTTGAAATAGTGAACTTGACTATTCCACTAATCATTTTTCACTAATTGAGTGCTAGTGAAAATGGAACTATGACAATATTGAATTACACTAATTGAAATAGTGGAAGAAAGTGATTTCACTAATTCAAATAGTGAAATTTTCACTATTTCAGATGTAGAGAGTACGAATGCTCTATAAGGGTTTCCACAGGTAACATAATTCTTAAACTAAAAACATATCTTAAATTTTAGTTCACAATTTTTGGAAAAAAGACAATCAGTTTCCAATATCAAAAAGGCCCTGTGAATTTTGTTTACGCACTGTGCATATTTTCAAACATTTTATTCCACGTGCAACAGAGGCGAAAAATAAAATGACGATGAATTTAATCATCTATTATTGAGACATTTATTCAGTTATTCATTCCAAATAGAATTTCATATACGAGATATTAAGTTTTGTCATGAAGCGAGATGATATATTTATTTCAATGACGCATTTTTATTCATACTAGGACTCTGTATTATCATCGGAGATGGTAACGATCAATTTTCTGTATTAGAGGATATAACTTTGATCGATATGAGAGATTTCCATTTTCACAGTGTGTGTGAAAAGATTTCTCTTCTGATTGATCGTTCCCATCTCTGATGATAATACAGATTCCTAGTAAAAATTGACTTGTATATAACGTCTTGCAAAATAAAGCGTGTTTCAGAAAAAGTATTCTTCTTCGGATCTCTCTAGTAGCTCAGTGGTTAGAGCACCTGCCCGGAAATCAGTTGACCTGGCATTCGAATCCCAGCGGAGCGAAAGGAGAAGATCTTTTTTCTGAATAAATTTAATTTTAAACATTTTGATTTAAATGTGAATTCTATTCTTAGTTAGAAAACACAAAAATGAAATTATCTAAACCAGATACAAATTCAAATCGACCAAACTTAAATGTTCTCATACATTTTCTATCTTTTCATGAAATTTGTTCAGCGAGGTATACACTATACGATAAGCATGTAGTTGAAATTCCCAATCTAGTGGTTATGTAACTGTCAACTGTTTTTACCACTGCAAAGAATTAATCCATTTTTCAATAAAAATTTAATGCCTTGGGATTTAGTGCTATATGTTATGAAAAGAGCTCTTTTCGAATCTACAATTTATCTCGTTTAAATCTTGAATAAAATCTTTTCACAGCAAGTATGTATTTTAGTGGTACTTATAGATGATTACATACTTATTAAGAAAGCGAAAGCCACTTTTTCTATCATCTTGAGAAATAAAAACTGAATATTAAGAAAATCTTTTTCTAATCAAAATTTATTTCTGAAAAAAAGTCACGAAATTCATTCCGTACTGTGATACAATTTGTGTGGGTTATAATATTAAGTAAATAAATCTCTGTCAAATCTTACGTTGAACTAGGATCAATTTTTTGTCTGAAACTAATGATAGAAAATCGGATTAATTGTTCATAATGCCCGATGAGGTAACCTTAGAAAATAAACCATATTCATTCGCAGATACTACTTACAAGTGTACTAAAACGAGGACAATAGTACCTTTTTTGGGCTATTCTCTTAAACGCAGCGGTTTTGGGGATACCATCGTTGATAATAGAATTAGTATCTATGTTGATCGCTGGGCGGTTTACAACGCTCTATTCGCGGTTTAGCCACATTCAGAAAGACCTTGGAGATACCTCTTTTAATAGGATTAGCACCTCGGCAAATGAATCCTTAATCGGTTTGAAAAAAGAGGGAACCTGCGAAAAACCAGAATCACGGTGCGTTGTATTACGGCACTTCACACTTCATCTGTTTACAACTTTTTCACTGTAGTTTACCTGCTTCTTCTCTCTCATCTTTTTTGCGTACCACACAGTCAATTACAATTTTGGCCCTTACGATGAACAGGTGAGTCAACGAGCGACATAATGATTACTGGATCGCGGTACGCTAGCACGGCCGGCGGTTTCGAATTTAGAGAGGGTAGAGGTTGTCCTACGAGTTTCCATCTATCGCTTTGCCTGGTAATTATTTTGTCGAATGTCCCGCAGGCTCGGTAATGTCTACATTATGGTACGTAGGTTTTTCATTATGTAAGAAGACATAAAAATGTTATGTGACAACTTTAAAATGAAAAAATATTTCCAAATGAAAACATCAAATTGTGTTTTTAAGTCATCCAAAATAATTGCGAATGGAGAGAGCAGTGTTTGGAAGTATTTATTTTTGAAGTTCTTAATGCAGTTTTTTATATGAAAGAAATTAAAAGTTAGTGTTTAAATAAAAAATGATTTTATATCGTCCCTATCGAAAATTCGATTTCGGTTGCTTGTATAGCTGACTACTGGTCGGGTGTTTGAAGAAAAACAAACAGAAGCAACTTACATAGGCGCTGCTTGATTCTGTAATGGAGCCTACTAACATCACAAAGTCAGAAATTGCAGAAGTTTTGAAAAGGGCAAGTACCTGTAAAGCCCTAGGTCCCGTCATGATGCACATTTTCTGGTATAAGTACCTGACAAGTATGCATCGTGCGTTGGCAAGGTGTTTTCAAAAGATCACCGAACATCTAGATCTGATGCCAAGATTCATGTTTGAAGGTATCAGGTATATGTCGCCTAAAAAACCAGATGCTCAAAATCCATCTGAATATCAGATGGTAGCCGGTTTTCCAACAATTTACAAGTGCCTCACAGATGTAATTATCAATGAGTTATATATTCTCATTACGTGGAGAATGCAATCCTTACAACGAGAAACAAGAACGTGGTATAAACTATGACTGCAAGCAAGCGTTTCCTTTCATAAAACATGAATATTCCCTTGAAGTCTTGAAAATTGACAAGATCTGCCCATGCATCATCGACTTTTTAGGTCACGCGATGATGCTTTAGAAAACAAGAGTCAAGTATTTTGATCACGGACAAACAAGGATAACTAGATTAATACGCATTAGATCGGTTATTATTCATGAGACTCCGTAAGTGCATTATAATTTTGTTTCTCATTGAATCTGCAGAATCTATTTGTCATTAAAACTGCAGCAAGTGATCCATATCACAAAGCAATCTTCGAATAAAATCCACATGGAGTTCTCACTAATTAAATGCGGAACACTGAACTTAATTAGAGGAGAATCAGGGACTGCAGAATTGAAAAACGGGAATGAGTCTAAAGGCATTCAGCCCAAGATAGTTAATAAAAGTCTAATGACTGTGTTCACTACAAGACCCAGATTGCTTCTGAAGATTTCTGGGCTATACTTCCGAAAAGGTAACCCAAGAATATTGATTTGATACTTGGCCTAGGGGTTCCATTTAGACCCTAGTTAAAAGACCAAAAAGAATTTTTGGCGCAGATCAACATAAATCAAGTTATTAATAATTTTGACTTTTCTTTTAATTAGTTTTTTTTAAATCTCACAAAATATTGATTTTGGAAGAAAACGTTGTTTACAAAAGTTGTAGATCTCGTCAAAACAGATATTTTTTATATTCGTGCTTTTTTCTAAAATTAATATTTTTCGTGAAAAATGACAAAAATGAATTTTCAGATTTTTTTTGGCCGTTGGAAAAGGGGTTCGGCGTGAGTGGGTGAATAGGGTGTGGTTCACATCCACTTACGCCGACCCCCTTTTCCAACTGTCAAAAAAACCACGCGTCCTAATCTTGGGCATTTGAAATGACCCACGCCCCCTCCCACGACTCATGCTGACCCCTTTTCTAACACCAAACAAAAACCAAGCATCCTAGTGGTGGTCACTTTTTTGTAACAAAAAATCGGAAAATTCATTTTTGTCAATTTCCTCGAAAAATATTAATTTTAGAAAAAAAGTATGAATGTAAAAAGTATATATTTCGACGATGTCTACAACTTTTATGAACAAGATTTTTTCCCAAAATCAATATTTGTCGAGATTTAGAGAAAAACTATTTTTTTTAAAAGTCAAAATGATCAATAACTTAATTTATATTGATCTGCGCCAAAAATCCTCTTAGTGCGTTCAACTGGGGTCTACAAGTAACTCCTAGGTCAAGTATCAAGTCAATATTCTTAAGTAACCTTTTCGGAAGTATACCCGAGTTCTGTTAACTCAGTCAGACAAAAAAGCAGGCCTATTATCACCTGTGCCATCCTGGTCCTCACGTACTCTTTTGGGCTCATCAAACGGTCAAACACCAATCTTGATAAGATAAATAGAACCGTTCGCGTTAGAATGACCAAGCATCGAATACATCACAGTAATTCGGCGATTGAGTGAGTAGTTTTACGATAATATAGAGGGGTTGAGAGTGTTATATATCGTCGTTATCAGAGCAGCATGACACAACTGTATTTGAGCTACTTTCCAGGAGGGACAAAAAACTGATTTGAAATGCTCATGGTTGAGTACCTGATTGAATTTTTCATTAGCAATTGCGACGACACTAGCTGTCCAAACAAGAAACTGATTTCACCACTCGACCCGGCGCGAAATTTTGAATCTAGAACCGTGCCTAACTCAAAACGGCCAAAACTGAAATTGTGCCATGTTGCTCTGACAACGACGATAAGTGAAGCATCTGTGTACATCAAAACCTATACAGTTGCAAGACTATTTCAACAGTTTCGTTTTACTACATTATCTGTGCAGCGGATCTCGATTACGCGCTCTTGAACTTGTCCTCAGAGAAGGCCTAGAATGCCAGATCGAAAACTATAGGGGAATTAGAAACGCAATGAAGATAACAAGCTGCGTCCATGCCAAACACCCAAAAATGTAAAAACAACATGGAGTGAATAGAGAGGCGTCTATGTTTGTCTGCAAATGGCCTTCCTGTTTCCGGAAACGGAGGGATTTGTGATACAGATTTAGCACAGCATTGTCAGCACTAGAAACTATACTCACTACTAACTACTATACTAACTACACGTGTGTTACATGATGTTGAAAGATGCTGTTCGAGAAAACTCAGAAATCGCTCTTTTTTTCGATACTGTACAAGAAATTTACAATTTTTTCGGCCACAGTATCGTACGTTGGAAAGATTTGCAAACATCTTCAGAAGAACAAGGAATCTCTAAAACAACCATAAAAACATTAAACCCAACACGTTTTTCAGGCACTTTTCACTCGATTTACGCGCTGAAAAAAAGATTGCCTGATATCAGAAACAATTTATCGCGTATTGTTTTAACCAGTAAAAAGTCTAGCGAAAGAACCGAAGCGTTGGGACTTCAGAAACGTATCGAATCTCTAGATTTTGTTTGTTGTTTTGTCATTTTGTGCAAAGTTTTCGGAAAAATCAATATTGTGTCAAAAGCTCTTCAAACAGAAACGACAGATTTGATAACAGCATACGAGTTATTGGGAAATGCTCACATCGAAGTTTCTTCCATCCGACAATCGTTCGAGGGATTTGTGAAAGAAGCATGCGATTTATGTTCGAAACTGGGCATTCCTTTGAAGTTTTCAGAAAAAAAAGTGCACAGAAAACGGAAAAAACATTTCGATGAACTATGCGTAGACGAGAGACTTTCGGATTCTAAGGAAAATTTCGCAGTGACTGTTTTTATCCTTTAGTGGACACAATTTGTTTTCAACTAAAGTACCGATTCGAAGGTATGAAATCTGTTGCAGAAATCTACAAAATTGTTCAACCTAAATTCATGGTCAATGCCACTGACGAAGAAATTTCGTTAGAAGCCGAAAAATTTCGAACATTTTTCCCTGATCACATTTATTTCACATTTCCATCGCAATTGCTCACTTTGCAATCAGCGTTCAGAAAAAGAATTAGTCAGATTTATAGTGTGAAACAACTTGCCGAAATGATAATAATCAAAAACAGTTCTTTGACGTCAAGTTACTCTGATGTATGCACGGCTTGTATGATGTTTCTGACACTTCCTGTAACAGTTGCAACGCCGGAAAGATCTTTTTCGAAATTAAAATTGATAAAAAATTATTTAAGGAGCTCTATGGGGCAAGAGCGATTGAGTGGATTGTCATTATTATCGATTGAGAATGAGCGAGCAAGAAAGATCGATTTCAGCAAAACGATAAACGAATTTGCAGCACGCAAATCGAGAAAGCGACATTTATAGTACTATTAATTTACTTGAGGTAGATAGTAAGATTTGTTAAAATGGAACAAAAATATGTCATGCTGCACGTCATCTAATAAAACTATCACAAAAGATATAGACTTGTTTTATTCAGGGCGACAATTGTTTTATTTGGGGTAGCGACTTTAGGGGCCCCTAAAGTCGTTGCCGATTTAAGGTTCCTTCGGGGCTCAAAATTTGGTAGACGAGAAGGGGCCCCTTCTCGTCGGGGCCCTGGGGCACTTCCCCACCGGCCCCATTGTAGTTACGGGCCTGGTTACTTCAATACGTGCACAGAAAAAAACTGAGGGATGAGTAATGTTGTTAGTTTCTGCTTTACGCCGACGTTTTCTGCCAACATGGGACTGCACCTTGAGGCTCTAAAGGAACTCTTATTAAGGGTTCCTTTTTAGATCGTGCATATCCGATAGATGGCCATCGACGGGTGCCCACGTTTTCAACTGCGTATGTGCTGAAACGCGGGGACCCATTTAAAATCAATAAATACTATGAATAGTCATGCAGATAAATATTAACAAAAGTTTTTTATTGTTCTTAAAAACAAATTGAATTGAATTATAGAAATACCTAGCTTTTTAACAAAATGTATATTATATTATTTAATTTGAATTATAAAGCAAAATGTGCATCATTAACTTGTAAAATCTTTGAAGTAAGTTAAGGCAGAAGTAACAGAAAGGCTTTATTAGAACCATTTGAATCCACACTTTGGGTTCATTTAGAAACCATTTATCATTTTGGGTTCCTTTTCAGCAAGAGAGGTTCCTTTTTGTTGCAACTCCTTTGGAACCAAAAATTGGTTCTAATAGAAACCCCACTTTTTTCTGTGCGGTTGACAGGTGCCAATTTTGTGGAGATACCAACAAATCCATCGAGCACACTATTGATGGTTGTCGCGTAATGACTCAGAGAGAGAGTGCACGCACATAAATAATGATCTAGCGGGCATTGTACATCAACAACTTGCCCTACATCCAGGACTCCTAACAGAATGGATGCTCTTCTATAGATACATTTCACTACTTGTTTCAGAAAACGAAGACTGCATATTATACTAGGATTTTTATATCTAGAAGGATCTTTATATCCGAAACAATCGACGCGACATCGTGGCACGTGAGAACAAATGTGGGTGGCTCTAAATCATCGACATCGCTTATCATTTGACTGTAACTTGCGGGCAATCTATAAAACCAAGATCTATAAGCATATCAAGTTGAGTCGTTAAGTAAAAAAATATGAAGGAGTGTAAAACATACATCTATTCATCTTATTTTGATGTTGGCTACAGGCAATGTGCACGCAAGATGCACTAAACACCTCAAATATCTAGAAATCAGGAGGGTACTTGCAGCAGCTCAAAACGTGGTTTTATGTACTAAACACCTGTCGCATTACAAGAAAACTCCCGAAACGTCAGGAAATAGACGACTGAAACATTATGGAGGCAGAACTCAAATTTGTTTCAAAATAAGATAAAAAATAGATATTTAAGCTTATCATGACATAAATATCATAATAAATTCTTACTTTATTACTAATTTTATTTACTTAAAAAATTCGAACAATATTTTTGCCATGACTTGAATTTCAACGCAAGTGGATTGACAATTTATCAAGTGTCACGTCAGTATCGAGGACACTAGTTTTCCATAAAATTTTTTTGTAAAATTTTCAAATGCTATCTCTAAACATTCGGAGGTTCTCTGCCTAATTTATTTTGGTTATAAATATTTGGTTCCATGCCAGCTTTGTTTGGATCAAAAGGCATTACTGCAGGAAGAAATATCATTTTAAGAATATCAAACATGGATACATGCTCATCATATTATGTGAATTATTGTGTTATTATAACTTGTGTAATGGTTGTTGTTTTTTGCCGTAAAAGGTCCATAGTTTCGTAACAAAATTGGTCATACAAGTAAGAATCGCTTCTTTAACAAAGTTATTTATATGAACAAAATTATATTATATATTTAATTTTTTTGCATAACTAAATTACATTTGTAATTGAGATTTGAAAATTCGATACACGTATCTTAAAATCTAGAAATCACTTTATACGAACTGTCTGTCTTAATAATGAACTCTTCATCTTCTATTTTGTATGCACAGTTTTTTTACGAAGTGCTTCATTGACATAAACCGTAACCTCAGGCCTTAAAAAATTTGCTTCTTTTTTCTTCTTTATTTTTTACGTGTTTCGGTGATGCCCCCAGGTTATTTTGAGCCGAAGAATAAGAAAATAGTATTGACGGTTTTTGTATTAAATCATACCTTCAGCAAATGCTTACCTTGTATATTGTAAAAAATATATTTAAAAAAAAATAGAAAAAGTCGATACAAATCGCCCAAAGTAGCGTTTATTCTCATGAACTACAACATCTCATTCTGAAAAACATTTATTTTCATTTCAGTAATAATGCGAAGAACATGTTGCATGAGATTTGTAAGGTTCCTGAGCTTCAATATGGAGAAGAGTTGGTTTTTATTTTTAAAATTAAACAAAATATATGAATTTATATCACGTCGAAAACGGGCAAAAAGTTTGAATTTTTTTCTTGTATTTTTCTCTAAAATGACATCTGGTCACCTGATATAGATCAAAAATCATTTAAATGTTCTGGCTGTGCTAAACTCATTTTTATTACCCTCAATTCCCATATTTAATTTCAAACAAATTATAATAAGAAGGCATTCTTAAAAGAAAAATAAGTATTTCGTTTAATCATTCAAAACATTAATTATAAGCAACATGCATTGAACTGAAGCATAATTACAATATAATTTCTTAAATATATTATTCTTTTGATAAACAGTTGTCAAATAAAACACATAAAGTTAATATTTTAAATGATCAAAGAAAAAACTTATTTTACTGTTTTGAATGTTTTATAATTTGGACTTCCTCAGAATTAAAAATATGAATTCAGGATTATAAAAATTATTATAGCACAGCTAGAACATTCAAATAATTTGTTATCCATCATAAGTAACCAAAATACATCTAGAAAGAAATACAAAAATGAAACTCAGCTTACCAGCCCTTTTGGACCTGCTTAAATAAAAAAAATGATTTTTCTTTAATTTTTTAGATAAAAAACAATTTTTCTCTACATTGAAACTCAGGGACCTTAAGAATCTCATCTGGTTACTAAACCTAAAATAAATGTTTTCACAAATAAAATGTTGTGTTTCGTTCAAATAAATAACATTTTGGTAGGTTTTTCTTAATTTTTTCTACGCTTTTGAAAAAACATAAGTTAAATATCTTGTAAGGGAATAATTTTATAGATAACAGAAAAGGGAACAATTTACTATAATTTTCATTATTATTGATTTCGCCTATAATTTTCTGGTCAGATGATATTCAACGAGAAATTCATTGTCCGTGTTCATATGTTTTATAATCTTGCGAAATTGTTGAGAATAAATAAAGAAATACCAAGAAATGTTGCGCAATCTCTGCCGTTCAACATTTGGCGCAAATTGGTTTATTTTTTTCAACAAAACCGGATTATAATTATTTACTCCCTGAATCGTTAGGTGAAAACTGCAAAATTTAGCAGACATTACTTTAATATTTGAGAAAATTAGTAAAATATAACTAATACTTGTTCAAGTTGGGATTATTAGCCTATCAAAAAAATTCGCTATGCCAATCAAATTCCTTTTTTCTGTGCACCAAATCCAATTAAAGTGACTATTTTTTACTGATTAAAATTTAGAGAGCAGCTTACATTTAATTCAGTTTAATTTTTTTCGCATAAATTCTACTGAATTTCGCTGAAATCTTATGAATTATTCTGAATTCCCTTAAATTCCGCTGCATTTCTTCTGGGCAATAAATGGAATTGATTCAAATTCAATTTAGTTTGATTGAATTACGTTGAATTGCCTTCAATGTCATTAAATTGCGTTGAATTATATTAAATTCAATTGAATTCCAATCATTTTTATTATACATATATGTATTATATATATATATATATATATATATATATATATATAT
>CAKNYM010053322.1:31848-98312 GCA_932195095.1 Andricus curvator | reverse complement strand
AGTAAACCTTAAGATGGTCCAAATTTTTTTTTTTTTTTAGTTTTTGCAAAGTCTCATCTCTTTATTTTGTGTTATTTACTGAACAAAATTTCTCTAAATTTTTTGAGATTTAAATAAGAATATTTAAAGGTAGGTCACGGCATTTAAGGTACTACGAAGGATTAAAAATGCAATAAATCCTTGAATTATAAAAAGGATCATAAAGGCTTCTCGGCAGTGATTTAAAACTACCGTGTGAACAATCCAAAGGCTGAAAATTCAATCTTGTAAATAAAATCACCCCCAACTTCAACAAAACGCCCCCCTTAAGACCCTGTAATGTAATTTTTAAGTGTCCTTTCTGAATTTTATCAAGGTGAAATGAAAATTTCAAGCGTAGATTATATATGAATTTGTATGCATACGCATAAGAACAGTACTACTCTTAAATATACAATTTTCATCTTATTTATAGTTAACAGCTTTTACCTTTCGACATATAAAAATTTGAAATTTTGTAACTAGGTAGTACTATTAGCTTAAATCCTGTGATTGAAAAATAATATACGATCGTATGACTATTTCAATAGTTTTTCTTTAGCTGATTGTACAGTTTAGTCTTTAGTGTGATCTATTATCATGAATACCAATCTTTATTAAGTCAGTCTAAATTTTAATGTTTATTACAGAGAATGTTTAAATAACTAATAACAGTACGCCAACTGTAATAAAAATATTCTTTGAAAAACTTATAAAATAAGCAATTACATTTTAACATCACCTCTGTGAAACTTTTACGATTCTCTTCTTAATTAATGAATTTATTGAAATTTTAACGCTTTAGGATACTTGAAGTGTCGTGCCCTACCTCTGAACATTCTTTTTATCACACCGCCATCATAAGTGCGCTTTTCGGTACTGTGGACGAAACCCAAAATAGCACTTCTTAGCCTATGCCGTAAAATTTTGACTTAGGATAAAGTATTTGACACTGTGATCTAATTGGCTGACAGACATTTGTATCTGTACTTTATGATACGATGAGTGCAGTGACCCCAACTTTGGCATGTAGACGTACTGCGCTTGCAGTACAAAGATGTACTTTACTTTGAGTAAATTGCAGTACTCGTCGATCGTCTCAGGAATTGAATTGAATTGGGTTGGATTCCCCCTCGGGTTTTTAGATTAGGACTCTATGCAACCTATTTGCACTTTTGATCGACTGGTGTGATAAAAAATAGCGTGTGACACTCGGCCCCTGAATGGCACTTTGTATTGTATTGTATACCATTAAGCCATTTCCCTTTCAGGGTAGGCGTGACAGTACCCGATTCGGGTAGTGTTTCTAGGTGGATAGTTTTCTTGTAGTTATAAATAACTACAAGTTTGGGCTCACCACACCCATAATATGCCAACAGCACACAGTATTCTCGAATGGTCACCCATCCAAGTACTAACCGCGCCCAACGCTGCTTAACTTCAGTGATCTGACGAGAACTGGTTTTTTCAGCGTGGTATGGCCGTTCGCTTGTGTAAATTGCAGTACGAGTCGGAGTCGAGGCGTAGCCGAGTCTCGTCTCGGCTACGCCTTGACTCCGACTCGTACTGCAAATTTCTTGTATCACAAATAACTATTTTCAAATCTGAGAAAATTAGAAATTTTTTTCACCAGATGACACAAAATGAGAAGATGGGACTTTAACGAATCAGAAAAAAAAAAATTTTTTTGGACCACCCCAGTGAAACGATATATTTTCCATGAAAAAAATAATAGAAAAGCAAAAAATACTATACTATCTGCGAATATCGTAAATGGCCATGGACATCGTAATATTTGGCCATGGTTCGGAGGCATTCGATTAAATGTGACTAATTTTCGTGGATCAATCTAGTATAAAATCTTTTGCCTGTATAACTTTGAGAGCTGACTGCCGTCTATACTAATCTAAACTAAATGAGTTGGCACTTATTATAATTTAAATTTTAAGCAGTGAAAATGTTTAAAAAATTGAAATTATCAGGGTTAATTACTTGGATAATATATTCCTACGTTAATTACTGTTTAAAAAGTATAGAATTGTCGGCAACTGACTTAGTTTACAATCAATTAATTAATACAATTAATTTATTTTCCGTAGAATTCTGTTCAAAGGATTTATGCATCTTTGACATAGATAATAATTACTTACTCATCAAGAAAGGGAATGCCGCTTGAAACTTTATCTTAAAAACTTAAATATAGGAAAATTTTTCCCCAATGCAAATTTTTTCCTGGAAAAAATCGTCAAATAACAAGGTTTCACAAGAAACTGAATATTTTAAGAATGTTGACAGTCGTTAATAGCCTTATATAGTAGTGGGTAGACGTGACGAGAAAATTCTGAAAGTTATTACAAGTGATTTTAAGATGTTGCAATCTGCAATAATTTATTACCTGAAAACATAGAAATGTTTAGAAGAAAAAGGTTTTTAAAAATCTGCCCGCTGCGCGGACACCTAGAGCGCGCGTTGTTGTTGTCCTTCTAAAATTAGAGGTCAACGAATCGACAACTGTAATTTGGTGATTGTGAATTTTCTTTTGTTGAAGATCTTGCGGATTTAACGAACTTAAAATTGAAAGAATATTATATTCATTTCTGTACCTCGGTCTGGAACTGCTTATTAAGATATTGCAAAATAAAGTACAAATTTTATTTTTCATGATTACTTTGATATTTGTTCTTTATTTTATATTCATTTTTATTTTTGTATCAACTTTGCATTAATTATCTTGTTTTTATAACTGAAATAGTCCGCATCGTATAAAAAAATCCAATTTTGTTATCGAACATTTTATTGCATCTTGTATCATTTTTCCATAAATTTAATTTTTCTATTTTCAATGTTATTTTTACGATTTGAACAAAAAATACGAATCTTAGTTTAAAGTGTTTCTGAGCAAATTTGTAGATATAATTTAGGCAAAAAATTTTCTTAAATAAAACATCACTGCAGCTTGTGTTGTTTTTCCAAATAGTTATTTTTTTATTTTCAATGTATTTTTATAACAAATTTGTAGATCTTTTTTTGTTTAACAGCTTTTGTCTATACATTTTGTTCGTATCTTGTGTCGTTTTTTGAAAAATTTAATTTTTTTATTTTCAATTTTATTTTAACGATTATATCGAAAATTACGCGTCCTATTAAAATACGATTGATAAAAAATGTGTAGCTCTCTTTTGGGCAAATAACTTTACTCTTCTCATTTTTTTGTAGCCTTTGTCGTTTTTCCAAAAATTGCATTTTTTTCCAATGTTATTTTTATGATTAAAACAAAACTACGCTTCCTATCAAAAAATGATTGCTAATAAATTTTGTAGACTTTTTGAGGAAATAATTTTGAAACATGTTGTGAAAAACTGTCAATCGGTGCAAATGTAAAAAATTTTAAGATCTCGGAATGTGTAATAATTTTTTATTTGAAAACAAGGCAGGGATCAGGAGCAAAACATGAAATAGAAATATGAAGCTTATTGGCAAAAATCTGCCTGAATACGAATTTTCATTTTAATTTTTTGAGAAAATGAATCCAAAAAGTTGTCTGGAAAACTTTCATAATTTTGTATTTTATCAAAGAAATTTTTGCTTCCTTCAGATCATTCGAAAGATTACGAATTCTTTTATTATTTAAAAAAATATTTTCGAATATATGTATATGTATATATATATATATATATATATATATATATATATATATATATATATAACCCGTAAAAACAGCAAAAAAATCTTTCCTTTTTTACAATTGGAAGGTTAACTTTAATAACTTATAAGTCTTTTAAAAAACTGTAATGTTTGCGTACACGAGACGATAATTCTATAATCCAGAAAAATGTTATCATTTTTATTTGAAAATACGAAACAGACTAGGAGAAAAATATTGAATAACAATGAAAAGTTTATGGTAAACAAACTGCCTAATATAATAAAAATAATTAATTTGGTCTTTTTAACAAAATCAATGAAAAAAATTTCTCTGAGAAACTGAGATCATTTTTCAAGAAAATTATTATATTTTCTTCAGATCGTTCTACAGATCAGGAATTCTTTTATCATTCAAAACATATATTTAACTATATGCGCAATGTTGAAAAATACAGCATTAAGGAAAACGTCTATTGTTGACAATTGGAAGTTTAGCTTTCATAGCTTGTAAGTCCTTAAAAAAAATATATATTGCAAAATGTAATAGTTTATTATTTGAAAACAGAAAAAAATGTAGAAGCAAAACATGAAATAGCAATAAAAAGCTTGATGTCAATAAAGTTGTTACTAATGTAGGAAAATATAAAAGTGCCGTAATTCAACTCTGAAAGAAAAAAATATTCCCAAATAAATCACAATAATTTTGTTTTTAATTCTTTAATCAGTGAATTAACTTAAACTCAGTCAAAATATATCCGATTTAGGTTTTCATGCAAAATTCGAAATTCTTATGAGCTTACAAGGTGATTCAAGATTATTATTAATTGAAGTTGCTCTTTGATTGGGGTTGGCGCCATATGAATCAGAAGATCGATTTCCCGTATGGATGTTATTACAAACCACCAATCTCAATAAGCGTAATTTAATTCTCGAAGACCGCCATACTGCTTTACGTAGTGTTATTAACTTGGTTTAGTTTCAATTCTACCAACATAATTTCTGGGTATCTGGCAGTGCAGGATTGTCTACAACGAACAATATCAAATTACGTTGGATAATCGAATGAATCTGTTTCGCTTCTGCTTCTCGACATAAAGAATGGTTACATCCTATCGTATTACAGCATTCTATTCCATAATTATCGTGAAGAGCTACTTTACGATTGATTTCTTCTATCCTGATTTTTAATAATTGGAAAGAGAACACAAACAAAATTTAAGAAAGCAGGTCTTATTTTAAGACAAAATGAGGCTCAATTTAAGGTGTAAAAAATTAGCCCGTAACAAAGGTAAAATTTTTTTACTTTTGAAGATAATGGAATTATTCAACTGATCTGATTCATTTCGAATCAGACCAATTCTACACTTCAAATAGCAGAATCTCTCAGCAACGAAATATGTTATTTGTTTGATGAAGCTGGGCGACATGTATTTTTTCGATTTAAGAAAAAATATTTTTTCTCGCAGTTTTGAGTATTTCAATTTTGATGTCTGTTGAAAAAAACATACAAATTCTTTCTTTAGAATTCTATAGATTTTGTTACAAAAAACTCGAACATTTTATTTTTTGGCAATTTTTCATGAATTTGGGCTTCTATAAGGAAGACCAGGAGATTTTTTCGAAATGTCTCGTCCCGAAATTCGGGATGACTAGTCCAATATTTTTCACAAGCTTGGCTGGTCGTGTTGAATTTTCGGGACGAATAGTCCATCCTCTTTTCCTGCTCCGTTGATTTTTTGAAACAACTAGACACAGCCTTTTTTTATAAAAATGAATTTTCGCATTTTTCTCGGAAACAACGAAAGATGAAAACAAATTTGAGATAAAAGTTTTAAATCTAGAAAATTTTCACAAAAACTATTTTTTTCTCTTTAATGATATCTTGCATAGTTTAAAAAACAATTTCAATTTTTTTTTATATTCGAAGACAAAAATAAAGAATATTTTCTGCAAAACGCCAACTTTTTTATTGAGTACAATATTTTTGAGGCCAAGAGAAATTTTTTTTTCAATGTAAGCAAATGCCAAGAAAAATGCGAGAAAAATCGAAAATGTATAAAATTCGAATAATTTCAGATTAAACCTCCAAACTTGGAGAATTTAAAATTAGAAACTCTTAAATTGAAACATGTGGAAAAAAAATTTCAATTACATATTTTTAAAAATGGTAAACAATATTTGAATGTATTTCAAATTGAAAAAAACTTTAGAGTGAAAAAATTTTCAAGTTTAAAATCAATCTAAACGAACTTGTCTTATTCGGAACTGATGCAAGTTGGTATATTAATATTTTTAAAAATAGATATTCTGAAAAGATGGAATAATCCTTTCAATTTCAATTTATAATGTCTAGAAATTCCTGGGGTTTGAAATTACTTCAGAATTCGATCGGCTTTGAAAGAAATTAATTAATTTCATCAGTTTCTGCACGTAAAGCAATTTGAATTCAATTCAAAAATTTAAATTTTTTTCCTTGACATTGAATAATATTTCCAGCACTGACAAACATTGATTTTATGATTAATAAATATTCTTTAATCATATTCTTTTTTTCCATAAGGCTCAATTTTTTTGACTGAGGTTCAGAACGTTTTTTAATTGCCCTGGAAAGCTCCTGGGAGGCGATTATGTATTTAATATCACTTTTAATTCACTTATACATGAATTTCAAATTCACCTCTTTTTATTCTTTTGTCCAAACTCACAGCGGATGACAATTTTTTCACAAAAAACTGAAGTGATGTGCATTTTAAATTCACGTAAAAGTGAAATGAAAGTGAAATTAAATTATATACTCGCCACACTAGGATTTTCAAATCGAAATTTTGCAGCAGTTGGTACAACACATTGAATAAAAAAGTTTTCTAACAAATTTCATCTCATAATTCAGGTTTAGAATTTCAAAAAAAAATCAGAAATTAAAAATTTTATGAAAAAAATTATCTTGACCATAAAAATGATTTGGACCGCATAAAACTCACAGACAAACTTCCTTATAAAAGACAATATTCAACAAAAAATTAGCAAAGAATATGAGGGTAGGTTTTTCGTGAAAATCCAATTTTTATATTTTCAAACGAATCGGCGCCACTTAGCTTATTTTAAACTTTTTCTAAATTTCCTGGCGGGTTTCAAAAAAGAACGGTAAAAGTCACCAAAATCCGAAAAGAAAATTCAAACATTTGAATTAATTAAAAAACTATAGCAGTTTGAAGAAAGATTTTTCTTTTAAATAGACGCCCAATTTCATATACTCATAACTTTGTCGAAAATTATTTTTTCTCGCTAAAATACAACATATTTCGTCACTATAAGATTCTACTACTTGAAGAGATGATTTATGAGATGCGGAGTTTTTGGAAATAATTCATAATAAATTATTTCCATCGTAACTTCATTCAAATATTTCACCCTCAAAGAAATATTGATATTTGAAAATACAAAGAGTGATCCGTACCCCCACAAAAGCAGGAAGAAAAATTGATGAGAATTTAATATAAAATTGATCGATCGTTATTGTTACGGAGCCGAAAGTAAAATAATGTCCGGCGGAATGGTATCGAATGTATCGGTAGCACTGCTAAATCGACGTAATTTCAGACTAAAAAATGCAAAAAGATATGCACATTTCATGAATCAGCAAGAGTGCAGCCATAGATATGAAAGCGCCGTAATTAATTCCTATCGAATGATGGGTCGATCGTTTTATTTCCATGTTCGTCGGCGCGCTTTTAATTATCAAGTTAATGAATGTGCCCAGTGAAACGAAAAATGACCAGTAAACAACGGATGCGGCATCCTCATCGGAATTTGGAAGTCGATGATGGATGCCTGGAATACACGTTGTACGTTACACGTTTGCTAGAGGCAACCCGTTATACAAACAGTCGCATGTTAACACGAATTCATTCAGACGGACACTTATATGAGCTTGGACTGCATCCACATACCGTGGGGCTTGCGGATGTCACGTCAGAATTCGGGTCCCTCGATTTATTGGTAATTTCAAGTGCAAATATCGTAATTGAATTGCGAAATCGGCGAGACCCTCTGTTTGCTCCGCTTCATTTGTTTCTCTCTCTTTTTATATCGATCCCTCTATTTCTTTTTTTAAAGAGATTGACGGAAGTAAAAAATTTGATATAGGTATTGAATTTCCCATCGCGAAATAAAAATGATAAAAAATGGAAACTAGATGGAGATAGAAGGAATAAATAATTGAAAGGAATGGATTGACTACTGCATTTTTCAAAACATGCCGAATCGGGTTTACCAACTTTTTTCAATCCTTTCTACTCATCAAGGAAAATCAATTTTTTAAATTTCATTATATTTGTATTTAAGAATGTTCGTAATGTTAATTTGACAAAAAAAAACTTTTGAATATTCGGTTATTCTTATCTGAATAAATAACTATTATTATTCAATATACACAATAATCTACGAATCATTCATTCTGTCGACATTTTTACTACATATACGTCAATTTGACATCATATGAAATTGCTTTCAACATGAAGTTTTTCCCCTTCATATTCTAATTATTAATTTTACTCTGTAGAGTAAAATGACTGAATTTTCAAAATCATGATGCAAAATTTACAAATTAATCATTTTTATAGATGTAGATTCAAGATCCTAATATAAGAATGCTTCAATTTTTGAACCAAGTCTTGCATTGTTTAATTTATAACGCTTTTAGTTTGAATTTGATAATTTGGAAAGTTTTTAATTAGAAATTAGCAAATTTCCAGCATTTTAAGAATATTTCAACTTCAAAGATTCATGGAGTAAAAAATTCTTCAATTTTCAACGCTGAAAATGAGAGTGATTCTTTTTTGAACAGAAATCACATTTATCAGTGAAAAAATCTATTCAATCACTCTGAATGTCACTTGATACTAAAAGGTATGCCACTTAATAATCATATTAATCATCTTTGAAATTTCTATAATTTCGATTTATAGTTATAGTTTTGAATGCGCAACTGTAAAACAGTTTAATTTTTCAGGCTTTGAAACTAAAGTTTTTTTGCTTCAAAAGCAAGGATGTCAAAAATGGAGGTCGAAAATTAATTAAACTTTTTCGTAATTGAAGGTTCTTTTTGGCTTTTTGTTTACTTCAGCAAAAGCTTCCACTTTTTTTTCCAAATACCGTCAGGTTGAAAAATCAATATTTTATTATTTATTCGTAAAAATAAGCACTCCGTAAGTTTTCAGCGGCTACCTTCTTCTTCAAATTTCATTTGAAAAATTTTGATATTGAAGACAAAAAATTGATATGAAAGCATTGATAATGAGTTTTATATTGGATAATTTTAGATTTCAATATTCCAAATTGGTTTGTTTCAATTTCGGTCAGTTTTAAATTTAATAATTTAAGATTCAAGCATGCCACAGTATGTGGTTAATTTGGTTAAATTCTTGAAAATCGTATAATATAAAATTGAAAGACTTTATAGTTGCATAATTTCCATTTTAAAGGGTTCGTAATTCAACAATCTTGAATTAGGTGCTGCAGAATGAATTTAAAACAATGAAAATTAAACAGAAGAAAATTTAAACTTCAAGCCTTAATAATGACAAGATTTTAGAACTAGGCATTGAAAAGTGAATTATTCCTCATTTGAAAATGTTTCAAAATATTAAACATCTCAAACTTAAGTTGAAAATTCAAAACAGTTTTAAATTGAAAGGTTTAAAATTGCACCGATTTCAAAAATTGAGTTCATAGCGATCTCGAATTGTATTCTTTTTCTTTTAATTTGAAAATTAATACCTCTGTAATTGAAAAATTTCTTTAATTTTGAATGGTTACGTAATGGTTAATTTAATTTTTAAGGTTTTCAATTCAAAGTTTTTCTATTTTATATTGTGAAAAATTCGTTGAATTTATTTTTTTTATCTTAGAAGAATTTGTCCAATCAATTTTAATGTAAAATTATAATTTCTTTACGTAATAACAAGCTAATATCTTTAAATTTCAGAAGCGCTTTTTCTTTGAAGTATTGAATTTGCTTTCAAATTTCAAATTGTCAAATTGTAATGGCTTTAAATTAAAAATGATTTAGATTAAAACTTTTTGAATTTAAAATTATTGAATTGATGGGTGGCAGTACAGGATTAGAAACAGTCATTCATTTTCAAGGAAATATATGTATCAGCTGACAATATCAATGTGACATTAACCACAAATTGAAACAGGCTAGGCTGCCGATTGCGATAAAAATGTAATCTTAAGTTTAATGTAAAAATAAAAACTTACTCTCGAGATTTCGAATTTCTGAATGAGAGTAAAACAGTTTGGATCTAAACAAGTGAAGCAAATCCGAGTAAATCGTCCAAGAATTTCGAGGTTCAAATTTAACAGGTTTTGAAAAGCGGTTTCCATTAGCGATTGTGAATCGAATTTTTTTTTTTACAAAACTAGAAACTCGCTGTCGATATATGGGGAAGCAGAAAAAGAATAACAAATGTTTGATAGAAACAAATTATTTTGTTCCGAGCAAATCCAAATTTAGTGTGACGGTATCGCACTGAGATAGACAATTATTCGGTGAAAGGAATCTAAAAAATTTTCTTTTTCCAATAAAACATAATAATTTCAAAAAACATCTTGAAGTGAAGGAAAAAATTATTACTACGTTGAAAAATCACGCTAAAATGGTAACCAAAATTGAAATTAAAAATTTTCGTATGACCACATATATTGAAAAAAAGAATTCGAAAATATCTTTTTATCACAACGTATATTTAATTTTTGAAGACTTGTTTATGCAATAAACCTATTTCGGAAAAATGTTGACTATCTAGTTATGTACTGTCACCCTTTTATTTTGAATGCTTTTACTTAGAAATGATACAATGTGCATTTCTTTATAATAATATAATCTACTTGATTATTAATTATCTAGAACTTTTTGAATTAATATCCATTCAAAGAATCTAATTACGATAACTCGTAAATCTTCATTCGTTAAAAAAATAGAGATCGAAAATTTGTACGATTCTGTTACAATCTTATGATTGCGACTGTAAAAAATATTCTTCAATGTTCTTGAAGAGCCTGAATTTCTGGGAAATTAAGTAGTCAATTCTCGAATTTTCTAAAACAATTTATAATTTTATTGGAAATTCTTTATTGTAAAACTCCTCTAAACATTCTAGAATGTTCTCGATGTTTCTAAAATATTCTAAAAGCCTAAAAAAGAAACTAATTTAAAAAATAGTTATAAAAGAAATTTCATTTACTAGCGCTATCCGTCTCTCCCCTAAATTCTCTAAAATTTTCAAGAAATGCCATTTACAGGAATTATTGGGCTCATGTTCATCTCGTTTTGACGAGCTGTCTGTTGCTAGTGCATGCTTCATTGATTCAGATGTATGGCAATTCCCATTGCGATCTGAACATATTTATCTTGCTTGATCGATGGAACTATTGGTTTAATGAGGAGGAAATTGATGGAAGGGCATATGTTTCTATCACATGGAGGAGGGGGAAAGGGGTTGATAACATGGTAACAGAGATATGGAAGAGAGATTCAAACTAGTAGGATGGTGCAAACCCATGAACGCGTATAGATAGCAAACTTCAGGACATTCCACTTGGCAGATAGCAAGCTACCAATGCAGGTCAACATGCAGCATCCGCCCTTGCGCATACATATCGTGCAGGTACCTATGTCGAAGGCTAAGTGTATGATCAAACAGGAAGGCTATCACAGTTTGTTTGTGCAAGGGGTACAGGATTCAAAGGTCCGTGTAACGTATCTGCATATTTGTTGATCTCAACTATGACAAGGGGTAAATAAAATCATATCAGGGTTCAAAACAGGTTTCAGTTACATAGCTAAATTGGATTTCGCTTCAAACTCTGTTCAAATTGTATCTCAGTTCTGTAAATTTTATATCTATTTATGAATTTTTAAGGGCTCTGAGTGAATTAATAGTCTGTCTGAAGTATTAGCATCGTTTAAAGAAATATAGGGATACCTGTAGTGAAAAATTTTCTCCAACAAAAACTAAAAATAGAGCACAAGATACTCCTAGAAGTGACAGGAGGATATTGGGGTCAAAGATTATTATAGAGAGGAAGAGAAGGTAATGAGGTGAAAGAATGAAGGAAAGGAGTGGCAGAAGGTTGGTGGCTAAAGAGGGGATAAGAGTTTAAGGGGTAGTGGTGTTGGGAAGGGGGTCACAACTGATGGAGCTGAGTATAAGAGGCCAGAAAGGAAGGGAAAGGAAATAGGGGTTAAAGGTTCAAAGGTAGAGGTAAAAGATCTGCTACCAATAAAAAATCAACATCGAGAAAAGTATACCCCTAGGAATAAGAGAAAGGATAGCGGAGTCAAAGGTTATGCAGGGGGAGATAGCGTAATAAGGTGATAAGATGACGGGGAAGGGATCGACTGTGCGATGGGGAGGAATGAAGAGGAATATAAGGGTGGGTGGGCTGCAATAGGTTTTTCAGATGTTTGAGATTAGAGTAGTGGTTAAAGGGTAGAGTTAGAGGGCGAAAAGATGTTGATGGGTAGAGTTGGGAGGGGAATAGGGATTGAAGTGTAGATTTGCGAGGGGAAGGGGTATACAAATATTGTATGGTTTAAGGGGGTAGAGAAGATTGTAACGATAGGGGAAATGTGTCTAGGAAGGACGTTTCTTCTAAAACGGGACCTTCTCAATACTTTTATATGAACATGTTACATTCATAGCCTTCTAGTTAGTTACAAAGTGCTTTCTTCAACAATGCAAGTGAATTAACAGAAACAGAAAGTTAACATTATTTGGCTACTCTAGATTACGAATTACTATCAATATCAGAAGCCGCAATTCAATAGTTTGTGGTGATTTGAAACTGTAAGTAGTTGTTATTTCATATAGAGGGGTAGAGATCCGAGGGGCAGAAGTTTTTAAAGGAGGTACATAAGTGAGTGAGTGCAATAAAAAAGGCCAGAGCCGAGGGAAAAGAGAATAGGAGTGAAGAGATAGAGGACAAAAATCTGCTTCCAATAAAAACTCAAAATAGAGTGAAAAATACCCCCAGGAGTGAGAGGAGGGAAGTGGGGTCAAAATTGTAGAGAGTTAGAGGTGGTAATTAGGTGATGAGGTTCTGGGAAATAGTGGTTACGGAGTAGAGTTTCAAGAGGAGTGGAGGGGTATATAAGAAAGGTTAAGATGCAAAAAGGCAAAGGTATATTGGGTATATTGAAGAGGGGTATGAGAGAAATAGCCGAAGGGTAGTAGGGTTCGAAGGTTGAAAAAGCAGAGGGGAATAGGAGGGGTTAGAAGTAAATATTATACGAATGCAAATGCGCAAATGAAAATTGTTTTTCTAATACTCTTTTTTCGAATCGGTTGAAGTTAGTGCTGCTAAAACTTTAGCATTTAGTTCTACTTATTACCATTTCTATAGCATCAATGTTTATAGAAAGTAGATTCTGCATGACAAAATATAGATAATAATAGATAAGTATGGCCAATTCAGAGTAGCTTTTCACCAATCTGGAGTAAATTATATTCTTATCTAGCACATCTTGCTGATGTGAACCAATACAAATTTGTCAGAGTTTCTGGTAAATCTGTATGTAAGAAAAATCTCTATGATATTATATTTACTAAACTTCTATAATGCTGAATTGAATAATACGTAGCTGCAGACAAAGGATCAAAATGTTATGTTGTAAATGAATAAAATTGAATTAAGAAAAAGAACTTGTTACGATATAGAAATAAAGAAAGAAAGATTTAACATTTTTTCTTAAGTGTCTATGAGAGTGAATTCTTCCGATCAGATTACGCCTGATCAAATCTTACCGTAACTACTTTGAGATTTATAACGCATTTTCTTCAGTAGAAAATGCGTTTGCAGTCAGGCACGGAAAGAGACTTAAGTGTCGCTCGATAAAAGAGCCTATAAAGATTGAAATCATTTCTATAAGTGCTTCATTCTCTTAAAACGTACATTTTATGGTTTACTAAGTATACCATTCTTTAAATTGACTATTTCTTTTATGATGAATGGAACATTTCTATCAGAGAAACCATTGATTATACCGACAATAGCATAATTTAACACATTTCAAATTTTTATATTTCAAAATGTGAAAATTGATGTTATCTGCCACCAACTTAATTTTAAGTTGTTTAACGTTGCAAGCCCAATTTTTTCAATTATGAACTTATTAAGAGAAATCCAAATTAGAAATTGTAATTTAATAAGACTTGCATTTCTTTTTTCAATAAAATAAAATTGATTGGCTTCTTTTGGAGTGATCAACTGGACAATTTTCTCGATGGGAACGGATTTACGAGGATTTTTATGAATTAGTGTCAAAAAGCATGTCTGGCACGAAAGAGAGAGGCTGGTTCTGAGATGTTGGGAAGCAGGATACCCATTAAGCCGAGAACAGAGACATTTATTTCACTTACACTCTGTGCGCAAGGGAGAAACACCGCACAATTTATCGTACTTACCAGCTCGATTCTTTACAGACCGTAAACCCTCTCGTAGTTGTAGCAATGTAGCAATGTAACAACCTACCGTAGAGGAAACCGTCAAGAGAAAACTTTAACTTATCAAGTGAAGTAATCGTGCAACCATATATAACTTTCCACTGGTTTTAATTTTTATTTTGGATTCAATTTGCTTTCAATATTAAGTGAATTTTGTTTAAGTTTAATGAAACTAAGTTCATATTAAGTGAAGTAAAAGTTATTCACTTATTCAGGCTTGCTGCACAATCCCAGTTTTGAAATTCCCTGACTTACCCTGACTTTTTCCTGACCGTTATAAATTTTTCTTTCAGATATAAAAACAACCTTAAATCTGGAAGATCAATGATGTTATGCAAAAAAAATTTTTGTCTCTGAATTTATCTTAAAGACTTTTCGTGACAATCGTCATACAGAATATAATTAAAGGTAGATTATAAGCGGTAAAATTTTAATGTTTTTTATGATGTTGAAGAAAGGGATGGTGGACAATTGGAAGATCTTACGTCAGAAAAATGTTTACTAAATAATATTAGTAAATCCACATATATTGCAACTCAAAAATATTGCATTTTAAACAAAGTAGATCAAAGTTATACCAAATAGTTGATTCTTCAACCAAAAGATGAATTTTTAACTAAGAAGATTAATTTTCTGCCGAAAAAGGAACAAATTTTCAACCATATTGTTGAGTTCTCAACGCAAAAAGATACATTTTAAACCAAAAATAGAATAATGCAAAGAAACAAAGAAATTTTCAACAAAATAGTTAAATTTTCAACCAAAAAGATGAATCTACAACTAAAAAAAATTAATTCTCAACAACAATTTTTTTAGTTTTCAACAAACTAGTTGAATCCTCGACCAAAACATATTAATTTTCGAACAAATAAGAGGAAATTTCAAAAGAGTTGAATTTTCAATCAAGAAAGATTTTTTAGTCAATAAAGAAAAAAAATTTTAATCCAAAATGTTGAATTCTCAACTCAAAAAAGACGAATTTCTTACAAATTAGTAATATTTGCAGCCCAAAAATAAATAATTAAAATTTTTTAAAAACTCAATTCCAATCACAATTTTTGAATTTTAAAGCTGAAAAAATCTAAATTTTCATAAAAATAATTGAATTTTTAACCCAAGAAAGACGAATTTTTACAAGACATTTTCAATGACAAAGACATTTTTTTAACAAAATCGTTGACTGAATTCTGATTGTTTAAGAGTTTAAAAATGTTGCCTTCTATGAGTAATTATTAAATGATAAGTTACTGTAACAAGAAGAGATATAGCTCATACCGAAAGTTAATAATTAGTTACCAATTGAATAGAAAATTGTATGTGAACCAGTTTACGAATGTTGTTAATCTTTTTTGATTTTTTTTTCATCATAATTCGTTGTTATTCTTGAATAATATAATAAGAAGGAAATAAAAGAAATGTTTTTCTTTCTAAAAAAAACTGATGTAACTGAATCTCTCGAAAATACCGCACTCATTGTTGTTGAAAACTTGATTGGCTTTTGAATGACTTGATATTGCTCCATTTATTACATTTTAAATGTAAACATGAAATGCGCTGCTAATTATCAATTTGTTTACTACTTGTAATTTAATTTGTGTTTGTTATGATGGCTAAATATTTCATCATTCTTGCAAATACAGATATTAAATTATCTCTGCACCAGATATTAAAATTTTAAAGATTTCAGAAAATTTCAAAAAATTGTGAGGATAAGTTTGGGTTTTAAAAAAATTTGAACGTCTCCGAAGTATTTTGAAGTATTTCAAGGCATTTATTATTATTTCAAGTAATTTCATCAGAGTTTGAAAGATGTCGAGGAAATTTTAAAGGATTTCAGGGGATTTCATAATAATTCAAGATATTACAAAGAATAATATGAGATTTCAAGTGATTGAAAAAGATTTCAAACGATTTCAAATGATTTTCAAACACTCTCTAAAGATTTCAAAGACGTTTATTTTATGAATTGCCCAAGTATTTTCAAATATTTTAAGAGATTTTACAAGATTTTGAGAGGTTTCGCAGAATTTCGAGTGATTTCTAATAATTTCAAGGAATTTTAGTGGATTTCTAGGGATTGCAAAATATTTTAAAAGATAAACATAAAACTAAGGATTTCAATCAATTTTAACAGTTTGAGAAAATTAGGAGCCATTCCAAATGATTTTAAGGTAGTTAAAAAAACGTATGGGATTTCACAGGCTTTCAAGACTTTTAAATTGTGATCTATTAAAAAATTTTTTGAACCTTTTCAAAGTATCTGAAATTATTTTTAAGGAATTGAACGGGTTTTTTGAGGAATATATAGGATTTTATGATCTTTCACAAGATGTCAAAGCATTTTAAGAAATGTTGGCATTTTCTAATGTATTGCCATATTTTAAATATTTTGAATATTATTAGCCTTTTTCATTATTTTTATTTTTGTTAAAGACGAAATTGGAAATAAATTACCCTGAAAAACAATCTTTTATCCTGCACTGCGCAAATATAAATTTACATTTTAATGAAGTTCAGAAATAATAAAAAACGTACGAAATATTGACTGCATAGGGATATTTTAGTCCCTTTTTCAACAACGACTCACACCATAGCTTAGGTTGTTTGCATTATGGAAAATTGGGTTGGTACAGGAGCCAAAATGGGAAGTTTGTAGGTCATAAAGTTGTTCAGAGCTTCGACCACGACCAAGGGTGCATTTTCTTGTACAGTGAATATGGCATTAAATAAAATACCAGCTGCAGTCACTCCATGAAGAAAACGCCGTAAAAGCAGCAGGATTAAACTTCATTTCAGTAACTTATTAATTCCATCGGCATCAAAAGTCTCAAGAACTTTCTCATTATGTATCGAATATATTCTAAATTTGCTATATTGTAATATAATCTTTTTTCATGGCGTTTTCATTTTACTTCTTTTGTAATTAAAAATTGAACAAGAGCACTAGCTGCAGTTAAAGTATGTGTGACAATATTTCGATTTTATTGCACATATGAATTTCTAGAATCTCTGTAGCGTGAACATTGTTTCGATCCTATTCAAATAGGTGGAGGATTCTGAATTCCAGAAATTTCATACAAATCGGATGAATATTGGAATTTGAGGAACTTGAGTTTCTACGGATAATTTTTCATTAGTATTTTCCGAGGAAGTAAATTCTCAAGTTTTTTTGAATTCTGAAAATGTTTTCTAGTTATGTTCATAGATATAAAAGGGAGAATCTGAATTTAAATAATTTTGCATTGAAGTAGTTTCATTGCGAAAATAAAATTCTGTCATTTAAATTTCAAGTAGCAACAGAATACCCAAGAACATTTCAAAACATTCCAGAAAAGTCTAGGAAGCCGAAGGATAGTGTAGGATGACATAATAAAAGAGATAATTCTGGAATATTCTAGTACATTATAACACATTTCAGAATAATCTAAAACATTCTAGAACGTGCAAGAGCATTCCATAACATTATAGAGCATTCAAACATTTCAGAGTGTCCAAAATTATTGTGAAATACTCAAGAATAATCGGAAACATTCATCTTTTATTCTTTCACATTTTTGTTCCTCTGGCCCCTTTTATTCTTTCATGCACTCCCCATACAATTCATCCACTACTGAAATTTTTACCACATTCTCTTGCTAGCTTCCCTTATCTTCAGTTCCTCTTCCACACCTTTCTCATACATGCTCCTATTTTTCTTCTTCCCATTCATATGATCTGCACATTCTGTTCTCCTTCTTTTCCCAATATATATCCCTTTCCTTACCTCGTTTCCTAATTTGCTGTTCTTGTCCATCTCCTCTCTCCTTATCTTTTTTTCTAAATATTTTAGTACTCCTTTCTTTTTTATCATCTTATACCATTTATTATATGTTGATCCCTCGATCACCCCTCCCTTCCACATTTCTATAAGGCCTCTTTTCTTCTATTCTTTATACTTTACTCTAGTCTCCTCTCCTATAGCCCTAGCACTAAGGAACTCCCTTCTTTCTTCTTCCCATCTCGTTAATTCTATCGTTCTCCCTCTTCTTTCTTTTACCTCCGTTAAAAAATTTTTCGTTAACGCCTTCCCTTTCCAGCCATTATCCTCCCCTCAAATTTTCACGTATATTTTTCCGCTATAATAGTTAATTGATCCCTTTGCGCTTCTTCTACTCACCATATATCCAGGCCTTCTTCAAATTACCCCTAGCGTCCGCCTTATATACCTTTCATTTAACCTCTCAATCTGTCCCCTTTCCTTCCGTCCTCATATCTTTGTTACATAGCATATTATTAGTCATATCAGCATATAAAATAACCACATTCTCCTTTCCCAATCTTTTTTTAAACTTCGCTTTTCATATTTCCCATATCTGTTTCCTGACCCCTGCCGGGTTTTCATCCTTTCTCTTATATGACCTTTATGATCTCCATTTGATTACAAGGTATATCTCAAATATTTCAACTCCTCGACTTCTTCTAACTTTACATCCTTCCATCTCCCAGTCCACGATTTTTTTCTTTCCCCTCCTTTTCTAAACCTCACTATCTTTGTCTTCTGTCCATTTAAATTCAACTTTTCCCCATACAAACATTTTTTCAATTAGGTAATTAAGCCTGCTATTCCTTCTTCATCCTCTGACATCGCCAATATATCGTCCGCGTATGCTAGTGTGATATCTCTTCCGATGCTAAGTCCTCCCCATCCTTTTTTCTTTGTTTTTGCTTGAAAGTCTGAGATAAATATATTAAATAAAAATAAGTACAGAGGACAACCTTGTCTTACTCATCTCATCAACCAGAATGTATCTCCTACTTGCTTCGCTCCCTTTACCCTGATTTTTGTCTCTCTATAAATTTCCGAAACTCTCTTTAGTGAAACCTCTCTTATCCCCTCTTTCACCACAACTTTTTCTATCTCGACTCGGCCCAGTGAGTCAAACGCCACCTTTAAATCCACAAAAATTGCGATCATTGCCCTTTTCTCCCTTTTAAGACTTTTATTCAACAGATAATTCAAAACGTCAATGCTGTCCATCTTCCCCATTCTTTTCCTGAACCCTTTCTCTAAGCTGTCAGATAAAACAGTTACATGTAACTTATACAATGTGAGCATTAGCATCACTCCCTTATACTCTTTAACATCCTTCCCCTCGCCCTTTCTCACTATTGGTACCACTAAAACCCTTCTTTTCATAACTCTGACCACCCCTCTGCGCTCCACAATCTACTGCACATTATCTACGCCCATTCCTTTAGTTATTTCCCGCATATCTCCAGACTTCATTTACAAATACCAGACTAATCTAGAAACAATTGGAACATTCTAAGACATTATAAAGCATTTTAGAACATTCTGAAGCATTTTAGAATATTCAAGAACATTATTTCAATAGTATATTATGCACCTAGAGGGAGAAGAGGGGCTTTTTCGACGATTGTATGTTTTCAGTACAAGTCGTAGGCGAGCACGTAGCGCGAGCCGGATACGAGTACTGAAAACATACACAAGTTGAAAAAATGCCTCTCCCCCTTGGCTCATATTGAAATTTATGTTAACTTGTTCCAAATTATTAAAAATTCAATAAAAAAATTGCCGGAAATTTTTGGTAATTAACTGTTATTTTAGAGGTGGTTTATGGTAACTTACCATAAATTGCCCAAAATCCAATACAAAAATGTCTATAAATTAATGGAAATTGTCGGTCACTTATGGTTATTTTACAGGTAAATATGGTAACTTACCATGATTTACTCAAAATTTATTTCCAAAAATTTCCATTAATTACCGGAAATTTATGGAAATTGTCGGTCACTTATCGTAATTTTACAGGTAAATATGATAACTTACCACAAATTACCCAAAATTTATTTCTAAAAATTTCCATCAATTTCCGGAAATTTATGAAAATTTTCGGTCATTAATGGTAATTTTACCGGTAAATATGGTAACATACCATGAATGACCCAAAATTTATTTTAAAAAACTTCCATAAATTTCCGGGAAATTATGAAAGTTTACGGTAATTTATGACAATTTTACCGGTAAATATGGTAACTTAACATAAATTACACAAAATTCATTTTTTTAAATTTCCAGAAATTCATGAAAAATTTCGGTAATTTACGGTAATTCGATAAGTTAAATATATTAACTTTCCATAAATAAACGGAAAATTCTATCATCTGTAACCAAAATTTCCTCACAGTTGTTACGGCGAGTGGGCTGATAATCGTAAAATGCGAGCTCATGTATACCATTAAGCCATTTCCCTTTCAGGGTAGGCGTGACACTACCCGATTCGGGTAGTGTTTCTTGTAGTAAATAACTACAAGTGTGGGCTCACCACACCCACGATGTGCCAACAGCACTCAGTTTTCTCGAATGGTCACCCATCCAAGTACTAACCGCGCCCAACGCTGCTTAACTTCAGTGATCTGACGAGAACTGGTTTTTTCAGCGTGGTATGGCTGTTGGCATAGATTTATAATTTTCATTATTCACCTCTGACGTCACTTTTCAGTCCCTAGGGAGTAAAAAGTAGAGCTTTAGCCCCGCTTCATAGGCGTCGAAAAGGGACTGAAATTATGCTAGTGTTATAAAAAATAATTAAAATGAGTTAGGAATTTCTAGGAGTTCAAACAATTTCTGAAAACTTCCAGAACATTTCAAAATATTCTCGAATCGTTATTATACCGGGTGTCCAAAAAGTCCCGGGACGGCTGAATATTTCCTCAGGTAAGATATTTTTCAGAGCGGTCAAGGTCATTCTTCAAGGAACTTTCAACAAGGAATTAAATGTTGACCTTTATTTTGATCTTGAACATGACCTTCACGGTCATTTCAAGGTCAAATTGATTGTTTTAAATGGGAACCTCTATTTTTGACCCCGGGAACTGAGAGAGCGGAAAATTTTACGTCCAGATATGACCTTGACAAATCGAAAATTTGACCTGGAAAGGTCAGGGCAAGGTCAAACAACGTGCAGTAGTATGACTCGACTGGCATGCATTTTTGAAGAAAATGTCCTGGTGCAGGTTCTGGTCATAGAAAAGGTCAAAGTCACCAATCGATCGGGAGTATAAAATGCTACAACTCTTGCGTTGAACATTTTCTTCATAAATGCATGCTGGTCGAGTCATCCTGCTGTACGTTGTTTGACCTTGCCCTGACCTTTCCAGGTCAAATTTTCGATTTGTCAAGGTCATATCTGGACGTAAAATTTTCCGCTCTCTCAGTTCCCGGGGTCAAAAATAGAGGTTCCCATTTAAAAAATCAATTTGACCTTGAAATGACCGTGAAGGTAATGGTCAAGATCAAAATAAAGGTCACCATTGAATTCCTCGTTGAAAGTTCCTTCAAGAATGACCTTGACCGCCCTGAAAAATATCTTACCTGAGGAAATATTCAGCCGTCCCGGGACTTTTTGGACACCCTGTATATAATAATAATCTACCATTCATTCATTCTGTCCGCATTTCCTACGTTTCCGCTCGCTTTTCGCGTGTTTTTTTGTCTCGCGATTTTCTCTGTCAAGTCAATGTGACATTTTAATAGTACACGTCAGTTTGAAATCTTATAAAATGTATTGCCTTCAACATGAAGTTGTTCCCCTTGCATAGAAATGCTTTATTGTTGATTTTTCAATAATTAATTTTGCACTTTAGATCAAAATGATAGAATTTTAAAAATTGTGATGCTTAGTTTGAAGCGAAGATTGGATCTGTTTGATTTGTAATGCTTCAAGTTTTAAATAATTAATTTTGAGAGTTTCCAATTAGAAATCATATAATTTTCAAAGTTTGTAGGATAATTAATGTCCAAAGGTTCACAATAAATAATATCCTTCAATTTGAAAAAGACTTCAATTTTTTGAACGATGAAAATTACAGTGATTAATTAAGTTTATTTAAATTCTTTTACTGAAATAGATCAAAATTAAACTACCTTAAATTTATACTTTATTTATTAAATAATTTCTTCAATCTTGATTGGTTACAATTTTAGAGTTTAGAGTTTTTATGTTAAACACTAATTTTTCAATGTTTGCCTCTTCATAAGTTTTAATTTTTCCATTGAAATTGAAATGGTGGAATTAAAAAAATATAATTAACAATTTTAACATTTTTAAATTTTTGACGATTTAAATTTACTTAAAATAATTAGGATTTTTGAAGGGCTTGAGCATGGAAAAGTTTTAATTCAAATATAATATAAATATATAGATATATATTTCATAATAATATTTTATAATAATAAAAATATAATTCAATATATATAACATAATATAAAATATAATAAATTATGAAATATTTTTCAGTTTCAAATGAAGTTCGTTCTCGAGTTCGTTTCAATTTCAACGTTCCCTGGTAGAAAATTTTTTCATTTCCAATCATGTCCGTTTAAAATTACTTTTTAGTTTGTACGTTTATTTCAGTAGAAATGAATTTCAGAGATACATAACTTAAAGATATAGAATTTCAGAAGCTTTGACTTTCCAACATTTAATTTTGTTTTCAATTAAAAAATTGTTAAATTTTAATCGCTTTAAATTGAAAGTTATTTGAATTCAAAAGTTTTAAATTCAATTTTTAACGCTTTTGGTTAGATATAATAGAGTTTCAATTCCTTTGAATTTGAAATGATCTAATTTTTAAAATTTCAATCTGAAAATATTCCATTCAAAAATTTTTAAAATTTTTGTTTTTTCAAAATTTAAATCTGTAATCATTCAGTTTTGAGGTTCTTCAATTTAAGGTCAAATTACTCGATTTGGATCGCTTTGAAATAGAAATTATACAATTTCAACTCCTTTCTTATGAAATTGTCCAATTTGCAAAATTTGAGTGGACATTTTTTAATTAACGCGGGAAAAGCTGAATGGTGCTAAGTCCAATCAACCTAATTTTACAGGAGAAGCAAAAAACCTTTTTACAGGAAAATATATCGCGCTACATCAATATGTGAAAATCTAATGGCAATGACAATGGACTTAGTACCGTTTAGTTTTGCCTATTCCTAATAACAATAGTACATAAGTCCGTAAGAAAATCATTTGCAATACCTTTTTGAATTCAAAATTGTTCAATATATGAATTTTTATTTATTTTAAACGCTCTTAATTTGAAATTATTGATTATTGTATCAAACCTTTTTTAAACTTAATATTTCAAAATTTGTTCAATGAGGAATTTTTGAATTGTATATATTTTTAATGTTAGGAATCTTCTAGAAAATTTTGCAATCATCTTGACTTTGTTACGTCATGGAAAACGCAAAATACTTTCCTTTTTAATTAGGTTCCTCGTTTTAGTTGAGATCGAAGATCTCGCACAGGGAAGAGGAAAGAGAAGCCAATAAATAAATTATAGATGAGTTCAACAATTTATTATGAATAATTACAATTAAAATTTATTGATTAAAAGAGTTTAGCACAAGAAGCTGAAGGAAGACTTGTAGACTTGTCTCTAATCCTTGGGCAGGACCTTTAAAATAAAGGATACTCATATATTATGGCCCAAAGGAATTAGATAAATGAAATTAGAATTATTGGTATGAGGACTTACCGGTTATTGATTCGATTGAAGAATCAAATGTTATCTAGATGGTCTGTGTAATGGTGTGGAAGAAGGGGTTGTGCACTTATTATGAATTGGATATCCAAGATTTTGGTAGTTCCTTGAATGGTATTCAAAGTATTCCAATGATTGATAATAGTGGGTCCAATTCAGGTTGAAATTGGTTCGAAGTATTCCAAAGATGGGAATTCCCAGATGCGGGTTTTCCAGTGCACAACACTGTCACAAGGGTACACACACTAGCACGCGAGAGATACCGGTTTGACACACTAGACACTGGACAGTCGAATCGGAGAAAACCGTAGAAAAATAGAGAAGAGGTGAACTATAACTTCTAACTTATCACTTTGCTAATGACTGAAGACTAAAGACTAAAGACTGACCCATGCTGGTCCAACGAGTCTTTATATGGCCTAAGGCGACGTCCCTGCATGCTTGGACGTCGGTGTATACGCGGACGTCACAAGTATATATAGATATACTATACGGCTTACAATGTTTTCAGTATATCTATAGCTATGTCCTCCAGCCTCCACGTGCTTTCATGCTCTATAGTCTATGTCTAGCTATGGCTAGCTAGACAGTGTACGCTACGGATTACAATGTTCTTACTATATTCTATACTCTATAGTCTATACCTTTACTCTCGTGCTCAATATATATAGTTATATTCTACAGCGTACAACGTGCTGATATACATATATAGCTACACTCTACAGCGTTCAATATTCGCTCTATATTTATTGAGTATTTATTAGTGTAAGCATGCAAATAGATGAATATATAAATAAATATATTAACATATATATACGTCACGGGACGTGACAACTTCAAAAAAAAAAATCTAGATCATTCTGAAATATTCCAGAACATTCTAGAATATTTCAGAAAAGTCCAGAAATGTATCCATTAATTTCTGAATAAGCTAGAAACTCTGGAACACTCTTAAACATTCCAGAGTAATCTAGAAAATTATAGAAATTTATACAATATCCTAGAATGTTTTATAGAATTCGATTAAATCAATTCCAGAATATATCAGAAAATTAAAAATTTTTCTAGTGTAATGCAGAAAAGACTGAAAATTCTAAAAAATGCTGTCTATTAAAAATTGTGGGTTAATCTGGCACATGTCAAAACATTCTAAATTATTATAAAATATTCCAAGAAATAATTTCCACATTATCCACTCATACTTGATGAAAAACGAGTATAAATACTGTTGCATGAATCTCTGACGATGCCATCGTTTTATTTTTGTTTGTCCAGGACCTGTCACAGCTGCCAGCTTACTGGAGGCGAATCAACGTGAAGAAGAGACGAGGCTTGAGGTTGAGAGGCTCACGGCAGAGATCCGGACATTGAAACTGCAGATACTGCAACTGACAGGTAGGAAGGAAATTATCATTTTTGTATTACTGAAAGAAAAGAAACTGTTCGAACTTGGAAGAAAAAGAGATTGCGAATCGAATGTGAACCGCTTTCTCTCAGTCAGTTTCACTTTCGAAACGAGTTAGCAAAGGGTGTAGATAAGTCAAGCACGGGGGAATCGTAATTACGGAGTCGGTGCCTCCATCGGCCGATCGATCTTCCTTAATGTCGTTTACTCATGCCCAGATAAATCTTATTCTCCCAGATCACGACCGACGTTGTTTCCTGCTGAAGCTACCAAGGCACAAAAATTACCCACAGAGAAATTATAACACACTGCAACATCTGTTTTGCAGACTTGATTGATTTTCCTATACTGCCGTGCAAATCAAGAAGACGGGTATCTACATTTTTGATGAAATTTAAAGTATAGATATATTTACGAGGGTACAAACTCCCTCTTTCATACGCTAAATGATTTATAATAAAATTATGGCAATTATTATTTTAAGGAACAATTTTATTTCGCCCTCATCTACAAAATATCAATTCATACAGAATAAGTGATCGACAAGTGTTCGCAGCATAAAGGTGGTTTGTATTGATGCTTTTTTTCATTATTTTATTTTCAAGTTCAAATATAAGTTAAGAATCAAAAATATTGATACACATAATCGATTTCTATCATGCAAATCCAGATATTAATTGTAAATTTTGATAAATTAACTTCAGACTGTCTAACTACAGCAGTCATATTACTCATAAAACTTCTAAATTAACTGCGTCGGTAATATTTGCAGATCTACTCGAAAGTCATTTCACTAATAAAATTATTAAAAGGTTATAAGTTTACTACGTCGATCATTTTTTTCGGCTAATAATTCAAATATAATAATATGCTTGAAATTAAACCATTTTGAATTCTGTGCGTGTGTAAACACTAAACTGTGAATCATTTCAGGTAATAGACACAATTTTATTTCTCATACAAAGCTTTACCATATGAACAGTGTGAAAGTAAAAATGTTCCAGATTGAATAATTTTTAAATATTTTTAAAAATATTATTAAAACTTTATATTAGATGCCTTAATATTCAATATTTTTTATAGAAATGAATAATCTTGATAAACGGAAAATAAAATAATGTTCAGTTTATAATATATGAAATCCTTCGGGATTAATCCTAAATCTTCGAAATTGTACCAAAAAAATTAAATTAATAATTGGAAACTAATATTTCCAAAATAAATATATGTTATGTGTTACTGTGCATGTTTCTTCAATTTTCATTTTCAATTAATAAGTTTTTTTATTGCTAACCACTCTGAAATCCCTTAAATTCTCCGAGTTACCTGAAATCCTTCAATATCCTGAATTCCTTGAATATTCGGAATTTCCAGATTTCCTGAAATATTCTGAGGTTCTTGTATTTGTTAATTAATTAAAATTTTTTTTGACTGTGTCTACCTATACAAAAAAACATGGGACACGATGACATGGCGAAGATGTACGATTTCTTTGGTTCAGCAAGATTTTTGAATTGCCTATTTTATATACATTTTGAACAGTTTTTCACACAGGCACATTGTGAAATTCGAGTCAATATTGCTTTCTTATATGGTTTGAATATGAAAACTACTATTTTCATTGAAAAAAAAATCTCTGGACACGATGACCAACGATGAAATTCACATCTGGGGACACATGAAAAGCTATTCATATCTTGAAATTAAAATTAATCAAACGATTATTAATTTCTGATTCTATAATAAGAATTATAAAGTAAAAGCTGTATTCTAAAAAATCAACTCGAACGTGTTAAAAGGTCGCATAAAGTCTTTTAAATACTTAAGAATGTAGTCAGGAATATAGGAGACGATAATAATTAAAAAAATTTCTAATATTTTTAAACTAGTTTAGCAAATTTTGGGTTCTATTTAAATATAGGATATTGCAGTGTAATAAACGTGCTAAAAACTCCTCGCATTTGGAACAAGATATTATTTAAAATGAGAGCGTAATTTACCCCGGACAAATTTTCATAGATTTTTTTTCCATCCACAGAGAAATATGTAGTTTGATACGAAATAGGTCTTTGTAAGGTAATCAATTGCAAAGTTAAGAATTGCAAACAATTTTCGAAAGAGGTTTAACTATAAGAAAAACAGCTTTAACTAATTTAAATTTAAATGGTAACAATTTTGGAAGGAAAGTTTCTCCGCCTGAAGACTACTGGCTTTTGCAATTGAGTTTCGTCGTTATTTCGAATCCAATTTCAAGTTTGAATTCAGCTCACAGTTGAAGTTTGAACTTCAAACTTAAATCTAACTAATATCGTTATATCATCTGCGTAATATTACTTGCTGCTATAAATGTATAACTTCGTCTCTTAACTTAAAAGAGTAAAGTCTAGATTAATCTTGAACTACCTCAACTTCCAAATGCTCTTTAGCGTCTCACCAAATCAAACATACGTTTCTTACATTACTTGAAAATAATAAAAGTTTTCAAATTTTAGAAGAAAAAAAAACAGATTCGAAACATATTATGGATATAATTTTGGCTGTAAATTTGTTATAAATTAAATTCTTCTAATTCTCTCATTTCTTACAATTTTTATATCCATTGTACTTATTAAATACAGGTTAAGGATAACCGATTACTATTTACTTAAAGCATAGCAGGACAGAACAAAGCCACTACAAACAATAATTATGTTTCCTGTTCTTTAAAATGCCGTTTAAAAATCTGCTTCAATAACTTTACATTTTTCTACCTTTTTATAAAATAATCTTTTTCTGTAAAAAATTCAACAAGTAATTAATTTAATTTATAGAAGTAATCACAGTTTCGTTTGTCAGGTATTTTTCCTTCACGGAATTCATTTCAAGTCGATCATGCAGACCATGCTGAACCTCAAAATCATTTGCTACTTAAATATGTTGTTTATCAAAGGGAATAAACATATTTTATCGATTTGACAAAAAGGTTTTTTTTCAGCAAAATTTATGAGTATTTAAATTTAATAAATCTAAAACGTGGATTATCAAAAAATCATCCACCTTTTTTTAAAATTGTGCTATTTTTTAGGTTAATGTAGGTATTTATCGTTTTCTTTATGTAAATATTCAGATTCAATCTACTCAAAAACCCCACTGTTTTTTTCTCCTGATTTTTTTCATATATTCATCTTAATGCAAAGGGTATATTTCATGATAGTCTGTTTTATGTCCGCGTCTCAAAAAGAAGAAAGATGTTTCTTTTGTTTGAAAAAAGAAAATTTCTGTTTTTGCCAAAACAATACAAGATACTGAAAAATCAAAAGCACAACATTATTTCTCTCAAAATTCTGGCAAAATGGCTATTAAGACTGTAGCGCTATTTTCGATTTTTTGCGAAAATATGTATAAAATCATTTCAGATTTATTTTTCTCTCAACAATAAAATTGTATTGTATGAAAACCCTAATAGGGCGTGATTCAACAGATTTAACAACTTTCACATCAACATTTTTTCTTTGAAGTTGGCACTTTTTAAGTATTTGATGCCCCCCATCCTTTAGTTGAAGCGGGAATTTTTAGGATAGGATAGAAATTACTTCCTTGAACAGAAAAAAACTTACCGTTTATTATGGTTTTTATGGTACCAAAAAATTGTGTTGCCAAGAAAAAAAATCAAGGGATTTGAAACATATTTTCGCAAGAATCTCGAAAATAACGCTAGATATAAAAAAGTGTCAAAATACATTTTTCTAGAACTTTTTCAGTTAAACAATTTATTGTTTTGGCAAATAAACAAGAATTTGCATTTTTTCAGATGAAAAATGAATCTAGAAAAAAATCAAGAGAAAAAGAAACGTTAGGGTTTTTTAGTTAATTGACTATTTTCAGAAAAACCGTCGCCATTTCGTCAGTTTTCAACTCATTAATAATTTTCCAATTGATTTCGAAAGAGGACGAAAAATTCTATCGGAATCAGTGAGTGATTAGTGCCTATATTAGAAAATATTACTTTCAAAAAAAAGTTTGTCCTTGTTTTGATAATCTGCGTTTTCAATTTTTTAAATTCAAACACACATGACTTTGTAAAAAAAAAAAAAATTCGTAAAATCATACACTGCCTGTCCGATTTTTAATAAATTCGATCACTTTCCGACTGTGTTTCCCAGTATCATATAGTAAATACTGTCGAATGAATGATGTATCAATCTTTCTTGTTATAATTTATAAATCCTAAAATGAGGTCATTCTATATTATTTCGCCACTGTCGGTTGCGGAACTAATTTGAAAAAATTTTGATACATAATAATGATAAAATTCAATAATTTTAAAAATCATTGATGACGTAAACTTATAAAATTACTCTTTTTTAATTTAGATATTTCTTTTCAAAATGCAAAGGTACAGAAAAATGTTACATTTATTTGCATTAAAGAATAGAAAAAAACTCAAATTCTATTAAATAAAATTAAATTGAAGCAAATCAGACGTGTCTAACAGTCTTTTAACTTTCATATAACATGAACAATATTGACTTTAATATGAAATAATGGAAGAAAATTAAAGAAAATTTAACTCAGAATTTAAACCCTGTTTTCATTTTTTGATGCTGAAATATGTGAAGTTTCCCTTTTAAATTCGTCAATTTGGAAATTTGGTCAATTTGCGCGGATGATGAATAACTCGTAGGCAGAAAAAAAATCCCTGATTTACAGTATAATTTAAATCAGATCTTCGTTTCATCTTCCGGAAAATTTCGCATTGGTCCCGAGTATTTTTCTTCCGAAATATTGGTTTTTAAAATATACTGAAGGATTGTTATTCTGATGTTTAGTTAAACAAGGCAGATACTAAGTTGAAGTTGAATTTTGTGATTCGACTGCAAGGAACTTGAATTTTTAAATATTCAGCCGACTTAAACTTAGTCGTTACCTCGTTTAACCAAACATCAAAATATCAATCCTTTGAGCAATTTTAAGAATAGATATTTCGGTAGAAAAAGGTTCGGGGCCAATGCGAATTTTCCAGGGGGATAAAATAAAGACCTGATTTACATACACTATACATTAGGGTGTCCTAAAAAAACGCAAAGTTTTTTTATGACATACCCCCAAAACTTATCCCATTTTGTACAAAAGTAAATACGACTTTCTGTTTGATTAAAAAAAAAAGTTTAAACAGTGCTTCTGTGACCCTAAACAGCCCCAGAAAGATTAAAACTATTGATTAACGTTAATTTCCGTAAAAATAACAAGTGTTTCCCAGGAAATACAACTGAATAGTACCAGACGCAAGAAAAATTTGACCCAATTCGAACAAAAATACTATACCTAAGTGTGAAAAACTACCCTTCGAAGGAAAGTGGAATATATTGTATTTTAAAATTTAACCCCTATAAAGGATAGTTTTTCACGATTAGGGGTAGTGCTATTGGCCTTATTGTGTTGTATTTCCTGTCAAGCACTTATTATTTTTACGGAAATTAACGTTCGTGAAATAGTTTTTATCATTTTGGAACAGTCTAGGTTTTCAGAACGGACCTTGTTTTAAACTTTTTATTAGATAAAATACTACTGTAAATCCGAAATTATTTTATTTTTCTGCCTACGAGTTTCATTCATCCACGAGAATGGACAATACCTTTGAACAAATAAATTTCAAAGCGAAATTTAATATATAAATTATAAAAGGGCTTAGTTTATGAAAAGTCTGCGAAAAATGGAACCTTATGCTGTCAGTATTTTTAATTGAAAAAATTAAACACTGCGATTTTAAAAGCGTTTCAAAAGTTTCGAAAAATATGGTTATGAATTATTCATTTTTGAAATAAAATTTTTGCTCATTATTTCATATTTAAGTTATTTTGGCCCATGTTGTATAAAAGTTTAAAGACTGTTGAATACGTCTCATTTCATTCAATTCAATTTTACATTACAGAATTTGATGTAATAAATCCTATGTAAGAAAAGTTGTGTAAAGTTGTGTCTCGAAAATCTGGCAATCATTGTTGTTGGAAAACTGCTTGGCTTTTCATTACTTAAAGTTGTTTTATATCAATTTGAAATTTGGAAGAATAAATCTAGTACTAATTCCTTCGATAAGATTAATCATAGAAAAACTTATGCGCATAGATAAACATTCATCCTTTTTAACACTCTTGAGCGGATAATGAAAACTTTTAAATTATCTAATGAATGAAAATATTATATTCATTTTATGTTAATGCTAGTTAATGCTAGTTAGGTTAGCGTTTTACGCCAGAAATTGGTATTTTAAAACAAAAATCATTATAGTTTAAACAAGATTTTCCATTGTTCATCCTCTTCAAGTTATATTGACCTTTTTTCCAACAAAATTGGTCATTTTAAACAAAAATCATATATGATTTCAAAGAAGATGTACAATTTTTGAAAAACTTTTGGTTATGTTGGCGTATTTCACTTGAAATTGGTATTTCTGAACAAAAATTTTTGGATTTAAACCCAACGATTCTAGTTTAAAATAATAAGGTTTACAATCTTGACCAATTTTGAATCGTAATAGTGCTTTTCATTAGAAATTGATTTTTTTTTCTTAAATCATAAGATTTCGAAGAAGATTCACAATTTTTGAACAATTTTATTTTATATTGACGTATTACATCAAGAATGCGTATTTTGAAACTAAAGTGGTAATTCGAACAAGATTAACAATTATTCAATAATTTTGGATTATGTTCGTTTTTTTCGTCAGAAATTTCTATTTTTAATATAAATTTGCCAAAGTATTTGCGAAAGGATTTTTCAATTCAGTTTACTCTAAAGCTTTGGGAACACTTTTTTTGTTATTTTCTATCGACGTAACAGCCATCGATGTGACCTTATTTTTGGTTTTTTAGGGCTGAGTGATAAGAAATTGAATCCTTCCGAAAAAAAACTTTGCAGAAAATTAATGAAAAGAAAGTTTTTTGAATAAATAATTTTGTTTTAGTTATAAGAAGTATACATAAACAAATAATACAATTTTCGTAGTTTGAAATGCAAAAAACAAAAAAAAAAATAATTGCAGAACCAATTAGGTCTCTCATGTTATGACGTCAGCTGGCCAGACATCTGCTCGCCGAGGGCCAAGCAATAATACCATTTGCATGGGATGAAACGTAATTTTTTTGATAACGTGGACAAAGATGATTTTTCACCATAAGTGTATTTAAATATTATTTTTCATTTTTGAAAATCTATTAACTTGAAGCATGAAAATGATACAAAAATTGTTTATACATTTCTTTAAGTTAATGGAATAGCTTTTGAATAATAAAAAATAATGTCCAAATACACATATGGTGAAAAATAATTTTTCTCTAAGCTAATGAAAAAATAAAATTTTGTCTTTAAAGTGTAATAAAACATGATTCGTTTTAATATTAAAAAATTAGTTAGAATCTTTTTTCTTTAATAAATTAAACATTTCCCCCCCTTTTTTATATCTAGTATATATTTTCTGTTGCTATTCTATTCTATTGCTCATTTATGAAAATTTAATTGCAATCTTTTATGTACTTTATTCAGGACTAATTCTAGTTACAAGAAAGATTTAAAATAGGTGCGACTTCAAAATGCTCCACAAGCCTCTCAAATAAATTTGTAACCTGAATACTTGTATAAGTTCTTGGTTTAATGGTAATAAACCTAATGTAAGCTAGAAGAAATTAGTTTAAAAACATTCTTTTTTTAATTTACTTTTTTCGAAAGTGCCCTCTGCGTGAAGAATAACCCATATGCAATATTTTATCCGACGACGTATTTCAATCATGAATACTTCAATTCTACACGATAAATAAACTTGAAGTGGAAATGTATCGATGGGACATTTGAAATAAGCTTCATACGTTTTTCACGCAACTGACACGTTTTCGATATCGATTCTGGGCCATGTATCAAGATGGTGGAAGAAAGATCGTGGCTACGTGTAGCGAAAACGAGTCGTTCCCAAGAGACCATCCGATATACGTGGTGTGGTATTGCTACATGGTTCAAGGAGGCTTATTATTGCTAGACCACGAACAGAAGACTTAAGTGTTCCTGTTACATATTCATATTGCGCTCTGAAATCCGGTTACAGTGCTGGAATTGCAATACGCAATACAATTGGCCATTTTGCCACCAGGATTGCCAAAAGGGAGGAAGAAGTCAACAGTTTATGACCCGGCACACGATTCAAACGAGTTCCTTGCATGAAATTTGGAACAATTCAAAGCAATTTTAAGTATTTTTAGTTGAGTTTTTATTTTTATAATTCAATAATGTCTTCTAAATCTACAAGTACAATAGAATCATACGAAAAAAGGACGTTTGATATTACAAATTGGTAGCAACAATTTTTTTCATTATTGTTCGTAAGGACGTCCTAATGAAATGCTAAAACTCTCCAGTCTGAAAGTATTATGGATTTTTTGTTATTAACAGGGAACCGAAAAATTAGTCAATGTTGGCGCCGTGCGCCTACAAAAGAGGGGATCGTAGCCTATTACGATGTTAATTAAGTAGTTCAAACCTCCTTCTCCCATACTTTACCACCCCTTCTTCTCCTCGCCAACACTTCTCCTTTCTTCCTCAACTTCTACCTCCTCTACTTCCTCCTCTCCTCCCTTCTCAAGATAACACTCCCCTTCCCCAACTTTCCCTCCCCTAATCAGCCACATGACCCTACCAGCCATCCCCACACTTTTCCTACTTCTCTACCCCTCATTTACCCTTACTTCCCCTCCAATAATTTCTGTTCTTCCACGCTTCCATATTTCCCCTCACTCCCCCACTCCCATATTTTTTTTATTTTCCCTGACCTCCCGGATCCCTTATTTTCCTTTATTTCCCCTATTTCATCCCTTTTCACTTTCCATACTCACTTTTCTCCCCTTATTTCCTCACACTGCCTCTACATCCACCCCTAATTTTCCATCACTTCCCCTACTCCCTCACCCCTCATTTCTACGTACTTGCTCTACCCCTACATACCCTCACTTGCTCTACCTCCTCACTTCCCCTCACTTCCACTAGTTCCCCTCCCTCACTTCTCCAAAATTCTCTGCCCTCACTTCGTCTACTCTCGCCTAATTTCCCCTACTACCCTTCCGGTTCCCCATCTTCCCCTATTTCCCCTCCCAGACTTCCCATACTTCCCCTCCTATCATTTCTCCTCACTTCCCCTTCTTCTCATGACCTCATCTCCCATTACTTCTCCTACTTCCGCTCCCCTAACTTCCCCTATCCCCCCTCATTTTGCGCCATTCCCCTTACTTTCTATTGATCACTGTCCCTATCCCCCCTCCCCTCATTTCCCCTCCTTGGAAAAAAGTAAGACGGACAGATGCACGGATGGACGGATTGACGGATTTTGCGGATTTATGCATATCTGAACGAAACTGCAAGGCTTTCAGCCCTACGAAACCCTAAAAATGAAACCTAACCATCAAGACGTCTGTCTTGATACTTGGTTTCAGTGAAGAAGTACATGACAATACGTACGAATTATTGGTAAGAAATAAAATAAGCTTTAAAATGAGTTGTGGAGTTTAAAAGTTATGAATTTCTTAATCAACGATATCCTTTTCTTTATTACGTCTTAGCTGTAATGAATTGTCATTGCTGTTCAGACAATTTTGATCTAATTTTATTTATTAGGTTTTTGAACTGAATGGTACCAAGTATTATACCACATTTTTTTAGCACTTAATATTCCAAATTTGGAATTTGCTCAATAGTTTAATGCATAGTGATACTTCACAAAACAGTGTTAACAGATTTTTGAAAAACAATAATTTCTTTCCATACTTACCGTTGTCCGAAAAATCTGAAAAAAGTCAAGTATATCCTTGTATTTAGGAGGGTTTTCATTTTTTCACAGGAATGTTCCATCTAAAGTAGTTTTGTTGTAAAAATATTGTTCAAACAACCTCATAAACAATATTCCACAACAGCGATAGATAATAATAGAAATTGTCAAGAAGCGAGGAACGCTATTTTTAGCTCATGACTGATGAAACTTTAATTTATACTTTCAGTTACCATCTGTTTGAAATTTATTGTGAGCGTTTATAACCTAACAAATAAGATTAGCGTATTTAATTTCTTGAAAGTGCACAAAATTGAAAAAAGTTGAACAAAGTAATTTCCTTTCCTTTCTACGTGGCTCATTTTTCTTGCAGATTTGTTATTTGTAATTTAATTGTTAATGCAATGATCCTTCACAAATGTGAAAAAGTAAACAAAATACTACAGTTAGAACATTGGGATGAGTTGGATATGATGTTTCACAGATAATTTTGGAAAATACTATTCATATCATTTACTATGACATGCAGGGGAATGTTCGGGGATTGTTTTTCCTGAAAATATACCTGATTTATTACAATCGACAAATTTTTTTCAAATTAGCAAGCAGCGAGAAATCATAGATAACTTTATTTTTTTAGAGACCTGATTTTGACATAAAAAATACTTAAGTACAAATTGAGTAAGAAATTGTATGCAAATTACGAAGTACGTTTAGAAGCGCATGATTTTTTGGCTATCATAACATATTTATTTATTGTCAATCAAAGTACAATAATTACGTAATGTGTTTTTGGTTATAAATTATTTTTATTCTAAATTATATTACGTTTATTAGTTCAATATTTCTTCCGAAGTCCTAAATCAAATTTTAAGCAATCGGCGGCTGAAAAATGAATAAAAGTTTCATCAATCATCATCTAAATATCGTACTCCTTGTTTTTTAATCTTTTCTATAATTATTTACCACAGTTGTAAAGAATTATCTATTCAAATTGTTTAAATAATATTTTTTTCTACGGAACTATTGTAGATATTGAATTGCTGTAAAAATTATTGCCTGGAATGCAACGCGGGGATTCAAATTTCACTAAAATTTCACGTCTTACTCCGAGCTAGTAAGTGTTATCGTAAAAATAAAACCTTGGTATTTCTTCTTTATCGTGCACGTTTTACGCTTTCTTTGAGACCTCCAATAAATTAATTTCCTCCATTTCTCTATTTCATTATTTCTTTATTTCTTCATTTTCCCTTTGAATTATTTTTCTCCACTAAATGCGTTCGTTGTGATTATTTGAAAACGCAGTGAGTAATAAAATAATCTGGACATAACGAGAGTTTTTCCAGAAGCTTTTTTGGATTGCATTCTTCAATATTTTCTCACTTTACCCGTGGAAAGTTTTTAACTGCCATTTGAAGAAATTGAAGAATGAATACCTATTTATATTAGTAAAAAGATCTCGCCGCAAACGCAGCTTCAGGTTCATTGGCTGACAACACCTTGACATCTACTACTGACAGCTTTCCATTGGTTGACTATATGCAATGAACTGCCCTACTAATTACCATTTTACCACTCCACCCATTAAACCTTGCAACTTTACACCTCTATTTACCCCCTGACCTCAATGTAAGTGTTTGACTATTCTTTGATTTGTACTCCTGCAAGTACCCCTTTTACCTTTTGAACACTTCCATACTATTAAAGACATCACATCCCAAAATGTTCTCAAAATTGGGGAAATAAGGTGATATTTCATGAAAATGGGGCAATAATACGGGAATAAATTCTCTTCAATAACATTGTTGTAGGCAACATATTCAATTTGATATGAAATGAATTTTTCATCAAATAATTGGATTTTCGAATAAAAACGATCAATTTTCTAAAAAGTAAAAAAGTTTAATTTTCATTAAAAAAGATTAGTTTTCAACCAAAAAAGACGAATTTTCAATAAAGTAGTCAATTTTTCAATCAAAAAGATAAATTTTCAACTGGAATTAGGAATCCTAACCAAAAAATTAATTTTTTATGAAGTAGCTGGACTGTGAACCAAGAAAAGTTTAATTTTCAACCAAAAAAATGAATTTCCAACGAAATATTTAAATTTTCAACTAAAAAAGATACATTTTCAACCAAAAATTAAATAGTTGAATTTTCACTTAAAAAATAATTTTCAATAATAAAAGACGTATCTTAAACAACACTGTTAATTTTTCAACCGAAGAGATAAATTTTTAACTGAAGTTATAAATCTGAAACCAATAAGGTCAATTTTTAATAAAGAAGTTGCACTTTCAACCAAGTATAGCTCCACTTTCAGCCAAGTATAGTTGAATTTTCAGCCAAAAACAAAATTAATTTTTAATGAAGAAGATTAATTTTCAACCAAAAATTAAATAGTTAAATTTTCACTTTAAAAAACAATTTTCAATAATAAAAGACGTATCTTAAACAACACTGTTAATTTTTCAACCAAAGAGGTAAATTTTTAACTGATCTTATAAATCTTCAACCAATAAGGTCAATTTTCTATGAAGAAGTTGCACTTTTAACCAAGTATAGTTCCACTTTCAGCCAAGTATAGTTGCATTTTCAGCCAAAAACAAAATCAATTTTTAATCAAGAAGAATAATTTTCAACAAAAAATTGAATAGTTAAATCTTCAGTAAAAAAAAAATTTCAATAATAAAAGACGTACCTTAACCAGCAGTATTAATTTTTTAACCGAAGAGATAACTTTTCAACTGAAGTTATAAATCTTCAACCAATAAGGTCTATTTTTAATAAAGAAGTTGCACTTTCAATCAAGTATAGCTCCACTTTCAGCCAAGTATAGTTGAATTTTCAGCCAAAAACAAAATTAATTTTTAACCAAGAAGATTAATTTTCAACAAAAAATTAAATAGTTGAATTTTCAGTTAAAATTATTACTTTTCATCCAATAAAGAAAACATTTTCATATAAATAGTTGAATGTTCAACTAAAAAAGATTAATATTCAATCGATAATGGAATTTTCAACAGGATATTTAAATTTTCAACCAAAGAGATGGATTTTTATCCAAAAACGGATTTCATACATTTCCAACCTAAAAGTTTAATTTGCCACCAAATAGTCAAACTTTTAAACGAAAGAGACGAGTTTTCAACATAATAGTTGAATTATTAACGAAATAGTTGAACTGTGAACAAAATAATTATTTTTTGCAACGAAAGAGATGGACTTTTAACTAAAATGATGAATCTTCAACTAATTAAATGAATTTTTTACAAAGTAGTACCACTTCCAATCAAGTGAAGTTGAATTTTCTTTCAAAAAAGATCAGTCTTCAACCAAAAGCACGAATTTTGTATTGAAAACGGCAAATGTCCAAAAAACAGTTGAAGTTTCAATAAAAAAAGTTCATTGTTAACCTAGAAAGATAAAAAAAAATCATTTCCAGTCAAATGAATAATTTTTAAACAAAAATAATTAAACTTTTGAAACAACCTGTTGCATTTTTAACCAAATAATTGAATTTTTAATCCAAAAGGACAAGTTTTCAATTTAGAAAGACAAATGTATAACAAAATAGTCGAATTCTGAACAAAATAAAAACATTTCTATCGAAAAAGTAGAATTTTTAACCAAAAGAGATCAATTCTGAACCAAAAAATATAGCAGTAGACTCTTTGACCACTCTTAAAAACACTAGAGATCTCTTTTTACGGTATCATTTTTTCCATGTCCTCTTGATCTCATTTTATTACTACTTGAGACTGTTTTTACTGAGTCTTATTGTATAATATCTGAAACTAGCTCTGAAATAAAACGTTGTTTTTACAGTAAGAAAAGAATTAAGTATCAAGCAAAAATAGTAGGATTTTCTTATTTAATTGTACTTATTCAGTTCGCATTAAATCGAAAGAACGAGAAAAATGTGAAAAAGGGGAAGTTTCTTGAAAACTAGGAATAAGAGAAATTCTTTAAATAAGGAAAAAGAGGCGAATAGGAGAAAGAGTGCTAAGCCTGCAATTATTACAGCATTCTACCTTTTCCTTTTTCTTCCACCTTATTTGTTTCCATCACCTCCACTACCCTATTATCCCAACCATTCTCCCCCGCTCGGAATGTATATTTTAGTTGACCTGTATTACTGAAATAGTAGAAATAATCCCTACGTTCTGTTTACATAAAGACCTTATCAAGAATGAGTAAGTTAAATTGCAACAGCCACTTTGCTGTGCTTTGAAAAGCGTTCTTTCGGAAAGGTAAAGTATATAAATGTTTGATGAAGCAAGAAAAGAAATCTCTAAAACGATTTAAACTGTGCAGAAAGGCCATTATCAGAGGGTGTAAGTGGGAGAAAAAGAAAGTTGGAATAGAAAGAAGTGAGGGTTGAAATTTATGTCAGAACGTTACGTGTCGGAGTGCCCTTCGTAACTGGAAGTTTTTATTTGTTCGAAGATTCCTCGGAGCTTAGTGCTTTAGTGCCTTTGGTATACAACTCGATGGCATTATGAGAAAAGGAAAAAAGTAAATAAATACTAAAAGAATAAAAGAAAAGGAGATAAGAAATTGCTTCAATGTACGACATCTAAACCAAAGTCTAGATGTAAAAGGTGAAAGGGTCGTATAAATGTTGGATCCGTTCAGAAAGCAGAAAGAGAAAAGAAATGGCAAAAACTAGGGGTCGCAAGGGGAAAAATAAAAATAAGATCCAACCTTTTATTATCGAATCCATTTCGTTTGTCTCTATAGTGGTATTGCTATTGACTTTTTATATTTGGATCAATCATAAAGTACAGACTTTATGTAATCATTAAGTAGTATAAGTTATTTTAAGGCAGACAAATATTTATATACTTTTGAAATGCTACTAGACCTATTTTAACTTTAGTTTATGAAATCAGGCGACCAATATCTTCTTGTAAGAATTTCACTTCATTAAATATTGAGTAAACAACAAATGTGGATTCAGGAAAGGATCTTTTACTTTGGAGTAAAGTACAGACTGTAGGTAATATCGTTAAGTAGCATATGTCGTTTCAAGTATGCCAAATATTTCCATACTCTTGAAACGCTACTACACCTATCTAACTTCAGTTTACGAAATGAAATTACTAATTTCTTCTTATAAACAATCCACTTTATCAAATATTAACTAGGGAAGAGTGGAAGAGTGGTTGGAAGAGTGGAATAAGTGGGTCGGGTAGTTTTCAAAGTCGTAATTAAATTTGATGTAATTCATGACGTTAAATAACGTAAATCTAAAGGTTATACACTCAATTATATGATGTGAATGTGACACAAAGGATTTTGTACAGTTGATTATACAAATTTAACCTTTTTGTGAGAAAATAAGTTGATCTTATTTCTGATGTCGTCTGGTCACAGTGGGTTGATCTGCATATTTTATTCAACACTGTATGAACTGTATGTAAAATAGTTATAAAATAACAAATTTAATACTCACTTTACGTCCCCTCAACAATGAAAACCAGAATGTGATGCTTTTAAAATTTTTCAACCTATAGGAAGTGATACTCGGTTGATAAAATGGTTCGTCATTTTACTAAGCAATTAGCTTAATTAAGCTTTCATCATTATTATTAAACCTGTTAGGAGGAAATTGCTCAACCAACCTAGTTTACGACCTAGGGATGACCATTGCTGCTCATAAGCAAATTATGTATATCCATTTATTTGTGCAATTTTAAACGTTATATGTCACCAGATGTTCTAGTTGACGCCCTTAGCAATATAATAAGCATGCATATTTTGAATGACGTCTATTTCTGTGAAAATACTTAGAAAATTCAAGGTATATTTTTCCAGCCCAATCTCAAAAACAGTTTTTTCCATTTTTCTCATTTCCTAATGGATTTAGATGGATCAAGCATTTGGACCTAGGGTGTTCGCGTATATAGGTTTCTCCACGAAAAGTGTCAGTTTCTCAACAACAAAAAATTCCAAAACAAATCTTGAGGCACACATTTCAAACTTTTTTCCTACATTCTAAATACATATAGAAACGCATTTTTTAGGTTGGTCAATATTTTTTAGCATGCGCGCAGTTTGCACAAAATATTGAAACTAGCATGTCCATAAGCTTAATTGAATGAATAATATTTCATGAATGGAAGATCAAGGAGAGTTGTTTCTTCTTTTTAAATTATCAGAATACTTTCCAGTAGTGTGTGTGAATCACTATCTTCTTGATTAAAAGTATATCACGAGAGTCAGTAAAGAAGTAATGCGGACTTTGATCAAAAACTCGATACTTTATTACTAAATTTTAAGTCATCATACTTTATCTTTTATTTTAAATCAAGGTCGGTTCAAAGAAAATATGTTATCTTATTTATTATTCTCACCACGAAGTATTGCGAAATATCACAGAAAAGTAAAAGTTATCTAATCTATATTTCTAATATTTCTCTGTCCATTCCGCTCAGCTTACTTTCAAGTTCTGCTTGACGTCTTATTGCCTGCTTTTCCTTTCATCGCAGTAAAAACTCTTCATTTATATTATTTTTGTTTAACAAGAATACAAATTACTATTCAATAAAATAAATAATTTATTATGTGATAAAATTTAAAATAAAGTTTTACGAAAAATATATAATTCTTTAGTGAAAAGCAGTATAAATAGAACAAACAATAATTACAAGCGAATACGTATCTTCGTTGTAATTTTAGTAACAAAAAGCAAATTGTAATTTTGGTTCAAATTTAGGGGTCCGACATTTTGTAAATTAAAAAACAATTTTTTCGTGTAGATATATTTTTTCAACATAGTCTAAACATCATAGGTAATTGTACAGAGCCAAAGTATTCCGATGAAATATAAAAAAATTACCTGCATTTGAAATTTTACAGTACTTTTCCCCACGTTAATTGCATGAGCCACATGTCAGTATTAATCAATTTCGCTGAAATTTGGTGGAGATAATTTTTTTGGTAATTCCAATAAAATAGGGAGGTGAGACCAAAGAAATTTGAAGAAGAAAAATCCAGCAAGAGTAAATAAGGACCACCCTAGTGCTTCAAATATTCTTGGAGTAAAGTACAATGATGGAGGGAACATTTTTTCGCCAAATTTAAAATTTTCGATAATCGAATTTGTGATATACTTCGATAATTTTATAAGCACATCTTTTCTCTTTTCATGGCTTCTGCTGTACACCTAAATCTTATAAAAAATCGAAAGATTTTTGAAGAATACATGAAGTTTTAGTAGCCTATGCTTCACTTAACTAGCATGATTTTTCTCAGAATTTTCAAACATTGCGCAGAACAGCTGTGAGCATGAAAGCATTCAATTTGTAGCTTGTGACAAATATTACACAGGTATATTTTTGGGATTTTGTCCAACTATTATATGTTATATTTTTTATGAGGGTTTCTGTAATGACTGTAAACTTTTGTTCCTATTTCAGGGAGTCAGTCTGTAAATTTTTATGCAATGTAACTTGTATTTTAATTGCAGGTTTGCCTATAATATCACGGTGCTAGAAAAATGGCACCTTCCGTGGAAACGCCCATATATTTCTTAATTTTTATAGTTTGAAACAAATTGCTTGACTGATTTTAAAAATAATTGAAAATACCGATTGATTACAGCTACTCATTAATTGCCACTCTTCCCTAAATAACAAATGTGGATTCGGGAAAGGATATTTTACTTTGGGGTCATTTAAAAAATACGTGATACGTTTAGGAGGGGGAGGGGGGGGGTCTGCCAAAGTATCATTCTCCATGTTAAGAACAATGGAAAAAGTATCACGCGGGGGCGGGGGGTCTGAAGTTCCTGAAAAATGTATCACGTATTTTGTGAATGACCCCTTTTCAGTAAAATGTAAACTTTATGTAATCGTTCTCTTCACCTTTGAAATGCCACTTCACCTTTCTAACTTTAGCTTACAAAATCAAATGACCAATTCCTTCTTGAATGAATTTCTCTTAATTAAATATTAATTAAATAACAAAGGTAGTTTCAGAAAAGGATCTTTTACATTGCATTAGACTACAGAATTTATGTAATCGTTAAGTAGAATAAGAATTTTCAAGCCAGCCAATTATTTATATACCTTCGAAATACCACCATACTTGTCTAAATTTAATTTACGAAGTCAAATAAATAATTTCATTTGTAAGAATTACGCTTTATTAAATATTGAGTGAATGGAAAATACTGATTTGAGAAAGGATCTTTTACTTCGCAGCAAAATACAGAATTCATGTAATCATTAAGTAGTATACGTCATTTTAAGTCGGCCAAATATTTATTGTTGGAAATAAAACCTCTCTAACTTCAGTTTATGAAATCAAGGGATTGATTTATTCTTGTGAAAATTCTACTCTATTATACATTGAGTAAATAACAAATGTGGATTCAGGAAAGTATCTTTTACTTGTTAGTGAATCAAATTTTAAAAGAAAATATCTTTTTGTTTCAGGTGGACCACCAGGACACAGTGAGAGTTCTTCTTCGATAAACGCTAGTGATGTTGGCGACTGTTTGGCAGCACGTCGTCAAGTAGAATTTGCAGAGATCACTCAGGGTCTTCCACTGAACAACGAATACGAGCTGATAGCCTTCAGCCACTTTACCTTCTCGAGACTTTACCCAGTGGACCTGGGTTTAGGCAAACGAGTCGTAGAGAAGCCAATCGGCTTCAAGAGAAAAGACCTGCTTGAGGCTTTAACCAAAGCTGTTGAAACCTTGAACAAGAACGTGTCATCCCTTCCACTGAAATATACCCTCGAGGACTTCCTCGAAGGTCTCTATAGAATCGAACCAACCACAGGAACGCAGTATGAGATGTACTTTAGAACAAAAAACCTAAATAAAAGTGCTGCACAAGTGACGCCTTCGGGTTACACTAAGATTACCTTAATGAGGCCTTATGCTCCTATTCAGTTCATCTCAACCGAAAGGCAGCAACACGCTAAAGAGAAGGAATTGATCCACATTATCCTGCCTCTCTCGGGACGAACCAGCACTTTCCAGAGTTTCATGGACAAGTTCGTTAAAATCGGTTTGAAAAATGATAGGAGGGTGCACCTGACTGTTGTTTATTTTGGAACTGAGGGTTTGTCGGAAGCGAGAGCGATCATGTCTAGGATTTTGATGACTCGTGGTAGCGGAGGGACTAATCAAAATCTCCGGCTTCTGGCTTTGAATGAAACTTTCTCTAGGGGAAAGGGCTTAAGAGTTGGCGCTGAAAGAGCCTGGGGAGGAGAGGGTGATGTTCTACTGTTCATGTGTGACGTCGACGTCGTATTTAGTGCAAGATTTCTAGATAGGTGAGGAATAATTTTGAATATTTCATCCACTTGTTTAGTTTGCTAACTTCTGTTTATTCTTACACTGAGGTATTTTTTCACTGAAGTAACATTCCAACTACCTTACAAGTAGTTTCTGCTTCATTACTCAACCGCTTTAGTACCTGTAGATAAATTATTTCCATCTCTTCATGATATTTGAGAAATCACATTGTCATGTTACGTGTGAACAACAGTCTAATTATTCTCATTAATGAGGTAGTATTTGCAAGAATTTACTTGCATAAGCCAGTAATTTGAACGATAAAAATATGAATTTCACGTTTTTCCATTCTACAATGAAACCCAAACTGTAATGCTTTTCTTTAATCATACGCTGTATACGATTTTCAACTTGGTGATATCGAATTCCAAACTTGGATTGTCTGCCACTATTAAAATGCAATAATTTTAAGCTGCAAGCGCTTTGAATTCAAGTGTTTGTTTAAAATTGTAAACATAATACATGGGTCCTTCTCCGTCAAAGTGTAAATTTTATACGTGTAAGCCCCCTGGTTTCCAAAAATTGAGTAACCTCAATAATTGACCAATAGGAATCCTTTCTGTATCGATACTTTATGAAAGCATAACTAGCATTACTAGTAACGCTTGTATAAAGTATCAATACAGGAAGCAGTCCTGATTTTAAAATTAAAGCATTTCAAATTCACTTATTTTAAATATAATGCATAAAAATAGTAACAGTTTTAATGGTAAAGTTGAAAATAAAAGAATTTTTAATTCGAAACCATATCATATTCAAACAAGTTCCAAGTAATAAATTTTTTTTCCTGAAATATTGAAAAATTTCAAATGAAAACTTTGAAATTGAATTAGTTTCCAATCTGAATCTTTATTATCTGAACAATCTAAAAATTAAATTTGCAATTGTAACAATATAAATTCAAGGGAGTTTCAGATTAAACTGTTTGATATTGGCAATTCTGAATTCAGGATAAATTCACTAATTCCACGAACTTTTATCAAAAATGCAAACCTTCACTTCTTCAACAATTGAAAATTGGCTGAAATAAAATATTAAAATTTTCAAACAAAAAACAATTTAAAATGGAACTGTTGCGAATTGAAAACATTTAAAATCGAAATTTTCCATCATATCAGATTTCAAATTGTACATTGAAAAAATTAGATGAATTAAGGATCAAAGAAATTTAATTTTACTCGGAAATATTTGGAATAATTAAACGATTTGATAACTATATTCCTCAAGTAGTTTACAATTGAAAATTTTGGAACTAAAAGCATATACTGTAAAAGGACCACTTCTAAAAATTGACATTTTCAAATATCAGCGTTCAAAATTCAAAAACTTTAATATGCAGTTATTTATAATTATAAAATTTTAATCAAAAAAAGTATATTGTATACATTTTGATATTCGAATACACAGAAATTTAAATTTTGAGTCTTCTATCATGAACCAACTTTAAACCTTAAGCTTTTCAAAGTAGCATAAGTTAAAATTATAATACTGAACAATTTTTAATAGATGGATTAAAATTTGGATAATTTTCAAATGCAAGAATAAAAGTCATGTTAAAGTTAGAAGTTGTTACTTATAAACAAAAATTATTACCTGCAAAACAATCCTCAAGTTTATCCGAAATTTTAATCGTTACCATATTTTTAGTTCACATATCTTAGGCTTATAAAAAAGTCTATTAAATATTCTGCAAGTTTCTAAAATGATAAAAATTAACTGCTTTCTTGGCCCTTATCTTTGTCCATCCTTATAAGAGTTATCCTCGAACTTTAAGAAAACTTAAGAAATTTTAGAGCCCAGTAATCTTTTGAAATAAGGAATTTGATGTACACTTAATTAACTGTTAAAGTGATTCAACTCTATTCAAAGCAAAATACAAAGTTTTAAGATTAATAAAAAAACTCAAATAGAAAATTTCAAAATTGGGGTATAAATCCGAATAGGTCACCTAAGAATATTGACTTGATACTTGGACTGCGAGTTGCTTTTGTATCACAGTTTAAGTCTCAGAAGGGTTTTAATTAGCAATTAAGGGCAATTAATTTTTCCTCAAATCTCGAGAAATATATTGATGCAGGAAACATCTCCTTCGCCTATCAGAATATATATCAATTCACTTTTCCTGCCTTTTTGAAGTCTACCCTTTAACTCTAATAATTATTTAACAACATTTAATACATTTTCTAAGGGAGCTTCCATTAATTACGTGAGCTCCTTTTTTTGGGGGGAGGGGGGGGGGTGATCCGGAAAATCTTACAAATGCGTATTTGGTGGGGGCGGAGGGAGTCCACAAAATTTCTAATTATTTTTTTTATATGCTAAGTAAAACCTGTTTTGACAGTTGAAATTAATTTTATACAATCATGCAAATTATACTCGATATATCCATCTTTGTTTTATTTATTTTTCATTATGTCATATTCCATATTACGTACGTACAATAAATATAAAGTCGATGAGTCCTTTGAAAACTATGAAAATCCCTTAAAATTGTTCGAAATTCTGTAAAATCTTATAAAATCTTTAAAATCGCTTCAAATAAATTGAAATCCTCCAAATCCCTTGAGAGTCCTTATAATACTTTAAAATTCGTGTAAATTACTTAAAATTCTCTGAGATGTTATCAAATCTTTTGAAATTCTTGAAATGGCTTGAAATCTTCAAATTCCGATAAAAATCCCTTTTAATGCTTTGAAATACATGAAAAGCCCTTGAAATTCTTTCAGAATCCAAGAAATCTTTTTAAATCCTTGAAATCGCTCGAAAGATTCCAAATCCCATAAAAGTCCCTTATAATCCTCAAAGATATAGGAAAATCGGTTACAATCCTTGGAATTCCGTAAAATATTTCAAAATATTATGAGATACCTTGATATCTTTGAAATCTCTTTAAAATTATTGAGATATTTAAAAGCCATTGAACTTACTCAAAATACCTTAAAATCCTTGATCATATTCGGAAATCTTTTGAAATTTCGTTAAATTCTTTGAAATCATACGAAATTCCCTGAAACCCTTGCATATACTCTTAAATATTTTAAAATCTCCTAAAATCGTTTGACATCTCATGAAACCGTCCAAATCCCTTTGTATCTCTTAAAATCCGTTGAAATTTATAAACATCCTTTAAGATCTTCGCAAACTTTTTGAAATTCCGTGAAATCCCAAAATATTTTCGAAAATGCTTCGAATGCTGTATAAAATGCTTGGATATACTTTTGAGGCTTTTGAAATCTCTTTAAATCCTTTGAGATCCCATGAAATCATCGAAGCCTTTCAAATCTCTAAAAATCCTTTCAAATGTTTTGGAATCTTTGCAAATATTTTAAAATCTCTTAAAATCTTCGAAAACCCTTTAAGGTCCCCTGCGATCCTTCAGATTTTGATAAAATATTTCGGGTTCTCTCTTAATGTTTTTGAATTCCCATGTATTTTTTTGAAGTATCTCGAAATTGCTTGAGATCCCTTAAAATCCTTGGTTATCTGCGGAAATCGTTCTTAATTAATTAAATACCCTCATAATCCTTAATAATCCATCAAATCCTTCGCTATTTCATGCATCATCGTGAAATATCTTGAAATCTCATTTATTTATTTAAATTCCTTGAAGACCTTGTAAAATCAATTGAAAAATTGAGATTCTCTCTGAAATTATACTAGGTAATTTATTCAGCCTGTCGAAATCTTTTTTAATCATTTAAAATCGGTGGAACTTCTTTTAATTTTTCGGAATCGATTGAAATACCCCAAAAACTTTTGTAATGCCCTAAAATCTTTTGAAATCCTTTGAAATCTCATAAAATGTCTAAAAAGCTTTGGAAGTCTCGTTAAATTTCTCAAAAATTTTGCAATTATTTGAAATACTTAGTAATCCTTTGTCTAAAATTTCTTAAATAATCCTTCTGTATATAATGGACGTTCCATAAAGAAAAATCTGAAAATCCATTTTTGTAATTTCTCTTGAATTTAAGGAAAGAATTTAAGAATTTAAGGGAAAAAGTGTAAATTCAGAAAATATGTATTTCGATGAGATCTGTAAGCCTTAAGCACTAAATTTTCATCTCAGGTCAATCGTTGTTGTGATTTATGAAAAAATTACTTTTTGAAAAAAGTAAAAGATTGTTAATAATTTAATGTATAACCTGCACCAAAAATCTTCATTAAGATTTAAATTGAGATGCAAATAAAGTCAATATTCTTCGGTGACCTTTCCGAAACTGTACCCGAACATTGGAAATTATGAAACAATTATCTATTTTAATAAATTATTTACTTAACATACAGTATAATTTTACTCGATCATCAGCATCGAAGGAAGTGTGGTTTTCGGAAGCAATTCTGGGTCTTTCTAATGTTTCCAACAAACTTTGGTGCGATCGATGCGTCTGTGAAATCTAAAACTTGGTCTTCTCTCCTAGGTGTCGATGGAACACAGCTCCAGGGCGAAAGGTCTATTATCCTATTGTCTTTAGCCTCTATAATCCGCACGTAGTATACACACTTCAGGGACGTGAAGTGCCACCTGAAACGGATCAGTTGGTCATATCAAGAGACACTGGGTTTTGGAGGGATTTTGGCTATGGGATGACGTGCCAGTACAGGTTAGTCACTTAAATACTATCCTTGCAGTGGTTTTGTTAAATGTTCCAGGGCGGCCGCAAAACTTCATGTTGTTTCGAATTCAAATTAATAAAAATGAATTAGAAAAAAATGTTAATCCAAAACATTTAATTGATTTCACTAACATTGTAGTGAATTTAGAGTAATTTAAGGGAAATGGGAAGAATTCGATGAAACTCATACAAATTCAAAGTGAATTAAAAAAATTCAAGTGAATTAAAAGCAATTCAAAAATATGAAGAAATTCATTGAATTCAGTAAGTTTGAAAAAAGCTTAGAAAAATTTAAGGGAATTCGAAAGGGTCTGAAGAAATGCCTAAGAATTCAAGGTGAGTTTAAACTTTAAAAGACTTATACATGCAGTAGGCAAAAGGCCGTGACTACACGGAGAAAAAAATATGCCTATAATAGTAAGAACACTAGTCATGCTTTTGTCGCAGGTTTCATTCTTGCTATCCTGGTACAAAATTCATTCATTTTAAGCAGGAATCCCTTTATCCTAAAAAAGTACACAGCTTCATGCTTTTGAAGCCGTTATCCCTTGCAAAAATAGCTCGAACTTCGCCTTGCTACGGTTGTAAGAAAACCCTTCCTATTATAGTATGAGTACTCTTACAAAAGAGATATTAGGCCACGCCTACCGGCGCTTGCGCGTGGCCTAATATCTCTTTTGTAAGAGTACTCATACTCTAATAGGATGGGTTTTCTTACAACCGTAGCAAGGCAAAGTTGGAGCTATTTCCGCAATTCACAACTGCTATAAGGGCATGTGACTCCAGCAATAACGGCATGCGCTTGATTCTTTTATAGTATAGGACATTTGATGCTAAAAATGTCTAACCTGATGCCAATATTGGTAAAAATTCATACCAATTTCGCACATGAATTTCCGTGCTGTAATATTAAAAGCTCAGCCTACTATAACAGTGCGATTTTTTTCTCCGTGATATGTAACAAAATTTCGGTAAAATATAGTCGGATTTTTTCAGTAAGAATAGGGGGAGCTGGAAAAAGGCCTTTTTGTACCGAAATTTTTGTAGGAGTAGCCGAATTTTTTTCGGTACGTCTAGATACTTCCTAAGCAAAAACTAGAAAAAATCCATTGAAATGAGTATAATTATGTGATTTTCAAAAAATTTAAGAGAATCACAAATAATTCAAAACAGTTCAAAAGAATTCAGGATAATTTAATGAGAATTTAGGGTAAATTAGAAATAAATTGTAAAAAATATTTAAAAATCTCTTCAAATTTTCAAAATCCTACGAAATTCCTCACATCATGTGAATAAATTCTTTGAAATCCAATAAAATATTATGAAATTCCATGAAATTTTTCGATATATTGTGAAATCCTGGAAAATTTATTAAAACACTTTGAGAGTTTTTAGAATCCCATAAAATCATCGAAATGTTTGAAAAGCTTATACAATCTCTTAAAATCTTTTAAAATGTCTTAAAACCGTATAGAATCTGTATAATATTTCCATATTACGGAAAAGCTCTCTTAAAATATTTTTAAGCTCTTCAAAATTCCTTGAATTTTTTTTAATACCCTGAAATATTTCCAACCCTTTAAAATCATTTGAAATCCCTTAAAGCTTTTGAAAACTCTTTTAAATTCCTTGGAATTTTTAATAATACCCTCAAGTCTTTCAAATCCTTTGGAATTACTTCAAATCACTAAAATCTACTAAAAATTACATAATATATTTCAAATCCAATAAAATCTTCAGAAATCCCTTGATATATTTTTTAAGCTCTTAAATATTCCTCGGCATTTTCAAAAATACCCTATGTTCTTAAAAATTCTTTAAAATCTCTTCAAATTATTGAAATTAATTGAAAACTCATTGGAATCTCTTAAAATATTCTAAAATCTTTGGTATTAACTTGAAATATTTGAAAATCTTTGAATTCCTACCAAATCCCTGAGTACTTGTAAATCAATTCTTTAAAATTCATTAAAATGATTCAAAATCCCGTGAAATGACATGAAACCTGATATTTCCTTAACTAAAAAAATAGAATAAAATAGCTTGAGATATTTTTAAATCCCTCAAAATCATTAAAATTCTTACAAATTCCTTGAAAGTTTCGATATATTTTTAAAATGCATTGGAATCCTTTAAAATACCCTATAATATATTTTTAATTCTTTGCAATCTTTTGAAATCCCTTGAAACTTTTTAAGGATCTTCAAAATTCTTTGGAATTTTCTAAATACCCTTACATCTTCAAAATCCTTTGGAGTACCTACAAATTATTAAAATATATTAAAAATTCCTGGGAAACTCTTAAAATATCCTGAAATATTTCAAACCCTTTGAAATCTTATGAAATCCCTTTGCACTTTTTAAAGGTCTTATAAATTCCTTGGAAGTTTATAAGAATACACTAAAGTCTTTTAAATTATTTGAAATCCCTTTAAAGCATTGAAATCTATTGAAATTTTATTAGAGTATTCCAAAATACACTAAAAGATTTCTAGAGTATCCAAGAAAATTCAGAAATAGGTATAGACATGAATTTAATAGTCGTTAATCCATGGGTATATTCATTCAAGGAAAAGTGACTAGAGTTTTATTTTCATTTGAAAAAATGACTATACTGACTTTATCTTAAAGAAGTGACTAAAAAGTGATTTGAGAAAAAAACTCACTAAAAGTGATTGCGGCAGCCCTGATTTATCGTCTTAGTTACCTAAAGTGCTTCTTACAGAAATTCCCTGACTTTTGCAATTTTTTTTAAATCCCTGACTTTCCCTGAGTAACAAAATTCTCTGACTTTTTGCTGACTTCTATGTTTTTCCTGACCTGCAGCCAACCTTGATATTTGATTTTATTCTCAAATTATCCTTATCTTACACTGGCTCATTAATGCGGAATTTTGGGCGACCCATTTTTTATTTGTGAAAAATGATTTTATTTTACAAATATGTATTTTAAATACTTGCAGATCCGATTTTTTGAGGGTTCGGGGTTTTGACGAGGACATCGTTGGCTGGGGTGGAGAAGACGTTACTTTATATCGCAAGTACGTGAAGAGCAACATCAAGGTCATTCGGGCTACAGACCCAGGGATTTTCCATATTTGGCATCCCAAGGTACTTAATTCAATCTTACTACTTTTTTTCTAAAAAATGGTGTCCACAGACTAAATTAAATTATTTAACTTATTTCATACTTCCGGCGAAAAATGTATTAACTGTAAGTCAAAAAGTAGTTTATAAATTAAAGAAATATCATAGGATGAACAATAGGACTGGAATAAAGCAGGTAAATGTATTTTTTTGTAATATTTTTGACAAACTCAACATAATTCTGGTATGTTTTATGTTTACCACATATCCATAATTTTTCAAACAATTTCTATTTGCTTAAACTTTTTTTCAACAAAATAAAACAAATTTATAATTTCTCTAAGTAGCAATAACTAATTGGAGTCAATCGAAGATCAACATGACAAATTCACTTTATTTTTTATTGTTCGAATAACTTTTAATTGTTGAAATTTAACTTTAGACTAAAATAATACAAACAAGTGCAGTTATTTGCAAATTTTTCAACAAATTTCATTATCTACTTTTATGCTAACACTCTTCATTACATACCCATCATTATTTAAACTATTTCAATTCGTTAAAACAATCTTTTTTGGCAAAATATCAACAATGTAACCTACTCCGAGTAACTTGAGCTATTTATTCAAACCGATAACCAATATAAACGATTTAATAATTGGTTCATGTCATTCGGAAAAAGTTAAAATTTCTCTGTTTAGTCTAAAAAATTTAATTGTACTATTATGCTACGTTTTGGGGTAAATACAGGACAACATGTATGCTTTATATGTTCGTGAAATTTTACTTTTTTTTAAATAAAAATTTCTGTACATCTTGTAGAAAATATTCTTAGGATATATACAGTAATACAGAGTATACAGAGTAATACCGTAAAGTCATAATAGCCCCAGGAAATTAAAATAGCCCCGGTTGACTGTATCGGTAAGTAATAAAAAGCGTCAGCATAAAAGAAGCTAATGAAATTTGTTGGAAACTTTGCAAAAAACTGCACTTGCCTGAGATCGTGTTGATCTTTGATTTAGACCCATTAGTTCATGTTACTCAGAGAATGTGTGCGTTTTTTATATTTTGTTGAAAAAAATATATAAACGATTCAAAATTGTTTAAACAATTCTGAATGTAGTAAAAATACTAGATATTCCAGAATTCTGTCGAGTGTGTTGATAAATTTGCAAAAAACTAGGGGAGAATGAGGCTAAGCCGACACTTGCTTTTTCAAAGAAAAATATAAACCGTGTGAACTTGGTTTTTTAAATAAAAGTGGGTCCTAATGCCCTATTTTTTTCTTTCGTATATCATCGCCCACTAGACAAAGGTATATTTATCTTACGTGAAAAAAGATGCTGAACATGAATGTGTTGTTAAATTTTGATTTCCGATTATTTCCAATGTTTTTCGAATACCATCATCGTGCCTACAGGATACAGACAGATATACAGGCAAACATGACATACATACAGACACCTTCGTGAAAATCGTTTTTTCTGACTTAGGGGGTCTCAAAACGTGAAGATTTGATGAAAACCGACGAAGTCCAATTTTACATGAAACTAATACCTTCTCATTAGAGGATGAGATTGTGGAAAAATTTTCTTAACAATGTATTAGATATCGTTGGATCGAGAATTCAGTTGGCTACAATAATAAAAATCAAAAAATGTGTCCTTTTCTTTCTCAAATCATTACAGTCAAATGTCGACTTAGTCCCAGGAGGGTGTCGTCTTAGCCCCGCGATTTTTCGCTCGACTGATTTTCCATCACTTCACTCTTTGTATAATAACTGATAAACAAAGCTTTGCACTTTAAAATCAAGAGCAAAATTTTGTAGCCAACTAAATTCTCGATCAAACAATACCTAATACGTTTTCAAACAAAATTTCTTTTTACTTAGAAAAAGACTTGAAAAAAAAGTGTTCACTTAGCCCCACTCTCCCCTATATTTCTCTGCCTTATTCTAGTCAAAAGGTACATTCAAACAATAAAAAGTTGTTCAAACAATTAAAAATAAATTGAATTAAATGTTCTGATTTTTATACTGCCTAATTAGTTTATGTCGTTGTGATGGTACCAATAATTTGCGATAAAATGTGAAAAAAGTATTTTTTTAACAAATAAAAATTGTTTAAGTAATCAAAAATTAATAAAAGTTACATGCAATTCTTTTATTTGACCATTAAAAATGATATGTGAAAAAACTACACAACATTAATATTTATGAACAATATATCGCAAAATACTTGATCCTCGTTTAGAGGTTGGTTCTTGGGACATGCTAGTAGGGGGCGGGGGTTCAAAATGAAAAATAAATGCTTATATCGCAGTCGGGGAACTGATTGTAAAAGGTTCCTAATTTGCATTCGTTTTATAAGCAATTTCACCGTATAGTTTATGAAATAGAGGGGTTGGGCGGCACCATTTAATATTATTCGATTGAAAAAAATACGGATTTTCTTGTATTGGGAACCCTGAACAATGAGCCATTTTCCCTAACGTAATTCGAACATTTCTTGGATCGCCCTAATTAGCAAACAGAAAAAATATAATAGAAGATTTGTGTGCCACAGGGCTTCCATATTTTTAACTTATACTAGGTATGTCCGGAAAGTATCCAATCTTGTGATGCACATACCAGGATTCGGAATGAACTCTGATCAATGGCGATGATATCCCCTTCAAGTTGCTCCCCTTTAGAAACCACAACCTTCTTTCAGCGATCCTTCCCCTTTCAGAAGCATTCCTTAAAGGCACCTTTCGATATAGCTAACTCCTGCTTCGTTGCATTCTGTTTTATATTCTCTATGTCTTCAAATAGTTTTTCTGTAAAAGGATAATTTAATTTTGGAAACATCCAGAAATCACAAGGAGCTAAGTCAGGACTGTATGGGGGCTGCCGAAGCTGTGTAACGCCTGCTTCACCAGAAATTGCTGAATAAACTGCGATGAATGGACCCGTTTGTTACTTTTAAACAAATCAGCCTTAAAATTTCCGAAAAATAGTTTTTGAAATATGAAGGTCTTCCTGTATTTCTGTATCTGTTGAACGACGATTTTCATCAATTAACACTCGCACTTGTTCCACATTTTGAGGTGTTTTAGCCTTTACGGGCCTGCCAGAGTGAGGGTCACCTTTTACGAAAACACGACCACTTTTAAATAGCCTAAATCACTCTTTAATTTAAGTATCACTCATAGAATCATCACCATATACTTTCCGAATCATAACGATGGTTTCCGAACATGAATGGTCAAGTTTTCGCCAAAATTTAATGCACACTCTTCGATTGGTGCGTTTCGTCATCCAGAAATGCAACGCGTACGTGATTAGACGTTTACGCAACTGTGTATATACTATGCGACTGAAGATTCGCAGGTCACTGTCACTTAGTAGGGGAACTCACAGAGGTCCTCCCTAAATGGTAAATACCTTTTTTTGACTATAGCACAATTAGGTACAAAGTTAGAGCACAAGGTCGGATACTGCACGGACACACCTAGTAAATTGATAGAATGGTCTGCAAAATCTAAGAGAAATATTTTTGTATATCTTATCAGATGCGTAATGAAATCCTATAATATAATCTATAATAAATACTCAACATGATTTTTAAAGTTATCTTCTATGTTTCAAAATTACTTCACATTTTCATATTTTCCAATTGAAAGTGCTAAATTTCAAAAGTTCAATTTGAAATATTTTATAAACACTTTAGTACAAATTTTATGTACGATCTTTAATAATTTAAGGATCAGACTTTTTTAATGTTGACTATCTCCAATTTGGAAGATGTTTAATTTATTTAATTCTCTACAGTATTACAGATTATCGCGACTTCAATTAATACATTTCATCGCCTTAGACGATTTTGAAGCTCAATCATTTTTAGAGTTTCATGGTTCCGGGCAGAAACCCTTGTAGTTCCGGTCAGATATTCGTCCGTCCGTCATATTTTTTCCCTGCATGGGAAAGTGAAAGAGGGGTATATGAGGGAAGGGGAAGTAGGGGGAGTGAGTGTAGCAAGTAACATGCTACAAAACCCTTTCTCGTAGGCGCATGGTGCCTACTTTGACTAATTTTTACTTGTAGTTACTCTCAAGGGGCCACTAGGAGGGGATGCTTTAAGCGACCACTTTATTAAATTTAATTATTACTTTTTCGTCTCTCCTAAATATACTTTGAATCATTTTTTCTCGTTTTTTGTGTTTTAGGTGTGTTCGGGGGGGCCAGGTCAGCGATTATCAACTGACCAATACCGGGCCTGCATTCGATCGCGAGCCCTAAACGAGGCCTCACACGCCCAACTTGGTTTCCTAGCTTTCCGAGAAGACATCGCTAGTCAATCTTTGAACCTAAAATCCTCATCTTCAAAAAAAAAGAAAGCGACATCGAAAAAAGATAAAAAAAAGTTGCCAAGGCAGCAGACCATACCCGAAGCTCAAATAAAGGAGAAACCAGTCGGTAGGACGTCTAAGGATCAGACTTGATCCAACAAAACTAATAGTCAAAAATTCTGACTGTAAATAACGTGTATAAAGAAGAAAGAGTCCTCAAAACTGTAAAGTGATCGTGCATTGTTATGTTTGTCCCGTGATTATTTTCAAGGAGCATATCAGCTCGGAAAGTATCGGGAGAACTTATCAGTATCTTCCGAAAAAAGAAACTGTCCAAAGAAATACTATGATGTTCACCGAAAAAACTCTAGTCACTGCACGAATTTGTTTTCCAGATTTTCGAAAAAAATCTGGAAAGTTAGACGTAGGTAGCTGCAAAATTGAAATATTTGAACAAAAAATCTGAAACTTATGCAAAGTGGCAGGGCCGTGTCAGCAAAAGTCTGGTGCCTTGAGTTTATGACGAGCTTGTTGAATTTGAATTTCACGAAAACCTACTTAAATTTTTCATACTTCTTGCCTATGATAAAGACGTTATGCCGTTGTAAATATTTACACAAAAACAGTTTCATTTTTATCACACTTTTCGGTATTTTTATACAACATTTTATATACCTGTATGGAAATCTAATTTTGTTTATTGTAAATAAAACTGTTTCTTCTTCTTTTCACAATTCTTTTAATATAATGAAGGAATGTTTTTCAATAAAAAAAATTGTTTAGTACTTGCAGACAATGAAGAACAATTTATTAAAAGCTTATACTTTTGGAAATTTTTATATTGTTCCTGCGACACGGCCTTACTTCATATCGCAGTCTATTAAGTTTTTCTGAGAGAATCAAGTAATAGCTTCAATCCCAAAAATCTGTGGTTGTTATCGATTCGGTTTTTATTGAGAGGGTGTCTTTGAAAGAAAAGTTATTTTTATTGTGATAAAGATCGACATAAGATGTGCTGTGAGAAGTTAATATTATATAACACGTGTCGGTTTTTTACAAGACCCAATGTTTCAGGAAATTTAACAGAAAAATTGTCACTGAATCCAGGGGCGAAATTGGATTGCTCCTTGGAATTGTCGAAACGGACTTGTGATTTCCTTCTGCGAATATAGTGGAAGGAGCTATTATTAAGGCGATTTTTATGAGAATTTCTACAGCGAAGATCGTTTATCGAAATTGGATTTTTACGAGTTGCGAGACGAACTGATCGAAGTCAATTAGAATAGTCGATTCGGTAATGACAAAATATTGATCTGAGTTTTTACATTTCAGTTTCAACACTCAGAAAAATGTTTTTTGACCCTATATCAAAAATAGAATTTCTTTAATTCAAATAAAATTTGTTTGAGTTAAACAATGGTGTGTTGGAATCAAATAAATTTCATTTGAATCAAACAAATGTTTGTTTCATTCAGTGAAATATTTGTTTCACCCTATATCAAAGAAAGAATTTGTTTGATTGAAACAAACATTTTTCTGAGTGAAGAATGGACTTTTTTGTCTCGTGTTTTCCAGACTTACAAAAATAAATGATATTCTCAGCCAAAAATTTGGTAAATTCATATTCAAAGATCTATGAAACATATCAGTATTATTTTGTTTGTTCTAAATTTTGTATTTAATTTGTAAGTACTGTTGCCGATATGTTGTCATCACTGATTCGGATCGTTGTTGCATTCCATCTCATAATCATACGTCCGCGAAAACTACAATGTACATAATGTGTTTGGTATTTCCAAAATGATTTTTGGAATAGGAAATGAGAAAATGTGAAATTTTAGTAATTATATTCTCTGGAATGATAAATAAAATAAATCATAAGTCGAGCAGATTATAACGAAGGCAAAGTAACGAATAACAAAAAACAGATTTTATTCTAATGAGAATCTGCACCAATTAGCGAATTAGCAGTATTTAAAATGGTATTGAGTTTTACAATTTTTGTTTCTAATGAAAAAGCTAGCAGTAAAAACTAATGCTTAAAGTTTCTGCACTTCAAAACTGATTCGGATTAAATTTAGCAAAATTGTCTTAAATCCAGATTGAACTGTACTTAGAATTAGATAGATTTTCCCTTGAATCGGAACAAATTTTACTAAATTGTATTTCAACCATTTTAAGTTATTTTGAGTTATTTTTTGTCAAGTTGGGGCAAAAGCAAAAATTGTGCTCTCTTGCTCGAAACTTTTCAAAGAGCCTTTCGGAAAACGGTAAATACATCAACAAAATTTCGCGAGGTCCAAATTTTAGGATTGATTGTTTTTTCTTTTCAGAATCAAGTTAATCATAAGAAAAATTAAGCATTTCTAAAATCAAACGCACCATTTTTTCAACAAATATTTTTGTAAATAAAAGATTTCGTCTAAAGATTTCCCCGTTTTTTCCATTTTTGGAAGAGAATTTTTCCTTCCCTTAATTTTGCATTAAAAATGGTATTACTTTTTATAGACATGTAAAGATGAACTAGATTTTTTCCGAAAATAGACCTCGTGATTGACAAGTATGTTTATTCCTAAAGAGTGTATGAATTGTTGTATGAAATGTTATGTAAACAGAAATAAACTGATATAAATACAAAACTTCATCATAATTGAAAATCACTGCGTATCGTTCTTCCTGAAATCCTTCATCTTCACAAATAATTCCCAAAAAAATTTAAATTGTAGTGGCTTGAATTTATTGAATCAAGTTTAATTATTTCATTTTTTAATGATTTAAAAAATAACGATATCTGCAAGGTAAGTACACTTGCTTCATCCCTTTTGACAAAAAGTACAGAAAATGATCAAATGTGATTGATTTTCTATCCCGACAAAATGTCATATCAAATAAAATTCTATAAGCACATTTGATATAAATCCTGTCAAAATAAATCAAATAAATTGCAAGAATTAAATTCTATCAGCACAATTGATGAAAATCTTATCTAATTTGATCAAAAAAAATTTTACGATTTCAAATATATTAGCACATTCGATAGACCTTTCTATCAAATTCTATCGATCTAGAAATCGTATCCTTTCCTATCATCATAATTACAGTAAAATTCTATTAAATCTTATCGGTACAAAACTGATATCAAATCCTATTTTTCGGAATCTAAGATATTTCTATGAAATTGTATCCATCGAGAAATCTTATAATTTTCTATCAACAGATTTTCATTATGACTGTATTAAATCTTATCCACACAGAACTAATATCAAATCCTATCTTATAAAATTTCGCAAATTTCCATCAAACTCTATCCATTGAGAAATCTTATATTTTATATCAATAAATTCTCAATAAAACTCTATCAAATCTTATCCACTCCAAACTTAAATCAAATCCTACGTTTCAGAATCTTGGAAATTTCTATCGAATTATATCCATCGAGAAATATTATACTTTACAGTTATAATTTTCTATTTGCATAAGATTTAACAGAGTTTTAATAAAAATATTTTGGTAGAAAAGTATAAGGTTTTTCAAGGAGTAGAATTCGATAGAAATTTTCCAGGTTCTGGGAAATACAATTTGATACAAGTCAGGTGTGGATAAAATTTAATAGATTTTCAATAAAAAACTGTTGATAGGAAGAGTATAAGATTTTACAACGGATAAAATTTGATAGGAATTTTAGAGATTTAGAGACATGGGATTAGATACAACTACAACTCTGTTGGGGGATGAGCTTTGATAGAGTTTCAATGGAAAAATGTTGATAGGAAAGTATAACATTTATCCACAAATAGAGTTAGATGAAAACTTCCAAGATTTTGGAACAAAGGATTTGATACAAGTCTTGTGCGGTTAAGATTTAATGGAGTTTTAATGACAGACTGTTCATAGAAAAGTATGAAAATTCCCGAAAATTTTTGAAAATTTTGATTGAAATGGACGAGAATTACATATATAATATTTGATAAAATTGGATGGGATTACTCTTAAAGAAGTGTATTAAACTGGATAGAAATTTGGGATGTCATATGTGATAGGTATTATTGTATTTTGGTAAAGAATATGGATTGAAGTAGATAGGGATGTGGGATATCATATTTGATAAAACGAGTGAATTGGTTTTCTATCAGAAAGCGTATTAAAGTGGATAGGAATGTGGGATATTATACTTGATGTGATTGAATTGGATTTCTATCAGAAGGCGTATTAAAATCGATATGAATTCGGAATAGCATTTTTGATAGGATTGTATTGAATTTGTGTCAAAAAAAGTAGAAAAATGTATTGAAATTACTGGCTTACTGGTCTATTTTGCTTTGATATAAATCAATAACAATGTATACTGTATAGACATTCTATCAAAAGCGTTTGACAGAAATATTAAGTAAATTCTTAAAATTGAGGATGCAGAAAACGGATTGGAAAGTATTAATTTTTTTTCTGAATTCTTATCAAACTTTTTCAGCAGTTATAACATATATTTAACATCAAATTGAGTATCAGAACGATTATGAAAAAAAGTTTTCTTCATTATCAGTTATGAAATTTGAACTTCCAGTGTAATTTCTTTGAAAATAATGTTATGTCTAAAAGTATTATAATTTCGATATGAGGAAATACTACACTAAAATTATAACTCTCAATTTTTTGTCAACAAGGTGAACTAAATAGACATTTTAAATTTGCTAAAAAATAGAATAGATAGCTTCTAATATTTTATTATAATTAATAATGTTATATTCAATAATTCACTATTTCTCTCCTTATTTTGTATGCACGATGGTTTTTATGAATACAATTTTAGTTCTTCTGTTTGAAGATTTTTGATTATATTAATTATTTGAGCATTTTCCTCCTATAACGCTAGGTTTATCATCGGATAACCATTCATATGACTCAGCTGCAATAACCGTTGCCTATATCAAGGTGTCTTCTGCTCATATACAAATGAAATTTTGAGCGCAAATAAAACTTTTAATAATCTCTGTTTTTTATAATTATTGAATTAATTCCATGTTATATTTTTATTGCCTAAATTCATCCAATTTGTTCTTAAAATTAATATTATGTAGAATCACATTTATTCAAAGTTATATCTTTAAAAAACTGTTTTAAAAAATTACAGAAAGATTTTATTTTGCTGAATATTGTCACATTTGTGACGTTCCGCAAGGAATACCTACCATGGAATACTTAACAGAATACAATTTCATATAGGGGTATAGCCAAATACTTTTCAGATATTTTAAGCCCAGGATTTTATAATTTACCCGATTCCAGTCTTAACCGGAACGTAAGTATATTATCACGAATTATAGCATAGAATGAAGTATGATTGCTCATCAAAACCCCAAAATCGATACTCTTGATCTTTATTCAGAAAAACGCGAATATCTCCGAAACCGTGATCGAAAAAGTTGGCCCTTTTCTTGCGAAACATGACATTTGTTTTCACAAAATATGTTGATGTATTTGGACGAATATTTGAATAGTTTAATATTTTTTTTCAATTATTTAGAGGTATCATTTAATTAGAGAAAGAATGTCCCTCTCATTTTCTGACTATATGTAGTTATCAGAATATCATATTCTCTTGTATATTTTTGCATGACCTGTATTCGCCTCTTTTCTCAATAATCCGAGCTCTAAATGTCAACATTTTTATGTCTGATGCTTTCAATTTGCTTTTATCTTCGCGTTTATCTTTACTTTTAGTAGTGAATAAAAACACGTTTATCGCAGAATTTTTTTTTGATTATTTAGGTTGTTAAGTAAAATAATTTTCTATCCTTCTTTATAAAATGGATAGGCCAAAAAACTCGCAAAATAAATATTTTTGTTGACCTTCCGCTAATAGTATTGAGCCATGAAGTACATTTATTCTGCTGCACATATGATTTGACATTTTACTTCAATCTTATGTGCTTTGTGTTTATACAAGGAGATAAAAAAGTATATCTGAGAATATTACCCTTTTTCCTTGAGAAAGAGTTTACGAGTAATAAGTTGATTGCTTTGTTGTCATCGTTTTTATGTACAGTAAACTTTATTCAAAATATTTTGCTAAGGGTAATAGAATAAATACATAAACCTACTTGCAGGTGCGTCGAACTTGGATTTGAGCCCGGCTTTGGTTCTGACCTTCGGCTCAAATCCAGGCTCTCCGAACGTAAACAGTCAGGGCCGTGTGAACACTGAACTTGCGCAATGTGACGCCGTTATCGCTGCGCTACTAAAGGCACATCTTCCCCTTGCGGCCCCGCGGCTCCTCTCATCCGTAGCCGCCGCGCGGCGACAGTTCTCGGAAGGCTCAAATCAAGTTTCTTTTTATCGAAGTTCGACAGTATTTGTATAAATTCTATTATTTTGTGACCGAACTAAATAAATTTTGGGAAATTATTCAACGCCTTATACCTTCATAGACAAGGAACCGTTAAGAAGGGTCCGTCTCCGATTTTGATAAAACTGAAATACCTATACTGTCGAGCATGAAAAACTAAGAGACACAATATTTTTTAACGAAACCAATTGTAAGAATTTCCTTATAATAAGGAATGAACAATTAAATTTCCTTAATTTGATAAAAAAAATGTATGGAGATAAACCAGCCCCAAACATGTTTACAATCTTATAAAAAATGGCCCAATAAATCTACATTCAAGCTAAAAGATTTGAAAAAATATATATCTACACGAAAGTAAGTTTAAGTATTTTGCGATTTCGAAAAAATTAATATTTCAGGGGATAACTTCCTCTCAATGCATTTAATATTATTTTTGGTGATATCAAATTTTTGCTGAGAAAACCAATAATTGATGAGTGTTTCTCACAGTGAGGAAAGAAAAATAGAAATTTTCGAATCTATTTGAAAAATTTTACAGGGGTTTAGCAACCCTGAAATATAATAACAATTATAGAACAAATGGTCGAATAAATCTAGATTCAAGCCCAAAATTAAAAGAATATATATGTTTTATAAATCTGTACGAAAGTAAGTTTACATGTTTTGCGATTTTTGGAAAAAATCCTATTTCAGAGGGTATTATTCTTACGACAGAAATATAATAAACATCTTTAAGCGAAGTTCACCCCCCCCCCATAAAATTGAATGGTTTAACCAAGTAGTTTATGTATGTTACATTCTCGCAAACCGAAAAGTAATTCAATAGTTTTGTTCGTAAATTCTGCTTATTACATCAAAAGTGTGATAAAGAATCTCAAGGGAAGCTACCGCTTGAAAACTAATTTTTTTTTTGAAATCGCAAAACACCTAAACTTATTTTCGTGCATATGTATGAAATATATATAATTTTTTTTTTAATTTTTCGGCTTGAATCGAGTTTCATTTGGCCATTTTTTCTATGATTTTAATTAAATTTGGGGTTTAATTTACCCCTGTAACAATTTTTTATCAGATTTAGAAAATGCTGTTTTTCTTTCTTTATTGGTCCCAGATTCCCTTTTCAATTGGTTTTGGGTCCAAAAATTTAATATTATTCCATCAAATAACATTGAATGCGTTGGAGGGCAGTTACCCCCTGAAATATGATTTTTTCCAAAAATCGCCAAACACGTGAACATATTTTCGTGCAGATGTATAAAATACCTAGAACTACTGGCCCATGCAGTTTCATACGGCCCTGACTGTTTACGTTTCCAACGAATAATTTAGTGCCACGGCCAGTGCGAGGCAACCCCCAAAACTGGCCTTATATTGAACTTCTTGTGTACTTGTTTCATATTTTTCAAAAATAATATGCTATAAGGTGTACCAATTACCAAGTAAAATAAGTTCAATAATTGGACATTATTATAGTTCTTATTACTGGAAATTATTATCACTGATGGACAAAGTGAGTAACGAAATAATCCTCAAAAAATGTGGTACAGAAGAGACACTAGATGACACATGGAAAGAAATCGGTTAAGATGGTTCGGACACATTGAAAGAATGAAAGATGAGCGGCTAACGAAACAAGTGCATAAAGGTAAAGTAAATGGCAGTAAGCCCAGAGGCAGACCGCGGAAAGAATGTTTAGAATATGTGAATGAGACCCTCATTCGAAGAGACATAAGAACCCATAGCAATAGAGAGCTTGCATAAAAAAATGCATGGACGTGAAGGAAGCTAGAGAAGTATGCCAGGACAGAAAAGTATGGCGACGAATAGTTTGTAAGCAGAGCGACAATAGAGTGAATGACGCCTGAAACAAAGACCTTGGATACTAATGGGCCCAAGTGGGGAACCACACATAACGATTTTGTGAGGCTCTTCACTTGGGGTGATCGCTAGAGGGATTGATCAGCAATCTGGATCGGAGCAGTTTTGTGGAACGAGCGTGTTATTTAAATAAATAACACGAGAATTCTAGATCAATCTAAAAAAGCTATACCTCCTTCCTCACATCACTCCATTCCTCACCCAGCGAGTCACACCTACCCCGAAAGGGAAATGGCCTAATTGTATAATAATTATTGTAAAAAAGTGTGATACGGTTTAAGTAATATTCATTTATAATAAAACAAAACATGCCAAATTAATCTTAGAAAGTCGATCAGTTTTAAGCATACTATAGAGAAAAATGTTTACCTCTTCTTGATTCTTATAGAATACTTTAATAAATATTAAATATACATACATACATAGATTAGCAGTTCGAACTCGAAAGTTCATTGCCTCACTACCCGATTCGGGTAGTGTTTCTAGGTGGATATTTACTACCAATGTGGGCCCACCACACCCACGACGGGCCAACAGCACGCGTATTCCTGAACGGTCACCGATCCAAGTACTAACCGCGCCCAACAATGCTTAACTTCAGTGATCTTACGAGAACTGGTGTTTTCAGCGTGGTATCGCCGTATGAAATTAATTAATTTTACGAAAAATAATAACAATAATAACAAAATCCAAAATGTTTAATAAATAAACAATAAGTAAATAAATGGAGATTTTTTGGGAACACTCTGGGATCTCCATTATATAAATGCTAAATAAATAAATAATAAATAAATAACGTTAACATTTCATCGTTGTATTTATAATGAAAAATCAGATTACCGAAATTCACGTAACAATAAAGGGGATTCGGGTTATGGTCTTTTGTTGCGGCAGCGTTACAATCGAGGGGCAGGGATGATATGGTCCAAAAATCGTCCAAAAAGCGTTACGTAATATACGGGTGGCCCCTTAGTCAGAATATTTTTAATGTGATAACTTGAGGACCGACATATTTTAGGGTTCCGTAGTCCCGGGAATACTCTAGGAAGGAGCTGGGTGTAATCCTGTGTGCCGTTCTAGGTCCAAAGGATTTTTTTACTGAATATTATGTAAAATGTTGTGCTGATTACGAAAAAGTAGGGTGGGCCCCCCCCCACCCGGGGAGGTTTCGAGGTATTCGCGTTTTAGTTATTTTTTAATTAATGCAATAGTCCTATTGTAATTTGAGGTTTTTCAAAAGTTCAAATACATGGTCAGCTAGAAAACCGATTTACGAAGAGAAACTTCCTGTATCGTTTTTTGATTCAATCAATTGTTAACATAAAAAATTAACAATTACGTGGAAAAATGAGGAAAAAGAAAATTGTGCTTATTTTGTTTAAAATATTGATTGCACAGCAAAAAGCTTCTCACAAAAGTTGGAGTACTCTCAGAGGAGCATTTTTTTCTATGAGAACATTTTTTGATAAAAGTGATCAATTTCGAGAAAAGAGCGATTAAAGAAATAAAAAAATTCAGAGCCAAAATATAAAGTTGGTTTTCTTTGTAGGAAACAATTTTATCAAGAAATTTCAAGAGATAAAAGATATTCCTTTTTGGGTGTACTTCCACTTTCATACAGAAGATTTTATTGTAATGTTCATATTTAACAATTTAATGCGCATTTTAGAATGTACATACTTTGACGTGCTGTACCCTCAGCAATTTTTAATAAAATCTTCTGGAAATTTGTACATGGATAATGTAAAGCCTCATTAAAAAAGTAGCATCAGCCAGTTTAAAATCCAATGATATCTCTTTGCGCTGTAAACAATAATGATCAAAGTCTCGTTTGCAGCTTCTAATAGTCGTAGAGACTTGTAATAAAGCTGAATAATTTTTATAAAAATCGAATTATAAAATTGCTTTTTCAAAATATTTCTATTACTTATACTTTGTTTATTATTAAATTTCATTTTTTTGGTTAAAATGTAATGGA
>CAKNYM010053322.1:11523-21848 GCA_932195095.1 Andricus curvator | reverse complement strand
GATTAACTTCACCATGATTTTCTACATAGCTGTTCAAATTTCAAATTTCCAAATTTTCATACGAGTTCTTTTTAAATATAACGTTCAACATTAATTATATGTCAAGCATTAAAATCGAATTTGTCTATGAACATCATTTTGTTTAAAAACAACTTCTTGTTGAATAAACATGAAATTCTATGCGAAGCTACTCCAAATTATTATTATTATTTTCTTTTAACATATTCAACTTAAAAACTATTGCGTCGTTTTTTCTCATATTAGTTCTCGTGTCGACAACAAGTCCAAAAAACTTTCCACTGATTATACATAACTAATGCATGTTGCTTGAGAAAGATCGAACTACTCAAAACACTGTTAATCAAAAGATCGTAGCATTGCGAGAAATGCTAATAAACAAACGATAACCGACCAGATATGACTTGAGTATGCGTGATTTTACTCGATATTATATTACAATGTTGTTTATGCTTTAGTTCCTTTGAAAAAATGTATAGACCCGCAATCGACACGAAGGACTATTACAAACTTTATTTTGACTTTATTCAAGATAAGATATGAAGAAATTTTTGGCGTATACGTGACTCTTAACTAAACTAACGTATTACGCAGAACACATGTTACATTAATCAAAAAAAAAAAAAAACGTAATTTATATCAACCTTAGTTACGTCAGTAACAACTGGTAAAAAGAAACCTACGAAACGCGAGGTTTTCTCTATCGTCATGTCAGTTTACGATCCCGTCGGAATTTTAGCTCCTTTGATTCTTAACGCTAAAATATTAATGCAGTACATTTGGCGCAACGGCATTCAGTGGCACAAACCGATTCGCGACGAAGAATTTAAAGCTTGGTTAGTTTGGTTGAATAACTTGCCAAAAATTAGAGACTGTAAGATTCCACGAAGTTACATCCCGCGCGGTGAAGAGTATATAAACGCACAATTACATATTTTTTGCGAAGCGAGTTTTGAAGCATACCCCGCAGTCGCGTATTTAAAAACTGTATCAAACGACGAGAAAATTTTTGTTTCTCTTGTTATGTCCAAAACACGAGTGAAACCAATAAAATCGATGACCATCCCGCGATTGGAGTTACAAGCGGCGCTACTCGGATCGCGCCTGGCAACGACAATACAGAAAGAACTTGAAATACGAGTCGATGAACGAGTTTTCTGGTCCGATTCAACGACGTTGTTACATTGGATAGGATCGGAGCCCCACACGAAACAAACTTTCGTCGCGAATCGACTCTGAGAGATCGCAGAGTCAACGCGAATCTCTGAGTGGCGCTGGGTACCGACCGACTTAAATCCTGCGGATGATGCAACACGCGTATCCAAGAAAACCATTGCACGACCATTAGCACGACTTCAATTAGTGAGATCGAGATTCCAACTACGGGGTGAAATTGCTAGGTTGGAATGGATTACTGTCTATGTCTATCCCTTTGAGATCGCGAGTTTGTCATTGGATAAATCGTTGGCGTGAAACAAGAGAAAGAAACGGTTTGAAAATCAGTGCTTGGGTCGATCGTTGAAAGAAACAGCCGAAGGACCGAGACTCGCGAGAAAACTCACTCGATGCGACAAAATTTTGGTACCGTGAAATACAATTAACGAGTTTCTCACATGAGCTTCAAGCTCTCAGAACTGGTAAAGAGATTCAAAAGAAAAACAAGCTGTGAGGACTGAAACCATACATCGATAATGAAGGAATATTACACGCAAAGGGACGTGTGTCCAAAGTAGGCAATTGTGTATTCGAAAATCAACCGATCCTTCTTGACGCGACACATTTTGCAACGAAACTCCTAATCGCTTCTTACGACCGACAATTCAAACATGCAAACAACGACACTATAGTGAATTGATTGCATCAGGAATTTTATATCGTAGGTTTACGCGCTCGACTGCGTTGGATCTCAAAACAATGTATCGTGTGCCGACTCGAGCGGGCGAAATCATGGAATCCACCGATGGCTGATCTTCCGAAAAGCCGCGTCGCATATAAATTTCGTCCATTTACACACTGCGGGATCGATTATGTCAGTCCTATGTTCGTAAAGATCGGTCGACGTAGAGAAAAGCGTTGGGGAGTTCTTTTTACATGCATGACCAAACGAGCAATTCACTTAGAATTGGCGTACACATTGGACACAAGCTCGGCAATCATGGCTTTACGACGACTTGGGAGCAGACGAGGTTATCCAGTCGTTGTCTACAGCGATAACGGGACTAATTTTACAAAATCGAGTAAAGAATTACGCGACGCAATCTTAGACATTGATAAAGATAAACAGCGAAACTTTGCAGTCACGAAAAAATTCGCCTGGAATTTCAATCCTCCGGACGCTCCAAATATGGGGTGAGCGTGGGAGAGATTGATACGCTCGGTGAAAACAGCTCTCTACCATACTTAAGACGTTCAAGCGCCGACGGAGGAAGTACTCTTGACGGTATTGTTAGAAGTCGAACACATGGTGAACTCTCGCCCGCTTAAGCACGTATCAATCGATCCGCGAGATGAGGAGGCACTAACACCAAACCACTTCTTGATTGGCTCTTCTTCTGGAAACTTGCGAATAGAGAAGTACGAGACCGAAATGTTTACTCCGCGAAAACGATTCGAATTGTCGCAACATTTCGCGGAGTGTTTTTGGAGGCGATGGTTAAAGGAGTATCTACCCACGCTGTTGCCAAGGCGGAAATAGCACGATGTGCAGCCTTCGCTAAGAGTGGGAGATATTGTGATCGTTGCAGACCATCACGCAACCAGAAATGTTTGGAGGAAAGGCAGAGTTAAACAATTATTCCCGGGTTCAGACGGAGTCGTTCGAATTGTGAAACTAACCGCTGGGAATAGCGAGTTCACCAGACCGGTCCATAAATTGATCAAGATCTTCGGGATTGATGAAGTCCAAAATTTATAAACTTTGCGACTGGGGGGAGGATGTTCCGGTTAGCTAGACATCGCTCTCAAGGTCGGGATGATAAGGGAGGGTGTTTGCCCGATGCACGCTTTTAGTGAGCCATCCTTCTTCTCGTAGATATTGTCAGGTTTAGTTTGAAATGCTTTGAGTCATGAAAGCAGGTAGCTGGGCCTGCGTTGCCCTTGAATAGGTGTGGATGCGTCTGCTCGTGTTTCATCAAACCTGATTTCAAGAAAACAAAACATTGTAAAGTTCAACCAATCGCTTGCTATACCTGTTTACCTGATTTCAAGAAAACAAAACATTGTAAAGTTCAACCAATCGATTGTTATACCTGTTTACCTGATTTCAAGAAAACAAAACATTGTAAAGTTCTAGGGTTTGTGAAGGGGAAATTCATAGCGACTAACTGTAGTTCGTAACAGCTGTATTTGTAAAAACATAAATTTTCATACGAATTTTTCGGAATTTCTGATTGTGTGGGTTCACACCGTGTATGGTGGTGAAAAGGAAGTGGGTTCTGCGTTTGTCTGCACCATCTCTGGGGTTCGCGGGGGTGTTCTCGCGAGTTGAATCAAGCGCATTTTCGAAATGGGGTGAGCGTGTTCCCCCGCCCCTCCACTCTGCGCCACCACGACATGGGCACCTGATAGGGCCGTGTTCGTAGCCTTCGCTTGGTGAAGTCTCACTGATTTCCAAGATTTTATCTTCGAAAGGAAGATCAGAGCTTTTCCAAGGCGTTAGACCTACTTTCGTCATAAGGTCCAAAATTTAGGCAAGAGGGGGTGGCACCCTCTGGGCCTGGCACGGCGAGGTGTGAGGTGAGGTAAGGGAATGAACGTTGAGGGGGAGAGGCCCGGTATGTGCGTGGATGATTGTAACATTATTAAAACTATTGTGTCAAATAAACCCAGTGCTGTTGATCTCACGTGACTCTTTGTTTTGTTTAATTTCCTGCTTACACACCTTAACCCGAACAATATCCAACTCTTCCTAATATTCTAACTGCAGTATTTACCTTTTCACCTTCTGAATTCAGTAAAATCATTTAATTAACAATTAAATTAACAATAAAAGGTCCGTCATGAAAATGAGCCACGCAGAAAAGCAAAAAAATTAATCTATGTAACATTTTTGTGCATTTTTTGCTCCTTTATAAAAAAAATATACTAATCCCACGTGTTAAGTTCTAAACGCCCAAATTAAATTTTAAACCAACGTAAACTGAAAGAATCTGCCCACTGGGCGGGCAAGTAAATTAAATGAACATTCTAACTGTTGAGTTATTAATGTCATAATTAAATGTTGTAGCACAATGTTCTGTGCTAAAAAAAGTTTTTAAAAATCTGTCTATCACTTTTTTTTGTAAAGCATCACTATGCCTTAGAGGATTCAGCAAATTCCAACTCGCTAAAAAAAGTTTTTCAACAAATATTATAGTTTTGAAAAGGTTTCAAAACCTGGTTTAAGGACCTGATAAGTAAAATTTGATCAAAATTGTCTTTACAGCTATTAAAATTTATTATAGCTAAGATTTAAAAGAGAAAACGGTATAACGAATTCATGACTTTTAAACTCTTAGTAACAGAGTGTTCAAGGATGGCTCATTTTAAAGCTTATTTTATTCATTAAAAATCTACACAAAATTCTTGAAATAATATGTTACGTTGTTTTTTGTACACAGCAAAAATTTCGCAACACTTGCAGACTAAAAGGTTTCAGATTTCATTAGGATGACCTTGCCAACAAAAATAACAAAAAATGCTGCTACCAATTTGATGTGATACAAAAATACTTTTTGTTTAATTTTTGCTTAAAAAGTAATTTTTCAAAATATTTAATTACATATTTTTTCTTTTAGTAACGAGAAAATTTTTTCCAAAACTGAACATATTGAAAAAACATTCTCTAATTAATAATAGATAATTCAGAAAATAAGGAAAGATTTTTCTTCACATTTCACATTGATCTCAATTTCAAAAACTAACTATTGGCTATTTGAATTCTTTATGAATCATTAGGAATTTTGTTAGGAAAAGTTATGTTACAGAAGTAATGTTGATCTAATAAATCTGTTATTGTGACCTTTGTTACTGCAACAAATACGTAAATTCCTTAACATAAAAACTCCCGTAAATTTACACAATGGATTTTTCTTCGTGTGGGGCTTGTTTGCTGTCAAGTTGGTCAATGTAAACTCCTGCACCTCTGACGGTAACTTTTTCCAGCATTCCGGAGACTTTAATTAACTCCAAAATCCCACTAATTATGATGAATGTTCGCTCCGGACTACATGAATGTTATACTTAAAGAGTTCAGTCTAGAAGCTAACAGTTTTTCCCGTCATTTTAAATACTTAAGGACTCCTGAAACTTATGAAATCAGAAATTTACCAAGTGATAAAGTAAAACAATTTACGAAAAAAAGCCATTTCCAACATATTCTTGAAAAGAATCAGTTGTTCAAGTTTTTGCGAGAATATTTTTTCCGAATTTTTAGAAATTATCCACTGAAAATGAAAATAAATGCCGCAAAGAATAAGTTTTATGCAATTATTGTCCTTTCTTATGCTATAAATAATCATTACACTTAGAGGCCATACCTAAATTAATTGAAATACGCAAAGCTCTTTTACAAATATTTTTATGGCCATATTATTAAAAAAGGTAGGAAAGAATACCAACAAAACCGCAACCCCATTTCCAGTCGCGCCATTTTCACCCATTAGTTAACGGGGCGATAATAGAAAGTACTGCTAGAAATAGCTCTCTTTCCATTTTACTATGTATATGATACTAGAGTGGCCCTTATTTTTCACTTTTAGAATTTTTTTGCTCTCACCCCCCCCCCCCCTTAATTTTGTTCGAATGCCCTAAAAAAATCTCCTGAAAATTTGAGCGAAATCGGTTAATATTTAGAGGTCGCGCAAAGGCCATGAAGTTTCCCACTGATTTAACATGGGGAAAAGTCAGCTTTTTGTAAATCTAATACTTAAACGTGATCATATGCTACAAATAATTCCGTATTTCAGTATAATGTTTAGAATTTGTCAGACAATAAGAATCAATCATTGAAAGTAAATGACTTTAGCCACTCTTATGGGTCCCCAAAGAAAACACCAGAAGTGACTAATTTGAATTTTACTGAATATTACGATTTATTAACGCATTTTGAAAGTTTCTTTTTTAACAAATCTTTAATCGGTTATTCAAGAATTGCCAGTTGTCAAGTAACTAATTTCAAATTGTTTAAACAATTTTACTTTGTTTCAACGTTTATTGTTTCAGTTAAGTCGCGAAATAAACCTATTTGTAAACGTTATGAGTTCTTTAATCAGTTATAACAATGGCATTTGTTTAAATAATTCCACAATCATAATTATATCATATTTAAACAAAATAAACTTGTTAAAATGATTTAAATTTGTTCAAACATTCACAAGTATTCTTAGAAAACAAATTAGTGCTTAAAAATATTAAAATCTGTTGAAAATTTGGTGAGAGAAAATGATTCTCCTAGTTTTTTTAGATAAACTATATATTTAAACAAACACGTATCATTTAAATAATTGTAAAATTATTTGAAAAGATTATTTTATTTTTATAATTGATTAGAGTGCTCATAAGGTCTAGAAAATACGTTTATTTCGTGACTTCCCTGAAAAAATAAAATGTTTAAACAAAAATAAAATTGTTTAAAAATTGAGAATTAGTTAAAAAATGAATGGTTAATCTTACCTTACCGATTAATGATTATTTAGTAACAGAAGCTTTTGAAATGCGTTAATAAACCACAATGTTACGTAAAATTAAGATTTGTCACGTATGGGGTTTTCTTTGAGGACCCATAAGAGTGGCTTAAATTCATTCACCCTTAAAATTTGAGAAAAAACGAATTTTTTTCAATTTATTACCTTGCTCTATAAAAATGAATGCCAATAGCGATATTAAATATTATTATATCTTAATTTCTATATCATGTTCTTATCGTAAACATGTGATGTAAAACCTTGAAGATATGCTCGACCCATATTTCCATTTTCTGGTATATACACGAGAATTTTAATGATCATTCTTATCATTGTCTAAGAAGCCATTTTTCAACATAAGCGGAACAGCTTTAATATTCTTGTTTTTACGGAGTGAGTGATATTTATAATATTATATATATATATATATAAAATTTTGATTTTTTCCAATTCAGGCTTAATTGAAAAATTTTTAACTTTTGAAATATCTTATGTTTGTCAAAAATGAAGGGTGGGATGGTAGAACAACCAAAGTGCTACTTTATTCAAAATTTGTTTTATTGATTTAATAATTCCCAAAATGCTACCACATATTCAAGTGATAGAATATGTATCAATTCAGACTACAGTTTTGTAATTTAAAACTAAGTACCGTAGAATTTTACACCAACAGATTCTGTAGGTCTTATTTCTTAACCGATTAATTTTTTTTGTGATTGAGGTTTATTAAATTTAAAAGTGTTCAGTCGAGACCGATAAGGAGAAGTAGTAGTTCTTATCTGTCATTTATGTGGAAAATATTTTAGAGATATAATTTTCTTTATTTTTATTGCACCTACATTGCTCTATGTATTCATGTTTCCTCAAAATCACATAAAATTAGTATAATTTCCCTAATTGATATGAACAAGTGAATAGATAAAATTATGGAATTTGCTACATTTTCAGTGTTATAATGCCTTATTTATACTGATTTCATCATTAGATCACGTAAAATTAATAACAAATATCAACCTATAACTAAGAGAAAATAATGGTTAATGTTATAAACCTATAAACATTTATTATAAGCAAATCAACTTATTTAGCATTTTTGAACATTTTGTTATTTATTTTTGTGCTATATGCATACTTTGTTATATATTTATTGATATTTCCTCAAAACGCATAGAATTATTATCTTTTCTCTATAAAAGTTAATGGATAAAAATATAAAATATGATCCATTTCGGATGTTTTTTTTTTTCATTATTTAACGTCGCGTCCACAGCTGGGTAATTTAGCGACGAAAACAGTTTATACGTTTTATGCAGTTATATGGTTATTGATTAATTTAATATTCGCAAATGTTATTTTCTATCTTAAAACTTCAAAAAACATAAAATTTGTAGATATTTTTAAAGTAATATTCGTAATCAAAGTATCGAAATACATCGATGATACAAGATTAAAAAATATAAAAAATTCAGAAACTTGTATTTACAAAATTGCCAATCTCTACCCGAGTCGTGATTAAGATAATTTGAAAAATAGCAGCTTCTGAGTTCTATGTACAATCAAAACTTGTTCCTAATCTCTTCCGGCATTAGTAAAAAGTTTGAGTAATCTTTGAACTATTTTTATATTTTTCGGAATACAAGGATTCCAAAATATATGAAAAATGTATGAGTTTATATTTGAAAAATTCCCAATGTCTACTAAAGTCGTGAGTTTTATCATTTTTAACTTACTGTTGGTGTTCTGTACATCTTTCCAATATAGTATACTCAAAAAGATTTCTGAATATCTCTAGTCTAGTGAAGTCTGAACTAGTTAATTTATAGTATATTACATCACTAGTAGTAGGGACATGGTTTTTCAGATCGTCCTTGGGAACATTGAGCTCCACGTGAGTACCTGTCTGACCCTGCGAGTAATGTATGATATTTTATTCGAAATCAGTATGTTATGAGACTGCAGGGCCGTCTGAAAAGTGAGTTGTAATGTTTATTATGTCTTTGGTTGCGAAGACATACGAGTGAGGTGGCAGTCATCTGCTTAGCTGTAATTGGTAATCTCGTATGGCGCGAAATTTAAAAATGGTTCGGTCTGTAAGGGGCTATCTAACGCTCATTTTTGAGGGGGCGTTATAGGCTCATAACATGGTGGTTCTGAATAATCTATTTCTAAAGTGAACTATTCCACTAAATAAAATTAGATTGAACCTACATTATAAACTTCTAAAAACGTAATAATTTGAAAATGTACGTACATAGAGGAATCCATCCTACAATAGCTAATGAACCTACAGTATATAATCATTATTTAAAAAAACTAGTGAATGCAAAATAACTTATTTAATTTAATAAATAGTTAAGGCACGATGCGTGTTAATAGCTTCAAATTAGAAATGATTATTTGACTTATGTTTGTGCATTAGGGCGTATCGAAAAAAATAAAGTTGTTTGCGCGAAGTTCTAATAGCAATGAAAACTTTCTTTTGGGAGTCAGAAACACTCCCCCAAAGTTTCATAAAAAAAAAATTCCTTCTGTCTCCGCATCGTAGATATAGCTAAAAATCACAAAAAACGAAGCACTTCTTCAAATTTGAAAAGCAAAAAAATTATTTTTTTTAGTTTGAATTATCAATAAAAATACTTAAAAGCAAGTCGATTTATACCTGTATAGCGATAATTGCATTAAAATATTTGTTACCCTCCCTAATTGACTTTGAAGTTTAAAAAAATCGAAAAAAGTCGACTTTTTCGCTATTTTCTTAGATTCATGGTAAATTTCTCAATTATTTGACCATATAATGTGTGATATACGTTAATCAGAATGTATTTTCAATATGCTGCAACAATCATATATAAGGAATGTTGACATTAAAATAATTTTCATTGACCTTGAATTACAAGAAAATATTTAAAAGTGATATATTGCTCTTTATTTGACAATAAAATTAATTTTTGGTATATAAATTATCAGAAAAAAATAGTTCGAAGCAAGTGGATTTGTACTTACATAGCAAAAAATGATGAAAATATTTTTTACCCTACCTAAGTGACCTTGAAATTCCAAAATATCGAAAAAAATCGACTTTTTCGATATTTTCTTAGAGTTACGGCAATTTTTTCGACTATTTGAAATTTCAAGGTCACGTAGGTAGAGTAACAAATTTTTGAATCATTTTTTGCTATTTAAGTACAAATCTACTTGCAATTGGTTATTTTTGTCTCTAATGAGCCGAAAAGTGAGGTGGTTTTGAAGTTTATTTTTTAATTTTGAGTCTTTTTCATGCTCATTTTGCATAAAATTATTGATGATAAAATGGATATCTGTTCGATCTTAATTTTAAAATTATTAAATAGAGGCACTAAACAAAAGATTCGTTCCAATTTGTAGGGTTTTGTTCATGAATATTTTCTGATTTCTTTTAATTGAGTCTGAATAATTTTAACTCAATTTCTTGAAAGAAATCTTTTTATTAAAAAATTTGTTTGTAATCAGATTGCACTAAATATAGCAATTTTAGAAATATAAAGAAAATATTTTTGGATTATTTCTTTTTCCCATTTGTGAAATTGTAATAATCTTAATGAATTGGATTGAATCACCCAAAAACATTAGATCTGGGCACTAGGATCTTTTTCCATCTTTAATATT